>JBBBDQ010000656.1:410000-497500 GCA_037127315.1 Ascarosepion bandense
CGCAGCTTTCGAAATCCTCGCCTTTTTATTGACTCGTACACCTGACCTTAGCACCGGTTGAATATATACAACTACTTCGATTACTAAGTTATTTATTATCTATATCTATAAAAGTGACGAGGGTGCACGTTGTGTAAGTATTTGCTATGTAAATTCATCATATGTTTTTTATGCTTATTATTCCTTAAACTACCCGAGTGAAACCGGGCTAAACTGCTAGTCTATATCTATAAAAGTGACGAGGGTGGACGTTGTGTAAGTATTTGCTATGTAAATTCATCGTATGCTTTTTTGTTCTTATTCTTCCTTAAACTACCCGAGTGAAACCGGGTTAAACTGCTAGTCTATATCTATAAAAGTGACGAGGGTGGACGTTGTGTAAGTATTTGCTATGTAAATTCATCATATGTTTTTTATGCTTATTATTCCTTAAACTACCCGAGTGAAACCGGGCTAAACTGCTAGTCTATATCTATAAAAGTGACGAGGGTGGACGTTGTGTAAGTATTTGCTATGTAAATTCATCGTATGCTTTTTTGTTCTTATTCTTCCTTAAACTACCCGAGTGAAACCAGGTTAAACTGCTAGTCTATATCTATAAAAGTGACGAGGGTGGACGTTGTGTAAGTATTTGCTATGTAAATTCATCGTATGCTTTTTTGTTCTTATTCTTCCTTAAACTACCCGAGTGAAACCGGGTTAAACTGCTAGTCTATATCTATAAAAGTGACGAGAGTGGACGTTGTGTAAGTATTTGCTATGTAAATTCATCATATGTTTTTTATTCTTATTATTCCTTAAACTACCCGAGTGAAACCGGGCTAAACTACTAGTCTTTATATAAACTTGTATTCTTATTATACAAGGCAAACAAGTGTGAGAAGATTGTGCTGAATGTATCGGCCTACTAGGGGAAGGCATTCTATTTCCCCTGAAAAATCAGTATCGAAATGTGATTTTATCAATCGGTATAGCAGACTCAGTTACGAGAAACTTTTGATCAGAACTACAGAAAGAATGCGTTAGAGAAAAAAACACACTTTTTTCAACGAAACCTGACATAATATAAGGATTGATAGGCGGTTATTTCTAAAATGCTAATGCTGAATGGGAATATTTTTAACAATTGTTCTGAGTGCTCTAGTTACTATCGGCACTCATTCTACAGTTTTTGCATCTCTTCAACCTCTTACAGTTTTATTTACCTAAAAACTTTAAGCAATTGAAATGTGGTTCTACAGAAGGATGCTGCGGATATCATGGATCAAGCATGAGAGCAATGATGAGGTTTTGGAAAGGATGGAAACGAAAAGGAAATTAATGCTAAGCATCAGGAAAAGACAGCTAAAGTTCCTGGGGCATATAATAAGGAAGGATGACTTGTCGAATCCGATACTCACAGGTCATATAGAGGAAAAGAGAGACAGAGGAAAGCAGTGTGTACCATACAAGACGGTACTGAGCAGAGAGGAAGTTGGGTGGTGTAACAGGAGAAAGCGTGCTAAGAGCCACCAGGGATAGGGAGACGCGGAAAGCCATGATCGCCTACGTCCTGAAAGGACAAGACACATCGAAGAAGATATATACCAAAAGTTAAGTAGAGTATTGAGAGACAGGAAAATTTTGCTAGAAACAAAGAAGAGAGTACTGGATTGCTATGTGGTGTCTGTTCTTCAGTATGCCAATGATGAAAGGAAAAACTTGAAGCAACTGCTATGTGGTTCTACAGAACGATGTTGTGGATATTGTGGATCAAGCATGTAAGCAATGATGAGGTCTTGGAAAGGATGGAAACAAAAAGGAAATTAATACTGAGCATCAGGAAAAGACAGATAAAGTTACTGGGATATGCAATGAGGAAAGAGTGCTTGGAGAATCTGATAATAACAGATCATATAGAGAGAAAGAGAGACAGGGGAAAGCAGTGTATTTGGATGTCAGAACGGGGCTTGCGTGGAGTAACAGGAGAAAGCGTGCTAAGAGCCACCAGGGATAGGGAGACGTGGAAGGCCATGATCGCCTACGTCCTGAAAGAAGAAGAAGAAGAAGAAGAAGAAGAAGATTTACAATCGGACGAATGACCCATCTTTGTTATCATAATCACATGATTTAAGCAGTTGCACTCTTGAGCCTTCTACAGGAGTCTGTCGCTCTTTATTCAATCTGAAGGAGGGGACTTCTCATTCAGCTGTCTATATATATATATATATATACATATATATATATATATTTTTTTACATATTTAGCTCTCACCCACTTTATTTCTTCAGCATATGCCTTCTACTGAGCACTGGAATTGAACCTACTATTATTTTTACAAATTCGTGAAAGAAAGTCTTTAATCCACGAGGTTAGTTGAAATGTTATTCCTGGATTTACAGGAACGTTGGCTTTCATAAACTTCAACTGAATATTTATTTAGTAAACTTGAAATTTAAATACCTAGGAAGTGTTTTAACAGAAAACGGAAAGTGCGACACTGAGATTCGAAGGCGAATTGGCATGGCGAAAAAAGCATTCCAGAAGTTGAGTACAGTATTAAACAGGACAATTTCACTAGAAACAAAGAAGAGAGTACTGGATTGCTATGTGTTGTCGATTCTTCAATATGGCAGTGAATACTGGACAATATCATCAAAGATGAAGGAAAAACTTGGAGCAACTGAAATCTGGTTCTACAGAAGGATGCTGCGGATATCATGGATCGAGCATGTGAGCAATGACGAGGTTTTGGAAAGGATGGAGACGAAAAGGAAATTAATATTGAACATCAGGAAGAGAGACAACTGAAGTTCCTGGGACATGCAGTGACGAAGGGAGGCTTGAAGAACCTGTTGCTAACAGGCCAGATAGAGGGAAAAAGAGACAGAGGAAGGCAGTGGATAACATATTTGAAGGACCTGATCGGGTGAATGACGGAACGAGGGTTACATGGTGCAACAGGAGAAAGCGTGCTAAGATCCACCAGGGATAGGAAGATGTGGGAAGCCATGATCGTCTACGTCCTGAAAGGACATAGCGTATAAAAGAAGAAGAAGCTTAATTCAGGACGCTGAAATTTAAATCTATTTTAAATATTTTTTATCCTCGACATTTTCTGGTTTGTATGTTCCTCTGGGAAACTGAAGTCAAGTCACTTGTATTGTTACAAGGGAATAACCCTCTTCAATCATATATGTTTTATACGAGGTGTATGAACAGTAACGAGACTAGTATCACAAACAATATATCTTAATTTCAAACAAGCTGCATAGTTTCCTCTTCAAAGCAACCACCTCGATCAATCATCTATGTGCTGTGTTCCTCCAGGACGTAAGCTATGTTTCTCTTTTCAGATTGTCTCCGCGCAGTCATGTTCATATTTTTTCCATTTCCCTATCCCTAGTAACTCTTAACAAGCTTTCTCCTGTTGCCTCTCCCAAACTCATTCTGACATCTATTTGCTCAAGTTCATCAAGTATGTTATGCGTTGCTTTCCTCTGTCTGTCTTTCCTTCTATCTGATCTGATGTTAAATATTATTAGGTTCTCCCAAGAGTTCGTAAACACTTGCAAAAAATTGAAATTTTACTCGCAAAAACAACAAAAACTATTGCTCAAAATAAAGACCATCATTTTCCAAGACTTTCTGCCATCGATCTGCAAGCTTTCGGATCTGGTCAAAGTACCATTCAGCCGGCTTCGAATCAAAGAATTCTGGAGACGCTTCTTCGACTTCATCACACGAGTCGAATCGGCGGTCCTTCAGAAAGTGTTGCATTGAGCGGAAAAGGCCGTAATCTGATGGAGCACAGTCAGGACTGTAGGCTGGATGTGGCAGAACCTCAACGCCGTCCAGCTCTTCAAACTTGTCTTTGGTCTTCCTGGCGGTGTGTGGCTTGGCATTGTCCTGCTGTATGAAAGCGCGTTTTCGGTTGATTAGAGCCGGGTACTTTTGCTTCAACTTTTCATAGACCCGCTCAAGTTGCTGACAGTAAAGTTCGGCACTGATGGCACTACCATCCGGAACAAACTCAAAATGCACGATTCCTTCAAAGTTCTACCAAATGCACAACATGACTTTCTTGCCGAATCGATCTTGTTTTAGAACCGACGGTGTCTCTTGCCCTTTCTGAAACCATCGCTTGTCTCGATTGTGCTCGATCAGATAGACGCATTTCGCAAGTGTTTACGAACTTTTGGGACAACCTAATAGTTTTCTTTTCGTTTCCAGCCTATCAAAAACTTAGCCGTTGCTTACATGTTCGGTTCACATGTTATCTTCAGCAACCTTTACAAAAACATTTTGTGGTGTTTCCTTCGTTCAGTGTGCCAAAAGAGAAGAACGTTTTGGCAGGACAAATCGTGGCTTCTTAACGACTGCAATGCGCCTACTCCCAAACGCCTTGAGCATCCGGCATTTACTGGTCGAGAACAACATCGAAGTAAACTCACTCTTCAGCTGAAATGACTCAGCGTGGCATGTTTCTTTTTCCAAAACTGAAGAAAATAATCAAGGGGGCCTGTTTTGAAGGAGTGGAAACTATCGCGTACTAAAAGCCACCAGGGATAGAGAGACATGGAAGAGACATGATCGCCTTCGTCCTGAAAGTACAGGGCACATAGAAGAAGAAGAAGATTTACAATCGAACGAATAAGATCGTCTTTGTTATCATAATCACATGATTTCAGCAGTTGCACTCTTTAGCCTTCTTCAGGAGTCTGTCGCTCTTCATTCAACGAAGCAGAGGTGCATCCAAGGGAAAGCTTCCAGCAGTACATAGAAGCGTGACAGAAGCTGGAAAAGTGCATTAGACTCAAAAGTTATTATTCTAACGAGGAAACATTGTAGTTTGTTGTTTGGAATTTAAATAAATTGTTTGTGACACTAGACAACCTTGTTTACAGTATTTTTCCGAATTCGCTTAATATATAACATACTGTCGCTTCGTTATTACAAAATAATATTGCAACCAATCTATCGCAGAAAGTAGTGGAAACCTATTGCGGGATAATCTTCTGCCAGTCATGTCTCTTTTGGTACATGATCGCCCAAACGTGTATCACTTAACTGACTGACTGGATATAATATTTGAGAAAAAACAAAATTTCTACTGGGCATAAAGAGGGGGATCGCTTTTCTATTATAATGAAGTAATAAACTGATCCCCCACTAATTATACTTAATATAATAACGTAATATAATCTCCCACTTCTCCCCACCCCCGCTTAAGGCCATATCACGTTGAATACACCGGTTCTCGCTCGATCACCGAACTTAAGCAACGTTGAGCCTGGTCAGTACTTAGATGGGAGACCGCTTGGGAATACCAGGTGCTGTAAGCGTTTAGTGACGGATGTTCGTTGTGGTGCAGTGGATATCAGTTCGGAAAGAGAAATAGGTGAGCCGAGTCCGAATTCCAGTTGATTATCCTTCCTATTTTACTGGATTGTAGATTTTCAATTTCACTTTAACCTTCTGAAAGTTTATTATCTGTTTCTCTTTTCAGAATTCCTCTGCACAGCCATGTTCATGCTTTTCTTACATCTTATGTATTTGTTTACATTCTGTAATAATTTTTTGATTCTAGGAATTTCCTGGGTATTTATCTAAATTTTATTTTGTCATTTTTTTTTGTTTTTTGTTTATTTTTTTCAAATTTTTAAAAATTAATTTCGCTGTTTCTTGCTTCTAACATTATATATGTCCTGGGTATGAGGATAGATTACATCCTGCAGCAAGGCCTCTCATTGTGTGGTTTTGAGAAGCGTAGAACCACTTCTTAACTGATGCTGTTCCCAGGTCTGCTCTGATCCGGAATGGTAAAACCTGTTAAGGCTCTAGCTATGAGCAAATACTGAACTCCTAAACTGAGGTCGAAAAATTAAGAAAGTATAAAATACATTTCTGTAGTAAGAAAGTATAAAATACATTTCTGTAGTAAGAAAGTATAAAATACATTTCTGTAGTAAGATTATTGAAAAGGGAAGAGCAAATTAACAGCAATATATTAAAAAAATACGTTACTAGAGTTCACTAAAAAATTAATTCCGGCATTAAATGACCCATACGAACTTGATGTGCCGTTAAACAAACCAAGCCAAATAAAACCAAACTAACATTCTTCTTCTTCTTGTATGTGGCGCGTCCCATTAAAACGTAGGTGATCATGGCTCATCACATCTCTCGTATCCTTCTCTACATTTTCTGGTATGTATATTTCTCTGTGAAGCTGAACTAAAATCGCTTGCAATGTTACCAGTGAATAACCGTCTCCAATCATATACGTTTTATACGAGATGAGTCTAAAAAGTAGCTGCACTGGTATCACAAGCAATATATTTGAATTTCAAATAATAAACTGCAAAATAACCATCACGATCAGTCACGTGATCAAAATAACCATCACGATCAGTCACGTGATCAAAATAACCATCACGATCAGTCACGTGATCAAAATAACCATCACGATCATCACGATCTCCTTCTCTTAACTATTTCCCTTTTCAGATTTTCTTTGAGCCGCTCTGTTCATATCTCCCGATCGCTTGTAGCTTTTAACAAGCTTTCACCTGTTCAGTCAGTTAAGTGCCATACGTGATACACGCTTGGCCGATCATGTCTCGAAAGAGACATGACTGACTGGGCAGAAGATTATCCCGCAGTAGTTTGCCATTACTTTCTGCGGTAGACTAATTGCCAGCCAAGGCTATAGAACCCAATCTATCCTATTATTTGATTAATAGAGGAAGATGAGATAGATTATCCTAAATAATTATATTAATTATAATTAGTGGGGGATCAATTTATTACTTCATAACTATAGAAAACTGATCCCCCACTTTATGCCCAGTAGAAGTTGTGATTGTTCGCAACTATTATATTCAGTCAGTTAAGTGCCATACGTGATACACACTTGGGCGATCATGTCTCGAAAGAGACATGACTGACTGGGCAGAAGATTATCCCGCAGTAGGTTGCCATTGCATTCCGCGGTAGACTGGTTGCCGACCAAGGCTATAGAACCCAGTCTGTCCTGCTATTTAACCCATAACTGGAAGGAAGTGACAGATTAATACCTTTCCCAAGGGTATGTGCGCGTAAGTGAATACAATGGATTCAACTGGAATTCGAACTCGGCTCCCCGGTTTCTCGTTACCCATCCCAAATCCCGCTCTGCCATCTACCTACCCAAGCCCATCAGATATCATACGCGCTGCCTTCCCTCGGCTCTCTTTTCGTCTATCTCACATGTGAGTATCAGACTTTCCAATCCCCCCTTCCTCAGCACAAGTTTCAGGAACTTTGGCTGTCTTTTCCTAATGTTAAATATTTGTGTCCATCCTCTCCAGAACCTGGCTTACGGCCATATCCCGTTGAATACACCGATTTTCGCTCGATCACCGAAGTTAAGCAACGTTGAGCCTGGTCAGTACTTAGATGGGTAACCGCTTGGGAATAACAGGTGCTGTAAGCGTTTATTGACGGATGTGCGTTGTGGTGCAGTGGATACCGGCTTGGAAAGAGAAATCGGTGAGCCGAGTTCGAATTCCAGTTGAATACCCTGCATTCACTTAAGCACTGGTACTCTTGGGAAATGTATTAATCCGTCCCTTCCCTTCAGTTATGGGTTAAATAACAAGGTAGGATTTGGGGACCCTGCCTTTAAAAACAAATCCTAATGAATCTTGATACTCGAAAAGAAAAAAAAAGTATTACTAGATACTAAACTTATATAAAAACAACAATAAATTATTGAAAGAAAAAGGTATTACCAGCAATAAATAAATAAAAATGGTTGATTTGCCATAAAAACAAAACAACCAACCAACTCTCCAAAACCTCATTGTTGCTCAGTCTATGTTATTCTCAGTATCCTTCTGTAGAACCATATTTCGGCTGCCTCAAGTTTTTCTTTCATCGTTGGTGAGATTGTCCAGCATTCGGTGCCATATTTAAGAATAATTAAGTACTCTCTTCTTTGTTTCCATGGAAATTTTCCTGTCTCTCAATACTCTATTCAATTAGCTAAATATATGGATTGCTATTTCCAAATATTTTATTTTGCGATCGATGTATAATTTATAGGTCGCATCAAAAGACATTGCTGTCAAGAAGAGAGAAAATAAGATCGGTAAATATATATATATATATAAATCAGAGAAGGTGTTCTGTTTTATATCCTTCCAAATTTAAGGTTGAATTTTTAAATATATATATATATATATATATATATTATTCGATTCGTTCGTTCTCCTTTGTTCGCCATCCCATTTCTGAAGATTTTCAGGCTTAGAATGAAGAAAACATTTTGCCGCGCGTTGAAACCAAAGACCTTGAAATTTAACAAAGGCCTTTTTTTTTTATAACGAATGATAAAAAATATCCGAAAAAAATAGCTGTAGGCAATCAGTCAGCGATTAAGAAACAAGGAAACAGTGTTGATTTTATTTTGTGTTAAAAAAAATGAGTTAGAATAAAAGTAAATAATGAAAACTGTTAGTTAAGAATAAAAAGATGGCGGGTGGGGGTCGAAAGGATTCTTTTTTGACACCTGAGATCAGATTTGAAAAATGAAGAAGTAAAAGTACATAAGGAAGAGACAGCTGTTTTTGCATTTAGGGAATAAGAATATCGTCAGGAAACAGAACGGATCTATCTATCCTAGTCTTTTTTTTTTATCTATCTATCTATCTATCTATCTATCTATCTATCTATCTATCTATCTGTCTATCTATCTATCTATCTATCTATCTATCTTAGTCTTTTTCTTATCTATCTATCTATCTATCTATCTATCTATCTATCTATCTATCTTAGTCTTTTTCTTATCTATCTATCTATCTATCTATCTATCTATCTATCTATCTATCTATCTATCTATCTATCTTAGTCTTTTTCTTATCTATCTATCTATCTATCTATCTATCTATCTATCTATCTATCTATCTATCTATCTATCCTAGTCTTTTTCTTATCTATCTATCTATCTATCTATCTATCTATCTATCTATCTATCTATCTATCTATCTGTCTGTCTTAGTCTTTTTCTTATCTATCTATCTATCTATCTATCTATCTATCTATCTATCTATCTATCTATCTATCTATCTCAGTTTCTTCATATCAATCTAGCTAGCTAAATGTATGGTTATATGTCTCATCCTGTTCATGTCCCTTGATTTATCTAGCCGCAATCATGAGCTGTGTGCGGATCATTATATATATATATATATATATATATATATATATGTGTGTGTGTGTGTGTGTGTGTGTGTGTGTATATATCGATTTCTTAATCTATTTATCCTAGGCGTATCCTTTCAGTATATATTACCTTTTTTTATTTATTTACCTCTTATACATTTGGGATTTCGTGTTTAAAATAATTTTTCACCAGGGAAAAGGCGACGTTTGAATCCAAATAATTCAGATTCTGATATTTGTAGTTTGTGAGTATGTCTGTCTATCTGTCTGTCTGTCTGTCTGTCTGTCCGTCTCTCTGTCTGTCTGTATGTATGTATGTATGTTCTTTTTATCCGATTCTCAGCAAACTTCACACAAATATTTTTTAGGCTTCCGGTCAGGTCATGGGCTACTTATTTTTTTTTATTTCACCCCGATATCGGAAATCGATACCCCGATATCTGATCAGGTCTGATCAAGATCAGGATTTCAGCCATTTTATCGTGGTTCTTGCTGCAGAATTTGCTCTAACTTGGTAAAGTAATAGTTTTTAAGCTCAAATATTAGTAGATCCTCTCAGACAACTCATTTTTCCCGATATCGGAAATCGATACCGCCGATATTCTATCGAATCTGATCAAAAGCCAATATTCAAATATATGTATGGCTCATTTTCTCCAATTTTACTCCCAAAGGGTACTATAAGTTTTCATAGACTTACCTAGGTTAGTTTATTCAAGTAATATTGCCACCCGGTGCTGACATCGGTGTCCATTCGCGTGTATGTATATATATATATATATATATATATATATATATATATATATGTGTCAGATTAAATAAAATGTTTGCTTATTTTTAATAAACTCCGTTCATACTCAGGAATAATCTTTCGCGTATTATAATTGAAAGATGTCAAAAATGAGCTGTAACCTTGACAGATCAAAGAACTATTCTTTTTACAAACATTTTAGAACATTACTATTCTATTGATTGACGGTTTAAGTGTTTTAATGAATATTGCCTATATTTGCATATAGGATATGTTGCTTTTTCATGCTTTAACACGTGCATGACCATGGCATCACAACATATAAAAAAAGATTCCATTTTGGATAGTTTTTACGTTCTAATGAAGGCTAGCAATTTGTAAACCGTTAAATTTGAAGCAGAAAAAAAATGTACAGTAATTTTTAGCAACACAGTTTTCTGGTTATATTTGTTACCATAACTCACAACCCTGAAGATGATCTCGGAGAGAGGTTGAAAGTACTTGGGTACCTTAAGAAATAAATGAAAATAACAGCCGTTCTAAACATAATAGACATTTATTGTTTCTTATATTTAACAGTATCTGTTTAAAAAATGATCTTCTGCCTCGATACAATATATATATATATATATATATATATAAGGTGTATTCCACAAGAATTCTTTCAAGCATGCTTTTGTTTAATAATATAGACAACGTCTGTCGATCAATTTCTTTATTAAATCTTTCTATTTTTTCTATTTTTTAAATCTTTCTATTTTTTAGTTGTTTTGTCTTATCGGTAAATTTGCCAAAATTCATTTTAACTTTTATATTATTTTCTTCCAAGTACTTTCGAATGTTGCTACATTTATTTTCGAGGATTGTTCTGTGTGTCGTTCGGCAACGAGTTTTCAATCCGGTTTTTCTCACGTTTGAAGGAACGAATTTCAAGTCCATCAACGTGAGGTCATGTAAACAGTCAAACTGAATTTTTTTTATGCGATTCTGTGTTTTTATTCATATTAAACACACTTCAACACAGCGGACCGTCTATTTAAGTGTGATAAATATAAACTCACACACACACACACACACACACACACACACACACACACACACACACACACACACACACACACACATATATATATATATATATATATATATATCGCTATTCTAGGTCCTCTGTTTTAACCATTTCCCAGATCTAATAAGATCCCAAGTAGGCATATACGCTGACGACATTACGGTTTACTCTTGCATCGACAAAATTCTGCCGAGGCTGCAAAGCAAACCTCACTGCCGAGATTGAAAAAGACCTTCAATTCGTGTTGGACTGAGGTAAGAAATGGCTCGTGAATTTTAATGCTTCCAAAACGAAGATGCTATTTATTAACCATCACAGACAATCGCTACCCCCTATTAGCATGGATCAGGCTAGTCTCCCTGAAAGCAAAACACCGAGCCTCCTCAGGTTAACTCTCACAACAGACCTCAAGTGGAATGACTATATAGAATCCATAGCTAAATGCGCTGCTAAGAAAGTCGGTTCTCTGTGTAGGGCCAGGAAGTTTTTTCCCGTCTGAAACAATCCTGCACATGTATAGATCTACCATCCACCCGTGTATTGAATACTGCTGCCATATCTGATCGGGTCCTCCTGCTATCCACCTTGGTGTCCTTGACAAAATCCAACGGAGAAACTTTAATGTGATAGATCCCGACTTCGCAGCTCATATACAGTCACTTTCTCACCAGCGCAATGTGGCTTCCTTGTGTCTCTTCTACAAATACTTTCACGGCTTCTTCTCCGATGAACTTAGCTCACTGGTGCCCTTATATATAAATTTACTCGAGCCACAAGATTAGCAACTAGGTCCCACCGTTTTGCTGTGAAACCAATAAAATGTAGACGCAAATTCTACTTCATCAGCTTCTTTTCTCGCACTTCCCCCCTGTGGGATTTCCTTCTGTTTAATTGCTTCTCTGACAGCTACAATTTCCAAGAATTTAAATGTAAAGTCAATAGTCATCTCCTATCTCACTAACCTGCATCCTCTCTATCTCATGCTCCTTTCTCCTTCCACTCTCATCAGTATTCTCATCCTTCTCTTACCCACTCCCTGACACCCCCTGTAACCTGCCACTCATTCTCATAACTTTCCTCCTATGTAATCCCCTGCAAAACGGTGACAGTAAAATGTCTTACCTGGGGCGATACGATTACAAAAAAATATTCTACACATTTATATTCCAGAGAATGTAAATAAATCTAAAAGACATGCATGTGCAGCTAATCAGTATTTCATTGATTGATTGATTCATTTTCTACGGCCTATCAACAGACAAGAAATTATTATGCAAATATAAAGTGGGGGATCAATTTTATATTACAAAACGATATATAAATTGATCCCTCACTTTATGGTCATAGTTATCCTTCTGTTAGCCACATCCTGACACCTCCTATAACCTGTCCCTCTTTCTCATAACTTTCCTTCTATGTAACCCCCTGCACGCCAGTGGCAGTAAAATACCATATTTGGGGTGATATGATTATATATATATATATATATATATATATTAAAAAAGGATTAATTCAAAGATGTTGAATAGCCATTTCGATATGAAGATCCCCACGAGGGACGACACATCACCTCAGCAACAGAAAAAAAAAAAATTCAAGTCGATAGACTAATTGGAGTAGATAGACTTAAATTGGAGTAGATAGACTAATTGGAGTAGATAGACTTTAATTGGAGTAGATAGACTTTTTTTTTTTTTTCTGTTGCTGAGGTGATGTGTCGTCCCCCGTGGGGATCTTCATATCGAAATGGCTATTCAACATCTTTGAATTAATCCTTTTTTAATATATATATTTGCTCTGTAATATTTTATTACATGGAGCTCTCTTCCTGTATCATTTTTTAATATTAAAATAAATTTTTAATATTAATTAGGATCGGGTTTTTTGGAATTTACCTTCCTGCTTTTTTCCCTTGGATTGAAGTATCTGAATTAAAATATATATATATATATATATATATATATATATATATATATATATATATGTTTGTCCACTTTGTCATATACACTACACACACTCACATACACCCACACATATATATGTGTGTGTATGTTTGTGTATATGTGTGTGAATGACAAAGTGGAAAATATTTGCTTGTAACACGTTTCGTTCTTCAGGACTTCATCAGGCTAAATTTCTCATGTTGGTACGACTAAACTAGCGCACGATATAGGAGTGTTGGGAATTTTATAACTTTTTTATCTAGCCAGAGTTATTTACAGTTTTTTTCCTTCTTCTTTCCATCGCTTTTGTAAGTAAGTATTCCACACTGTGCTATTAGAAAATAGTGAAATGACGTAAGAGCCAGGGCATAAATTTACTGTGGATGACCTTGCGACTAAGGCACTTCCCAGACATTTACGTCGTAGTGAATTATTTTCTCCTTTGACCAGAGTACTCGGGTAGCCTAGTTGAAAAAACTAAGGAAAATAAACATGACCGACAAACGCATTGCCAGTCTAGATATAAAAACGCTCTACACCCACGTCCTATATTTAAAATTGCGTAAATCTTCTCAAAGAAAGCTCTCTCTACCAACAGCTAAAATAATATAAATCTGCCGTTTTATCAACAATCAATGCGACTTCGAATTCAATAATGATAGTTTCAAACAAAACAATGGGATCACCTCTCAGTGGAGTGATAGCATGCAAATCCCTGCGCAAATTAATTGAAACCAGTGCTTTAATTTTCTTTCTTTCTCCATACAGTCAGTTTTAAACCCACTGGAGTGAAAATATTTCTATTCTTTCCTCATATTAGGTCGTTTACATTAATATGGCAACCAGTCTACCGCAGAAAGCAATGGCAACCTACTGCGGGATAATCTTCTGCCCAGTCAATCATGTCTCTTTCGAGACATGATCGCCCAAGCGTGTATCACGTATGGCACTTAACTGACTGATTGAATATAATAGTTGGAAACATGAATAAGACTTCTACTGGGCATCAAGTGGGGGATCAGTTTTATATTGTTATGAATTAACAAACTGATCCCCCGCTAATTACTACATAATAATACAATACAGTTCTTCTCCCTCTAGCTATGAGTCAAATAACAGGACAGATTGAGTTCTGTAGCCTTGGCTGGTAACCAGTCTACCGCAGGAAGCAATGGCAACCTACTGTGAGATAATCTTCTGCCCAGTCAATCATGTCCCATTCGAGACATGAACGCCCAAGCGTGTTTTACGTATGGCACTTAACTGACTGAATATAATAGTTGGAAACATGATTAAGGCTTCTACTGGGCATAAAGTGAGGGATCAGTTTCATATCGTTATGAAGTAACAAACTGATCCCCCGCTAATTACTACATAATAATACAATACATTTCTTTTCCGTCTAGCTATGAGTCAAATAACAGGAGAGATTGAGTTCTATAGCCTTGGTCGGCAACCAGTCTACCGCAGAAAGTAATGGCAAACTACTGGGGAAAAATCTTCTGCCCAGTCAGTCATGTCTCTTTCGAGACATGATTGCCCAAGCATGTTTCATGTATGGCACTTAACTGACTGACTGAAAGTAATATGAATCTATTTTCATGGTGTATGATGAAATTTGTTTGGTTTTGAAAAATATCGCATACGTGATTGCATCAGATTTTTATCACGTCCAGACATTATTGTCTCTACTGTCGATTAGTTTTCCTGCGACCATTGTCTGCGATGGACGTTACTCCAAGGAAGCGGACGAAAAATGTAACTCTTCACGAACACACTGGAAAGACTGCATAGGTCGTAAGTTAAGTTATATAGCAACAGCTTTGTGCAAATTAATTGAAACAACTGCTTTAGTTTCCTTTCTTTCATCATACGGTCAGTTTGAACTGACGGGAGTGGCAGGTTGTAATCGATTTCTAGTTTTTCCTTAGATTATGTCAGTTGGGGGTGTGCAGTAACATAAATCAATTTTGAGGTGTATAATAAAATTTGTTTGTCCTTTTAAAATATTGCGTCATCCGGAATTTTTTACACCCAGACACTACTGTCTCATCTGTCGATTAGCTGTCCCACAGCCATTGTCTGCGATGGACGTTACTCATGGAAGCGTACGAAAATTATAACGCTTCACGAACACACTGGCAAGGCTTACAAAGAGATCGCAGATATTGTTGATGTCAGCCTTTCAACTGTCAGTGTGTCTTCAAAGTGAAGAAACAAACAGGATCTATTAGTTCAAAACGTAAAAGAATGTGCGGTCGGAAGAGAAAATAACATCAAGAAACGACGTATACGTTATCAGGGAAAGTGTGAAAGATCCTAGGAAGACATTGTTCGATTTGGACTAATTGGAGTAGATAGACTTAAATTGGAGTAGATAGACTTTAATTGGAGTAGATAGACTTAAATTGGAGTAGATAGACTAATTGGAGTAGATAGACTTTAATTGGCGTAGATAGACTTTAATTGGAGTAGATAGACTTTAATTGGAGTCGACAGACTAGACTATTGCTCGGTTCACACGCCACCCACATCTATTGAACAGGTAAAGAGGCTCATCACTTATTCCCTGTTTAGGATGTGGTTTCCGGCTTTCTCTTTTCTAATATTTTCACTCTTACGTAGCCCCCCTGCACATCAGTGGCGTTACCGCCTTGCTCGGGGTGATATGATTAATATATATATATATATATATATATATATATATATATGTGTGTGTGTGTGTGTGTGTGTGTGTGTGTGTGTGTGTGTGTGTGTGTCAAGTCCGTGAATGGCGAGGAAAATCCAAGAATATCTACTTAATATAAAATATTAATTGTTGTATCTGTATAGAGAGCTCAATGGATGTTATCCGGAGCAATATGATACTTGTAAAAGAAAACTCAACACATCATTGGTTATAAATGATAATCAATCGCTATGAGCTCATTACATGATATTGTATTCGTTCCATTCAGCATAAAAAATTTTCCCGGAATAAACATTTCTTTATAACGAAATGGAAAATGATGACCTCTTTTTGACCGGTCTATGGATCCCCAACTGAGATCAGGTCAAAGTCTCTGTTTTAAATCATGTTACTTATTTTCCATTTCATTTTAAAGAAATGTTTATTCCGGGAAAATATACCGAATGAAACGAATATAGTGTGGCCTGGTGAAATGAGCTAATTTAGCTCATAGAAATGAATTTTAATTAATAACCAATTTACATGATGTATTCAGTTTTCCTTTATTTATCTAAACTTATTTATAAATGGAACTTTGTCTTTGTGTGTGTATGTGACTGTGTGTGTGTGTGTGTCCGTTACCTATACACTCCGAAACGGCTGAACCGATTTTCTTGGAAATTTACACAGTTGTACTATAAGCGTCTGCAAGTGTTCTTAGCTAGGTTGTGTCGAAGTACCCCCGATAAATATCGAAAAACGATAATTGAAAAAATCTGGTTATAGAAGGAGTGGTCCCATTTTAATCAAATTTGATACACTCATAGACAAAGACATAAGGAACGATATTCAGAAGTTTCAAGGTTGCATTTCTTACAATAGTGCAGAAAATCGATAATATATACATAGAAAAGGCAAGATGTTTGTGTGTGTGTGTCTGTTTATCTGTCTGTATGTCCTTTATACAAATCCACAATTTTGATCCAATTCTCACCAAAATTCACATAAATATTCTTTAGGCTAAGTCTGAGCTACAGGACCATGAATTAGTTTTAAAGCTTTCATTACACCTGAGCAACGCCGGGCTATACTGCTAGTTTATTTATATTTGTGTATGTATTTTAAATTGAAACAGAAGTTAAGATGAATATATAAATTTTACCCCTCTCATTGCGTATATATATATATATATATATATATATATAGCTATAGATGTCCAGTCTGTAAACGATGAGGATAATCCAACAAGATTAACTTAATATAAAATATTAACTGTTATATCTATATAGAGAACTCAGTGGATGTTATCCAGAGCAATATGATATTTATAAATGAAACTCAACACACCATTTCAATTGGTTGTAAATTATAATTCATTTCTATGAGCTTAATTAGCACATTTCATCAGAACTTGCAATATTCCTTCGATTTGGTACAAAACATTTTGCCGGAATAAGTATTTTCTTTAACTGAAGATAAAGATAAAACAATATGAAAATAAAAATCAAAATGAAATAAAAATAAAAATAAAAATAAGAAGAAGGCAAAGAGAAAGAGGAAAAGAGAGTCAGGATATAGGCATTGGCGTCAGATCAGTCTGGGATTGCCCAGGCCGTCGTGAAGAGGCTGATCTGTAAAGGAATTTCTAATTCTTTGGATACTGGTGTTTGTGTGACCTCATTAAACTAACCCAGCCATTTATATTAACTTATATATAAATATATAAATATATATATATATATATATATATAATGTGTGTGTGTGTGTGTGTGTGTGTGTTTTAAAATTATATAGGAGTAAGAAAAACTTCCATAATCATCCAGTCATATTTAAATTCCTTTTTTTAAGGAAATCGCGCAGAATTATTCGGATGGTGGTGGCGAGAGATGAAATCAAAATCAAACTTATATATATATATATATATTTATATATATATATGTCTGTGTGTGTGTGTGTGTGTGTGTGTGTGTGTGTGTGTGTGTGTGTGTAAATTACAAGCCTCAAAATTATTTTCTTTTCTTTTCTCTCTGAAGAATTACACGCCTCAATCGATCGTCATTTTCTTTCCTGTAAATTAAAGCGCTCGGTTTAAAAGGGTTTTGGCGAGAGCGTGACATAGGATCCTTTCTATTTGATTTTCTCCCTATCTACCCTTCCTCCTATATCCCCATTCTCTCCATCTTCCCATCTCTCTAATCTCTCTAATCTCTCTATCTCCCCTTTCTTCCTATCTCCCCATTCTCTGCATCTTCCGTTTCCCCATATCCCCCCATTCTCTGCATCTCCCCTTTCTCCATATCTCCCCATTCTCTGCATCCTCCCTTTCTCCATATCTCTCCGTTCTCTCCATCTCCCCTTTCTGCTTATCTCCCTATTCCCTCCGTCTCCCCTTTCTCCATATCTCTCCATTCTCTGCATCTTCTCTTTCTCCATATCCCCCATTCTCTGCATCTCCCCTTTCTCCATATCTCCCCATTCTCTGCATCTTCCCTTTCTCCATATTTCTCCGTTCTCCCCATCTCCCCTTTCTGCTTATCTCCCCATTCTCTCCGTCTCCCTTTCTCCATCTCTCCCCATTCTCTGCATCTTCCCTTTCTCCATATCTCCCCATTCTCTCCATCTCCCCTTTTTCCATATCTTCTAATCTTCTCTTTCTCTTTCTCACTGTGAAAATATATAATCTTTTTAAAAATACCATCACAGCTCTAAGAGATTTTAATAAATCGAGATTCTCTTCTTCTGCAAATGACGAGTGTCGAATAAAATCATTTCCTTTTTTTACTCATCAATCATTTCAGTCCGAGTAAGGAAATAAAGTCACTAAGCTTCAAGTGGTTAAAGAGTCTTAGAGAATATGAGAAAATACTATTAAGGAGATAGAACAATAAAAGTAGATGAATTAAGAAGACAGGAGCTAACAGTTTATGTTGCATTTAAATTTTTGAAGACCAGTTACCAGAAATGAGTTACACAAGCGAAATGAGTTACACAAGTACGACAGGAAAAACTGGATAGAACCTACCGTTACAGCTACTGGGGATAAATTATTATTGTTTGTAATATGTAAGCCAAAAATATTAAAAAAAAATTTTAGTCTAATTAAAAAAATAGTATTGTCTTGCGGACGGTGTAAAATCATCGGACGGGCCGTATGGGATCAGCAGGCCGTAATTTACCCGACCGTTTTAAAATTGTATCAGTTAAATTGTGATGAACACGCTTATTTCGAATGCGATGAATTCAGTCAATAGTATAATTTTGTTATTTTTAGATAACAGCAATATTTGTTGTCAGCTGCCGTGAAATTTGTACAGGGTCAGTTAATATTCCTTAATGTTAATCAGAGTTTGATCAGCGATTGAACACTCGAAATCAAACAATTTATTACGGAGTTTAACCCTGGCGCTGTCTCTCTCAGTTAGCTTCATTATTGATCTCTTCATAGTGAATTAATTCGACTTTATTAATAGCCTGACTTTTTATGCTAGAATGAATGCATGTTGTTCCGGCAATGATTATTCTGGGAAGGATTGATAATTTGCCACGAATTTAATCTCCGTCGTCGTCGTCGTCTTTCCACCGCATTTCTCTATCTGGCCATAACTGGAGAAAAGGTGTATCTTCTTGATCGATCTGTTGTCGGATCGAACAGAGTAAAGGGGTATCTAACGATTTACCGTCTGTGGGATACACGATGATGAAATAGAGAAGGTGTTTAAATGAAGTGCCTCGTCCACAAGCACACGTCAGAAAATACATTGAATATAGTCAGATAAGTTTAAAAATAATACGTGTTCTTTTATTTTGTAGCCATAGCTTCACTTCCCCACTTTATATACGAAATGGGGGAAAAAAAGAAATGCACATTTATGGGTTCTTTATATTATTTCAAATCAAGAATAATATATTATTACAAATCAAAAATACCCTATTGTTACGTGTCAAAAATATGACAAATCAAAAATACCATATTATTGCGCGTGAAAAATATTATTACAAATCAAAAATACCATATTATTACGTGTCAAAAATATTTTTACAAATCAAAAATACCATATTATTATGTGTTAAAAATATTATTACAAATAAAAACTATCATATTATTACGTGTCACAAATATATTATATTATTACAAATCAAAAATATCATATTAATACGTGTCAAAAATATTACAAATCAAAAATGCCATATTTCTGCGTGTCAAAAATATTATTCAAATCAAAAATACCATATTATTGCGTTTCAAAAATGTTATTACACATCAAAAATACCTTATTATTACGTGTCAAAAATATTATATTATATTATTACAAATCAACAATATCATATTAATACGTGTCAAAAATATTATATTACAAATCAAAAATATATTATTACGTGTCAAAAATATTATTACACATCAAAAATACCTTATTATTACGTGTCAAAAATATTATTACAAATCAAAAATATCATATTATTACCTGTCAAAAATATTATTACAAATAAAAATACCATATTATTACGTGTCAAAAATATTATGCCCATTATGTATATTTATACAAATAAATACATTACGATTACGTTATATATATATATATATATATATATATATATATATATATATATATATGTGTGTGTGTGTGTGTGTATGTGTGTGTGTGTGTGTTTGTTATATATCCCTCCTGTCACGTTGTTGGAGAGAGTGAGCGAGAGAGAGAGATATATATATCATAGCGAGGTTGCATCGGCTCTGTTCATTCTCTTTACTACCAGTTATTAAAGATTTTGTGCGTGTTTACACTTTAGCAGTGATTATTATTTGATTTTCAATATATATATACAAATAAGTACACAACATTCCTTCTTTATTATAATAGCGAGGATATATATATACCGGCCATAATTATTAGGCCACCACAGTTTTTTTTAATGATGTATTTCATACTAGTATTTATTGCCAAATGAAAATAGAATGGTTCTTTGTTGTTATTACTTTCCAAAGTTTTACAAGGTAAGGAAGGAAAGATGAACTCGTCCGAATCACCCTAAATTTTATTAATTTTTTCATTGCTGAAACTGCATTATAGGAAATTATTAAATATTTATTGTGCAATATTAACTGTTTTTATTTGAAATTATTCAGTTGGCAATAAATACTAAAAAATAGTAAGAAATATCATTTTTTTAAACACTGAGGTGGCTTTATACTTATGGCCTAAAGGGCATCTATCTATCTATCTATCTATCTATCTATCTATCTATATATATATATATATATATATATATATATATATATAACTAAAAACACATATTTACTCTTTAAAGACCATAAAACTTACTTTGAAATTACCTTCATACTAGACTATAAAATACCTCCAAAACGGAATTAAGTTTAATTCTTGTCAATATAATTAAGAAGATTATACTATCCATACAAGAGAGTCTCCATGCAAATTCATGGAAAGATTCGTCTGATACCATTACATGGTTCCAAATTATTCCTGATAAGAAAAACCTTCTTATTTACAATTTGATATCGTAGAATTTTGCCCCTCTATTTTGTATGATTTATTAGTTAATAGTTTAAACTATGCTAAAAACTTTGCTAATATTTTCAATAATGAAATGGGTATAATTTTAACTTCTAGAGATTCTCTACGAGTATACTATGATTCTCCCTGGACTAAAAGTATATAACACTAGTTTTGATGTCCCAATGGAGGCTTATGATTCAGCTAAAATTGCTGATCTGATAGGGATATATATATATATTATAGACTCTCGGTAGAATTGTTGATCCCAATCAATTAGGTATCTTCCGAGATGATGGCCTTATGTATAACCCTAACAGTAATGGCTCTATTACATCAAGAATTTCTAAAAAAGTTATTAGAGAATTTCAAATTTTAGGCTTCAAAATCGAAATTTCATCCAATCTGAAAACTGTTCATTTTTTAGACATTAGCTTTAACCTGTCCAATAGTACATTTAAACCATATCAAAAAAGTAATCGATCCCCTATCGACATTAATGTTAATTCCAATCATCCTAAATCTACCATTAAACAAATACATAAAATTTAAGATTAGAATTAATAAATAATAAGGAAATATTCGATGAGAATAAAACATTATACAACGAACCCCTTAAGAAGAGTAATTTTAAAGATGAAACATTATACAAAGAAAAATTGAAAGATAAAACTAAAAATGGAAACAAAAGCAAAATTAGGAAAAGAAAAATTATATGGTTCAACCCTCCTTTCTGCAAGTTGTCCAATGTAAACGTAGGTAAATATTTTAAAATTTAGTTAGCAAACACTTCCAACAACACCACCCCCTAAGTAAATTATTCAACAGAAAAACTCTTAAAATGAGTTATTCAACTACCAATGACATGAAAAACATAATTAATTTTCTTAATAATAAATTACTCAAAGATTTCTATAGCAAACCTCTGGAAAATAAACTTTCCTGCAATTGAATCAATAAAACCAACTGTCCCGTTGATGGCAAGTGTAATTCTAAAAATGTTGTTTATGAAGTAGCTATTTTTCCAGAAGAGGACCCTAGCAGAAAAAGAATTTATATAGGGATATCTGCAGGTAGTTGGAAACAGAGACTTTAGAACCACAGACACTCGCTTTCCAACGCCTCCTTGAAACATCAAACTGACCTATCTAAACGATACTGGGATATTAAGGATGGAGGATTTACCCCACTGGTCAAATAGAGGATTATAGAATATGCTAACACTCCCAAAAACTTCAGGGATAGGTGTAATTTATGCCTGGAGGAAAAATTGATTATTATTAAATACAATAATCCAAAGGAATCCTTAATCAACGTAACGAATTGATATTTAAATGCAAGCATAAAAATAAATATAAAATAGTCTAGCTAGATCTAAACTGTAATTTAAATTGATTTAACTTAAAAAGGTGGTTTCTTTTGGAGAAAAATCTGGAATTTACAGTTGGAAACATTTTAACGCAAAATATCTTTTTTATATTTTTTATAATTATTATGTTTATAGTTATATTATTGTATTGTTTTTATAATATTTTAGATTGTAATATTGTACGTATATTTGCATATGAATGTGTGGGTATGTACGTGTATATGTGTATAGATGTGTGGATGTGTGTAGGTGTTTATGTATATATGTGTGTGTATATATGTATATATATTTACATATATATGTTTATATATGTGTTTGCATGTGTGGTGTATGTATATATGTGTGTGCATGTGGATGTATATATATATATATATATATATATATATATATATATAAATTTTAAAATCATTTGTTTCTGATGAAGGACCGAGGGCGGTCTGAAATATAAAATATAATAGTAGAAAATGCAAAGTCAATACTCATCTACTAACCACTGGACTTTAGCTCTCTCCCCACCCCTGTATAACCTTCCCTTTCTCTCCACCTATGTATCTGGCATCGCACCTGCTTTCTCAGCTTTCTGTTGTTCCTTTCTAACTAGTTTGTACTCCTCACTCTTTTCTAATTAATCTTTTTACATTTGTGTAACCCCCTGCACATCAGTGGCGTTTCCGCCTTGCTCGGAGTGAAATGATTAAAAAAAAAAGAAATAAACAAATACTGTCAAAAAGCATATTTTTAAACTCAAAACGTTTTAATATTTTTTCCTAATATATATATATATATATATATATATATATATATATATATATATGTGTGTGTGTGTGTGTGTGTGTGTGTGTGTGGTTATGTATGTGCAGGTAAGTTTTTTTACGTTTATAATTATTATTTTATTACTATTATTGAGGATCTATTTTCTTTTTCAATATTCTTATTGTTATTATTCATTCTATTTCTTTGCTTTTCCCTTTCTCTTTTTTTACGTTTATCATTTTTCTAGTTTTTCTATATTTAATTATAATTTTTGTTTTCTTTTATAAGTTTTAAATATTTTAGCTGTATTTATAAAATAATACTAATAGTTGTTATATTTTAATTTGTATTAAAAATTATTATTTAGAATTTATTTTTACCGTAAGTATATCCCATTATATTGAAAATTAAATTTCAATGTTAAATTTCCATGTCATGTTTTTCTAAGAAAGCAAATGGGTTGCAATAGACGCTGTGTCGATATATGACGTTAACTTTCATTTCTCTCTATTCTGTTCGTTCTTTTTCTATTGCTATTTATTTCCGTTTCTTTCTCTTCTTTCTATTTATCAATTGTCTATATTTTTCCCTCTTTGGATTTTTTTTTTTTTTGAATGAGCTAGGAATTGTTTTTCTCAATATGAACACGTGAGCGTCTGTGTGTAATGATTATCGGGAATATTTTTAAGATTTGGGTCTGACAATGAAATTGTAGAATGTCTAAATTTTTTCTAAATTATATTATTCTGTTAAATTAAATAAATGATTTAACATTCAGTTCTTTAAGTTCGTTTCTATTGGAATTTACATATATATATATATATATATATATATATATATATATATATATATATATATTGTCATCCGCAGACAGATCTGTTTCGCCGTATCACAGCTCATCAGTATGGTTAGACTCCGATATTGCCTTTTTACCCAGGATTGAAACCCGACCGAAATGGCATCAGTCGACGACTCTACCCCTGGACTATGGGCGTTCGGTGGAAGTAGGCAGACTTTTTAGCGCATATCATGATACGCGCCCAACAGCTAGCGCACTCTAATATTGAAAATCAAATAATGATCACTGCTAAAGAGTAAAGACGCACCAAAACTTTAATAACTTGTAGTAAAGAGAATGAACAGAGCCGACGTAACATCGCTATGGTCTCTCTCTCTCTCTCTCTCTCTCTCTCTCTCTCTCTCTCTCTCTCTCTCTCTCTCTGTAGATAGATAGATAGATAGATAGATAGATAGATAGATAGATAGATAGATAGATGAGCGTGACAGGAGAGATGTATATATAGTTTTTTGTCATAATTAAATTAAACTAATACACAGTTGTATGAAAGTGTTCGATAAAGTTATATTGTACAACTTTTGAATATTTTTCATTTGTAAACGGCTTATATTATGCAACTCAGGTTTCTATTCTACCATGTGGTGTCTTCAGGCGATTTACAATAACTGATTTTACCGTATATATATATATGCAAATAAATACACAACGTTCTTTATTATAATAGAAAAAATAACATTTTTTGACCGAAATATTATTAGGCAATGAGCATATACTTCTGGGCTATTTTTTGACGCTGAATTTGAAAATCAAGTTCATTTGACCCCATCACATCGCGTTTTCTCAGTAGAGATAATTTATATTTTGAAATGGTTGTTGTTTAAATGGGATAAGTTATTCTGTACAGTGGATGTTATGGAGTTGGTAGGTATATGGTGTATTGGACATCGGCTCGGAACGACAAATCGGGGAGCCGAGTTCGAATTACAGTTAAATTTCTTGCATTTACTTACGCACAAATATACTTTGAAAAGATATTAATCCGTCTCTTCCCTCCAATTATGGATTAAATAACAGAACAGATTCTATAGCCTTGGCTGGCAACCAGTCCACCGCAGAAAGTAATGGCAAACTACTGCGGGAAAATCTTCTGCCCAGTCAGTCATGTCTCATTCGAGACATGATCGCCCAAAGCGTGTGTCACGTATGGCACTTAACTGACTGACTGCGGTAATATTATGTATTTGTTTTTATTTTATTTTTTATTGTAGATAATGTCATTTTTTGTGGTTGTGTGTTTCTGTGCCTTTCTTTTTGCGTTGTAGATAAAATGAAGTGAATATTGTAGGTTTTTGAATGTTTCGATGTCAGTTTAGTGCCATACGTGATACACGCTTTGGGCGACCATGTCTCGAAAGAGACATGACTGACTGGGCAGAAGATTTTCCCGAATTAGGTTGCCATTACTTTCTGCGGTAGACTGTTTGCCAACCAAGGCTATGGAACCCAATCTGTCCTGTTATTTGACTCATAGCTAGAGGGAGAAAATATGCATTATATTATTACGTAGTATTTAGTGGGGGATGAGTTTATTACTTTATAACAATAGAAAACCGACCCTCTACTTTATGACCAGTAGAAGCCTAAATCATGATTCCAACTATTATATTCAGTCAGTCATTTAAGTGCCGTATGAAAGAGACATGACTGACTGGGCAGAAAATATTGCCGCAGTAGATTTATTTCTGCGGTAGACTGGTTCCCAGCCAAGGCCATAGAACTCAATCTGTTTTGTTATTTAACCCATAACTGGAAGGAAGAGACGGGTTAATACCTTTCCCAAGGAAGGGTATTTGCGCGTAAGTAAATGCAAGGAATTTAACTGGAATTCGAACTCGGCTCCCCGACTTCTCATTCTAAGTCGATATCCACTGCATTACAACGCACATCCGACGGATGTTTCTATGTATGTTTCTTATTTGGGTAAATTTTGGGGGCTGCACATTCTTAATTTTCTTAAATAGAAAACGGGATTTAATTTTAGAGGAGTGGTTTGAATAGAAATTGATCGAGTCGTTTTGTTTGGTAGCTCTGTTGTGAACGTCAAAACTGAGTTCATTAGTTTGTTTGTATAACATGATATCTAGGAAGGGAAGAGTATAATCGGTTTCAGTTTCAAAAGTGAAGTGTATTGTAGGTTGGACGCTGCTATGTCGGTTGACAAGATCTGTTAAATTAGTATTTTGTGGATATATTATTAGGTAGTCGTCTATGTATCTGAAATAGAAATAGTTTTGTGGTAGAATGCCTTTGAATACGTCGCTTTCTAGAAACTCTAAAAATAGATAAGCGTGACCGCCGCTCAGATAAATTTTTGTTTATAGACGTGGTCACCGAAAGTAAAGAAACATTGTTTGGTGATTAGATGGCACAATTTTATGGTTTTATGAGTAGGCATGAATAATTTTACTTTTGTTTTTGTTAATTGTGTTTTAGTAGATTTTGTCACTTCTCTACTGGGACTTTTGGGTTTAGAGATTTTAAGTCTCAACTTTGATGTCTTTGATGTCTATGATATTTAATTTGTTTTAAGAGATCGCCTGACATTTTTATGTGTGATAGACTAATTGTGTCCAGAAGTGGGTAAGGATTTTGCTTGGACTAGTTTATGTGGGATACTGCCTCTTCCTGTTATGATAAGTCTTATTGGTGTGCCGGGTTTTTGTGTTTTGGTCGTGTATAATCACTTTTGGATGTGCGTTGTGGTGCAGTGGATATAGACTCGGAACGACAAATTGAGGAGTCGATTTCGAATTCCAGTTGAATTCCTTGCATTCACTTACGCGCAGATACCCTTAGGAAAGGTATTAATCCGTCTCTCCCTTCCAGTTCTGGGTTAAATAATAGGACAGATTGGGTTCTATAGCCTTGGCTGGCAACCAGTCTACCGCAGAAAGCAATGGCAACCTACTGCGGGATAATCTTCTACCCTGTCAGTCATGTCTCTTTCGAGACATGATCGCCCAAAGCGTATATCACGTATGGCCCTCAACTGACTGACTGAATATAATAGTTGAAAACAATTAAAGCTTCTACTGGGCATAAAATATGGGATCGGTTTTCTATTGTTATGAAGTAATAAACTGGTCCCCCATTTATTACTAATTAATATAATGATATAATATAATTTTTCTCTTCTGACTCCAGTTATGGGTTAAGTAACAGGACTGATTGGGTTCTATAGCCTTGGCTGGCAACCAGTTTACCGCAGAAAGCAATGGCAACCTACTGCGGGATAATCTTCTGCCCAGTCAGTCATATCTCTTTCTAGACATGATCGCCCAAAGCGTGCATCACGTATGGCACTTCTGACTGACAATCACTTTTCGCCAATTCGGTGTCTTCTCAATTTTTTGTTGTTGCTTATGAATTTTTGCGTATCTTTTGTAGTTTTGTTTAGTTTACATTTTTGTAGATATTCTCATCGTCAATGAGGTTTTTCTCATTTTCTGTTGGTTGATGCTTTCGTCCATGAATACGATTCCCCCCCCCCCCCCCCACCTTATCGGAAGAAGATTTGTGTATATTTTTTTGTTGTTTGCTCATTTCTTCGGGGATTTTATATAACTGCGAAGAAATGAGTTATCGTTCTTTTGTTTTTGTTTTTGATTTTTGTTCTGTTTGTCTGGCTGTAATTAGACCTTGGATGTATCCTTTGGTAAAACCGCAGTAGTGGTAGGGGGTTCGAAATGTGAAATCCATTACGGCATTTTTCGGTAGTCCGGGGGGGAAATTTTTGACCGACGCTGAGTCCGATAGTCTGAATTTCGATAAGATTCTTCTTTCGCTCTACTTCGGTAAACTCCGTTAAACTCCGATAAGGACCCGAAAGGACTTTGTTATTTTAGAATTGACAGCCCTGATTATAGAGAATATGTGAAAAGACTTTAATGAAAATGTAATGAATATGTGAAAAGAATTTTTGAAAATTTGAAGAGCTCTGTTTACTTTAACGAAACTTAGAAAAGACATTTTTATTTAAGGATTAGAAGCTCTGATATTTTTAGCGAACTTTCTCTTTCCGTTGTAACCGGCATTGCGACAACTTAATATCATTTTTGACAACTGTATTATCTGCTCCTGTGAAAAGAAAAACATCGTTTTATATATATATATATATATATATATATATATATATATATATATATATATATATAAAGACATTCTTCGTAACTCTCCAGCCGTGTTCGACCTTGTTCATTTCATTAAACTTTTCATTATTTCATTAAACTTTTTTTGGTGCCATATTTATTTTTTTTTAAACCACAAGTGTGCACCAGTGTCCGGACTGGCTATAAAAGGCGACTACTAAAATTGCACGACGCGACCTCAGGGACAGTGGCGCGTTGTTGCAAGAGACGTCTTGTAAACCAGCTTTTGTGACGACATCATCGGACGAGAACATCACGACTAGCAACAGCGACCGAACTAACCGGCCAGCCGGGTGGCAGTGTCACAACTGTCAACGAGAACGAGCGTCACATTAGATGGCCAGCCCTGGCAAAGGTGCTACAAAGGCACATATACTAAATATAATGCCTTTGAAGAATATTTAGATCTTTTTCATTTTTCTTCATGCTTATTACATGTACGCAAATATATATATATATATTATATATTTTTTTACGAAGTCACATTAATCCAGCAACACGATTCCTCTAATTACATCAAATTGTAGCCGACTACGCTACCGGCCACCCCGGTTTTTAAAAAAAATGATGTATTTCATACTATTTTTAGTATTTATTTTCAAGTGGATAATTCTAAATGAAAATATAATGGTTCTTTTGTTATTATTACTTTGCAAAATGTTACAAGGCAAATAGCGACAATTTACCCATTGCACCCTGTAGATTAGGTGTGTATATATATATATATATATATATATATATATATATATATATATACACAACCAGCCATAATTATTAGGCCATCCCAGTTTTTTTTTTTTTAAGAAAAGGATGTATTTCATACTGTTTTTAGTATTTATTGCCAAATGGATAATTCTAAATGAAAATATCATGGTTCTTTTGTTATTATTACTTTGCAAAATTTTACAAGGCAGCCATGAAGACTTTGCTTCGGCCAGCCAATAAGAAGAAGAGACTAGCATGGGGAAGAGAGCACGAAAACTTGACACCAGAACAGTTCATTTGATACACATGTTATTGTGCAGTATTAACAAAAGAACCATTCTATTTCAATTTAGAATTATCCAACTGGCAATAAATACTAAAAATAGTATGACATACAGCATTTTCTTTAAAAAATTGGGTGGCCTAATAATTATGGCCGTAGTATATATATATATATATATATATATATATATATATATATATATATATATATGATCTACAAGCTGCGATGGGTAAATTGTCGCTTTAATAATTTTGCAAAGTAATAATAACAAAAGAACCATTCTATTTTCATTTACAATTATCCACTTGGCAATAAATACTGAAAATAGTATGAAATATATCATTTCTTTAAAAAAAACTGGGTGGCTAATAATTATGGCCGGTAGTGTATATATATTATTTTTACAAATTCACGTT
The DNA here is from genome assembly GCA_037127315.1 of Ascarosepion bandense. NCBI lineage: Eukaryota > Metazoa > Mollusca > Cephalopoda > Sepiida > Sepiidae > Ascarosepion > Ascarosepion bandense. The sequence continues at coordinate 439,664 of JBBBDQ010000656.1, forward strand.
ATCCCAGCAACACTAATTACATCAAAATACGGTCAACTACATTGGTTCTCTGGCGATCCGTGTTCAAGCTCTATTGTTGGCAGGGGCACTTTATTTCTATATGACATTAGCAGTATAACCCGGCGTCGCTCGGGTGTAATGAAAGCTTTAAAACTAATCCATGGTCCTGGAGCTCAGACTCTTTGGACGTTGGCACGAAAGACTAAAAAGCAATAGTTATTTCCAGTTAAAGCGAAACCGTAGACTGAAAGAAAAATGAATGGATGTAAGTCAGATTTTGATTTCCTGGTATCGATATCAAACAAATATTTTCGTCGTAAACTGAATTTTGAAGACTAAATAAGTCCTCTGAGTAAATGGTATCATGGCTGAGACTAAGAATTACAATTATACCTACTTAGAGCCAAACCCGAAGCAAAAACTAAAATAAAATGGCTGAAAAAAATACAGACATACAGGCAGATAAACAGACTCACACACAAACATCTTGCCTTTTATATATATATATTATCAATTTTCTGCACTATTGTAAGAACTGCAACCTTGAAACTTCTGAATATCGTTTCTTATGTCTTTGTCTATGAGTGTATCAAATTTGATTAAAATCGGACCACTCCTTCTATAACTCGATTTTTTCGATGATCGATTTTCGATATTTATCGGGGGTACATTGACACAAAACCTAGCTAAAAACACTCGCAGGCGCTTATAGTACAACTGTGTAAATTTTCAAGAAAATCGGTTCAGCCGTTTCGGAATCTATAAGTAACGGACACACACACACAGACACACACCCAAAGACAAAGTTCCATTTATAAATAAGTTTAGATAGATTAGACAGCTTTCGGATATGTTTATTGTTGTAGTTAATTGATTTTTTTTTATTGAATTCCTGTCGTATTTCCAAAGAGTATTTCCTACCATATATCCCCAGTGGAAATATTCCTCGACTATCCATTTCTCAAATCTCTTCGTGTCTTGAGTAACCCTTTTTTTAATTCTTTAGAAAAAAGAAAAACCTCTTTAATTTCAATTTGTGCCACATGACATCTGCTTGCTTTCAAACCTGATCGATGAGTTTAATCGTATGTGACAAACGACCAAGAACTGGGAACTTTACGCACACGGTCCCCGAACGTGTTATGCGGAATCGACAGCTGAAACAAATGCTAACACCTGGGCTCAAATTTGTAAGATACCACAATCATCTGGGAAATAAAACGATAAAACAAGCATACACCCACCACACTACTCACAGATAATGGGAAAAGAGAAAAAAAAATGGCAGAGTTACGACAAACGAGCCCTATTCTAGAAGTACTTTGGCCGCATTTCGGCCTATCATGATATCATTTGTGCATTAAGTTAAAATCAACCCTCCACAACTTAAAATATCAAAAGAGAGAACTGAAATTCTCAAGAGTTGAGTTGTTCAAGTCACTGTATTACATTTAATTTGTAAATTTATATAGTCTTTTTCATGTGACACTTTTTTAAACATACAACTCCGATCGAACAGATATCAATGTCCTGAACTTGACGAAAATGTTAATAAAGATGAGGACAACAGTCCGAGTAATGTGAATAGTGTAAATACTTACAATCTTAGAAATATAGTCAGATGTAATATTCAACAACGAACCAGAACATCTCATGTTTTTTTGCTTAACTAAAGTTTTATTTTTATCAACCTAACATTTCTTTTTCTTTTTTAATCTGTTTTCGGCTATGTTTTTTCTTTCTTTCATTCTTTGTATATATTTTTCTTTCTTCATGCCTTTTCTGTTTTGTTTTGTTTTTGTTTTCTTTCTTTCTTTCTTTCTTTCTTTCTTTCTTTCTTAATCTGTTTACTATTCTATTTTATTCTTTCTTTCTTTCTTTCTTTCTTTCTTAATCTGTTTACTATTCTATTTTATTCTTTCTTTCTTTCTTTCTTTCTTTCTTAATCTCCCTCTTAGTGTAATTTATTTTTCTTTCTTTCTGAGTTTTTTGTTCTTTCTTTCTTTCTTTCTTTCTTTCTTAATCTGTTTACTATTCTATTTTATTCTTTCTTTCTTTCTTTCTTTCTTTCTTTCTTAATATCTCTCTTAGTATAATTTATTATTCTTTCTTTATGAGTTTTCTTTCTTTCTTTCTTTCTTCCCTTTTCTCTTCTTATATCTATGCCACACACCTTCCTTTCTTTTAAATCCACTTTTCTTTCTTTCTTTCTTTCTTTTTTAATCTGCTTACTATTCTATTTTATTTTTCTTTCTTTCTTTATTTATTTATTTATTTATTTATTTCCCTATTCCCTTTTCTTTTCTTATATCTATGCCACACACCTTCCTTTCTTTTAAATCCACTTTTCTTTCTTTCTTTCTTTCTTTCTTTCTTTCTTTCTTTCTTTCCCTATTCCCTTTTCTTTTCTTATATCTATGCCACACACCTTCCTTTCTTTTAAATCCACTTTTCTTTCTTTCTTTCTTTCTTTCTTTCTTTTTTAATCTGCTTACTATTCTATTTTATTTTTCTTTCTTTCTTTCTTTCTTTCTTTCTTTCTTTCTTTCTTTCTTTCTTAGTATATTTTCTTTTCTTTCTTTATCCGTTTTCTGTACTGTTTATTTTGTCTTTTTTCTATCTTTCTTTTTCTTTTTTATTTGTTTTGTTCTATTTTATATTGTCTTTCTTTTTTTCTCTCTGTCATCGCATATTTTTTATTTTTATTCGTTTTCTATTGTGTTTTATTTAGTTTTTCTTTCTTTCTTTCTTTCTTTCCTTCTTTCTTTCTTTCTTGCTGATTTTTTTTCTTTTTAATCTATTTTGTATTTTGTTTTATTTCATCTCTCTTCCTTCTTTTCTTTCTTTCTTTCTTTCTTTTCTTTCTTTCTTTATCTATTATCCCTTTTTTCACCCGTTTTCTGTTTTGTATTTCTTTGTTTATTTCCGATTCTTCTTTTTTCTTTCCTTTCTTTTTGTCCAACAATTTTTCCCTTCCAATCTTTTCTCTTTATTCTATTTTTTCTTTCTTTCTCTCGTGTTTATCTCAGTTCCTACGTTTTCAAAATCGTCAAATAGATGAACAGGTGTCGAGCCTCTGTATCTTGACGCAATCTTCTACATGCATCAACATTTTCAAGTTTACATGTCCAGCCATTCTTTGAAGGTGTGATAATTCTCGACAAGTTATGAAAACTTGAAAAGATATCAGAACCAAATGCTGATTTGAAGATAAGAAAGAACTTTGAATTGATGATAACGTATTAAAGTTTACTTTCAGTTCAAATCAAGTCTTATTTTGTATCCAAAAATGTCACTATCTTCACTTAAACATTTTGGATCTTGCCATACGCATTTAAATCGTACTATTTTTCTTTATCTGTTCGGATAAAATAAACATTGAAAACAAAAATCGTCAACAGAATATTCAACACTTTTGCACGGAAAAACGGAATTTGTTTCCGAATCAGTCAGAAATAAATGTCGACAATTATTCTCTAACAGTTTCTAATCAAAGCACAACTACCTTTATCTAAAGGTTTCGAATCCAAAAAGCCACTATCAGCCAAAAAATGTTTATGTACAATGACATCACTATCATACACTACCCGTTTCGAGATAAAAATCACCCTGAGTTTTTCTAACACTTTCGAAAAAAAAAAAACTCAAAAACCAAAACAAAACAAAAAAAAAAAACGCCACAATCTTCCTCTCCCTGTTTCGAAGCAAAAACGTCAGTATATTATAATGGTTTCTAACCACAACGCCACTATCATCTACTACCATTTAAAAACCAACTTCTACTCAATTTTTTAAGCATTATTGTTATTTTAAGTCATTATCTTCTTTTACTCCACTCAAAAAAAAAAAAAAGAAAACAAAAAAAAACCTTTATCTTTTTGTATACGTTTTGAAACAAACAAATCTTCACTATCATCTTCAACCTGCTTCGAAACAAGAACGTCACAAACATCCTCTGTCAATTTCGAACCAAAATGCAACTACCATGCTGCAAGGGTTTCGAACCAAAACCACCTCTCTCGACCTCTGTTCGTTTTGAAACGAAAACATCATTATCATCCTTAGCCTATTTCGAAACAAAAATATCCCTAACTTCTACTCGTTTCGAGGCCAAAACACCACTACTTTCCTCTACCCGTATCGAAAAAAAAAACTCCTGTACATTCCACTAATCGTTTCTCAATGTTTCAAACCAAAAACGCCACTTTTATTCCCATCCTGTTTCGAAACAAAGCCTCCATTATTTACCACTGACATTTTCGAAGCCACCTCTACTTGATACGAACGAAAAAAACACTAATTCCTCAATCCATTTCGAAAGAAAAAACGCCACTAGATTCTTCCACCCCATTTGAAAAAAAAGTTACTATCTTCCTCTACATGTATCAAACCAAAACCCCATTAATTTCCTCTCTCTCCGTTTCAAACTAAAAAACTGCTATACTCCACTAGCGTTTAAATCCAAAAGTATTGAACCATAAACGCCACCAATGTCCTCTACTCGTTTCTAAATAGAAACTCTACTATCTTCCTCGACCTGTTTCGTATCAAATACGGTATTGTTTTTCTCTATCCATTTCAAAGCGTATCTAACCAAAAACGCCATTATTATCATCTATGCATTTCGAACTAAAAACGCTACGATGTTCCTTTACCGTTTCAGAATAAAAATATTGTTATAATCCTCTACAGTACTCCATGGGAACAGAACTCCATTTTCGGTCTGATCTGCCTCTTCTAAATGTAGATGATATTCTGAGAGATCTGGTATGTTTGTTAGATTTTGAACCTAAAAGTTAAAATTTATGAATGCATTCACGTACCTATATAATAGAGAGCATTTAAAGCTTGGGTAAACTGGAATAAGTTCGAGAAAATATAGTTTTCTTGTCGTAAACACTGTTTGTTTTGGTCGTTTCCTTTTCGAAATGTAGTGACATTGATCATTAAAATAGATAAAATATAAACAAAGCAAAAAATCAAATTAATACAGAAAATGAAATTCTAATTTTTATCGCGAAATTGTAGAGAGGTAAATCACAAAGTTAAACGAAAATAAAATAATCAAAATTAAATCAAAATCATTGCACGTCTCCATGATATTTCTCCCTTCCTCAAACAACTTGAATGGCGTCAGGTTTGATTATGCGATAAGCAATCACAAAAAAAAAAAAAAATGTCGGCAACTAGAGTGCAATAGAACTATGCTTTACCGTCATTAGAGCATAGGTAAATTTATCTGTGATTGGGAGGCAAAATTATAATCTAAACGCGTGAGATATAAGGAAGTCAGTTAAGTGCCATACGTGATACACGCTCGGGCGATCATGTCTCGAAAGAGAGATGACTGACTGGGCAGATGATTATCCCGCAGTAGGTTGCCATTGCTTTCTGCGGTAGACTGGTTGCCAGCCAAGGCTATAGGACCCAATCTGTCCTGTTATTTAACCCATAGCTGGAGAGAAGAGATGGATTAATACCTTTCACAAGGGTATTTGCGCGTAAGTGAATGCAATGAATTCAACTGGATTTCGAACTCGGCTCCCCGATTTCTCGTTCCGAGCCGATATCCACTGCATCACAATCTACCAAAATCAAAGAGCAGAGGACAGTATTGTTTTACAGCTATGTCCCTGAAAATGTGTGATGTCGTGAGGTATTATTAGAACCTTGAATAATTTCTCGATGATTTTTCATGAAAATTAATGTTTTATTTACAAATATTAGTAATAAATATGTCACTGAAATATTGTCTATCGCTAGCCACCACTTTTTCCCATTTTTCTGACAGCATTAGAATTCCACGTCAAAAAAACCTTTGAGGTTATTCATGGTCAACACATTTTTTATCATCTTCCTAAGAATGAAAGTGCTGCTCAGCCAGGCCATGTGCCATCGATTAGATCAAGTGATCTTATAAAGTTCAATGCTGCTGTCTGTCAATCATCACAGGAAACCTTTCCTGTCTCCCATAAGCATGGACCAAGCGAGTCTCCTTAAGACCAATACTCTGCGCCTCCTCGGCCTTACCCTCTCTTTCGATCTCAAGTGGAACCATTACACTGAGTCAATCGTGGATTCCACTGCTAGGAAAGTTGGGTCACTGTGTCGGGCCAGGATTTTTTCCTCCCGAATCCATCCTGCATATATACAAATCAACCATCCGTCCGTGCATGGAGTACTGCTGTCACATATGGTCTGGCGCACCCGCTGTTCATTTCGGTGTTCTTGACAGGCTCCAAAGGAGAATCAGTAATGTGATAGTTACCAACTTAGCAGCTCGACTCCAGCGACTTCCACACCGACGTGATGTGTCTTCCCTCTGTCTGTTCTATAAATACTTTCATTGCTTCCGCTTCAACGAACTTAAGTCACTGATGTCCCTGCAACTATCTAATCTTTTTAGTCTTATGTCGCCCCCTGCACATCAGTGGCGTTACCGCCTTGCTCTGGGTGATACGATTAAAAAATATATTGAGCGGAACAATGTCTGGGGAATACGGTGAGAAGGATAGAACTTCTCATTTAAGCGTTTCCAACTAGGATTTCTCCCGTTTGCAACACGCGGCCTAGCGTTTTCATGTTACCAAATCCCTTTGTTGTGTCTCTTCTCGTATTGTGGTCGTTTTTTCTTCAATGCTCGGCTCAAACACACCAATTATAGTCAATAGCGACCCTCCCTTGATGGTTCCGGTCGGTTTAAGCAGCACATAATAAACTACACCTGCCAAATGCACAGTAGAATCTTCAACCATGGATATTCGGGTTTGCCGCCAATGTTGGTGCATGGTTAGGATTATCCCTTTCTCCTTCCCCCACTCTCTCTCTCTCTCTCTCTCTCTCTATATATATATATATATATATATATATATATGTATATATAATATTAATTATAGTACTTACAATACCAATACCAACAGAACTAATTCTGCCAAAACTAGCACTAATTAAGCTATAATTTAAATCGTCTTGAACAACCCAGCGAGGACGAACTCGGAGGGAAAAGAAGAGACAAACGAAATACATGAACAAAAAGTCAAGTACCCGTAAGAAAGAAAAAAAAAACCAAAACGAAAACCCTAACACTAAAGCGCTCAATACAAAAGTAGAGCAACAAAGACAGAAAATCTAAGCAAGAGCCAACAAACCTACCTAGGTTTCACCCTACGGCTCGTCAGGGTATATTGTCATCCGCAGACAGATCTGTTTTGCTGTATCACAGCTCATTAATACGGTGAGACATCCGATTGCTTCTACCAAGGATTAAAACACGCGTTATATATACAATATAAACACAGCGTGTTATATACAATATAAACACGCCCCAGTAGCCGAGAGTATTCGAATTCATTACTGAATGAACGATGCGTAAATGGGTGAGTAGCTACTGTTTTTTCAAAGTCTACATCACGACTTTGTATAAGTTTTCGCTTTTTTTTGTCATGAAAAGTAATGTTTCATTTTTAAAAATTAGTAAGAATCATTAGTAAAATTAGTAAGAATCATTAGTAAAATTAGTAAGAAGTATTCGGCGTAGAGAAAATTGCAGAAATAATAAATTAAATTTATAATATTGGTGTAATACCAGACGACCTAAGCAAGTCTATTTTCATAGCTTTTGCCATACGAGTGCGAGCTACTCCAAACAATCAGTTTAATGAGCCATATTACAAAATCGTCCGAATCCCGATTAATAGAGCGAGAAACAGAATCATGCTAGAAATAGGACAAGAATAGTGCGGGTTTGTCAAAGACACTGGAACCAGGAACTCCATATTTGTAATTAGGATGCTCTCCGAAAACGCAATACAAATGAAGAAGGACTTGTACCTATGTTTGATCTATTATGCAAAGGCGTTTGTCAAAATACGCCACAAAGAAGTGATGGAGGTGCTCAACAGCCTTGACATATTTGGGAAAGACACGAGTAATCAAGAATCTCTACTGCCTGCATACGGACAGGTAACGAATTCAGCAGATATACAAAGATAGAAAGGGGCGTAAGACAAGGATATGTCTTTTCACCGGATCTATTCAACTTGTACAGCGAGACTATTTTGAGGATCCTAAATGTTATGCCAGTATTTGTCATCGGAGGCCACAATTTAAACAACCTGAGGTACGCAGATGATACAGTGCAGATAGCAGACACAGAAAGGAAACTACAAGACCTCCTAAAGTAGCTGAAGAGATTGACAAAAAAGGACTATAAATAAACTGCAAGAAAACCAAGTGCATGGTCATCAGCAAAAATAGTAGCCCAAAATGCCAAATACAGGTGGGGGATACTAGAATCAAGCAGGAAAAAAAATTTAAAAGCCAGAGAAGTGTTCTAACAGAAGACAGAAAGTATGACACAGAGATCCGAAGGCGAATTGGACTGGGGTAAGAAATGGTTAGTAAATTTTGATGCTTCTAAAACGAAGCTACTCTCAATTAACCATCATCGACAATCTCACCTACCTCCCATTAGCATGGACCATGCTTGCCTCCCAGAGAGTAAAACACTACGCCTCCTTGGTCTCACACTTTCAGCGGACCTCAAATGGAATTACTATATCGAATCCATTGCTAAATCCGCTGCTATGAAAGTTGGTTCTCTGTGTAGGGCCCGGAAGTTTTTTCCGTCTGAATCTATCCTGCACATTTATAAATCCATCATCCGCCCGTGCATAGAATACTGCTGCCATATCTGGTCGGGTGCCCCTGCTGTTCTCCTCGGGCTTCTCGATAAGGTTCAGAGGAGGGTCTGTAATGTGATAGATACCGACTTGGCAGACCGCCTGCAGTCTCTCTCCCACCGGCGCGACGTGGCTTCCCTGTGTCTCTTCTATAAATACTTTCACGGCTTCTGCTCCGATGAACTTAGATCACTAGTGCCCCCTAAATACGTATTTGAACGAGATACTAGATTAGCAACTAGATTCCACCCTTTTACAGTGAAACCGATAAAATGCAGCCGTAACTTCTACTCCAACAGTTTCTTTCCTCGCACTTCCCGACTGTGGAATTCTCTCCCAAACGATTGCTTCCCCGACGGCTACAATCTCCAGGAGTTTAAATGTAAGGTCAATAGACACCTCCTAACACACTAACCTGCTCCCATTCTATCAAACACTCTTCCCATCTCCCCAACCCTCATCCTCGGTATCCTTACTCATCTGTCACCTTCCTCCTGACATTCCCTATGTCTAACCACTCCTTCTCTTTACCTTCCCCTATGTAGTCCCATGCGCAATAGTGGCAGTGGAATGCCTTGCTTGGGGTGAGATGATTTTAAAAAAAAATCAGAATGTAAATACAATGGAACCTGTCGTATGCGACGAGCCACTGCTATCAAATCTGGTCGCATACGGAAGGTGGTCGCTCAATAAAGTTTCATAGTCATGACCTATTTACGCCAGGAACTTATATTCCACTCATCAGAATGTTAATACAATGGAACCTGTCGTACGCGACCATCCTGCTACATCATTTTTTAAAACTAGAGTAGCCTAATAATTATGGCCGGTAGTGTAGATCATTTTTCTAATTCGTGACCAGGGTAACTTTGATTGAATACTGTTTTCATATCTGGTCTGGTTCACCTGCTATTCATCTCGCGGTTCTTGACAAAATCCACAATGTCTTTTTCACAAATGTCTTTTCCACAAATATTTCCAATAGCAACTGTAAATACTACCTAATCTCAGAAATATAGACAAATAGAATGGTCTATTATTGAACGTCGTACAAATGGCAATAAAGATGAGGACAATAGTCAGAATAATGTAAATACTGTAAATACTACCTCATCTCAGAAATATAGACAAATAGAATGATCTACTATTAAACGTCATACAAATGGCAACAAAAATGAGGACAATAGTCCGAACAATGTCAATACTGTAAATACTACCTCATCTCAGAAATACAGACAAAGGGTTCAGTTCGAAATTCCTAGCACCTGAGGAATTCCGGAGCGTACAACAGCCAAAACGTAGTATAAATGGCAACAAAGATGAGGACAATAGTCCGAATAATGTAAATACTGTAAATACTACCTCATCTCAGAAATACAGACAAATACAAATAAGGCTGTTGTTGCAATACTATTTTTTACAAAAAGTATTTGAGATGCCTGCAATATTTCTTTGGGAATCCGTGTAATTCAATGTTTTTTGTTCCAATGACAAAACGAGATTGAATACGGCTGACATATCAGGTCTTTTGCTCTAGCAATTCATCTCGCGGTTCTTGACAAAATCCAAGGAAGGATCTGGAATGTAATCGATTCTGACTTGACATCTCGACTCATTTTCTTACTGATGTGGTTTGACTTCCCTCTGTCTTTTCCACAAATATTTCCAATAGTAACTGTTCTGACGAACTTTTTTTCCCTGGTTCCCCGACTACATGAATTTAAGCGTGCTAATATATTGTCATATAGGTTTCCATCATTTACTGTTGAAATAGTTAAATTTAACTTTCAACCGTCACTTCTATTCGAACAGTTTCTTTTCCCGCTTTTCCTGCCTGTGTATCACCGTTCATTTTACTTGCTTCCCTGAAAACTACAATCTTCAAAATTTTTAAATGCAACTTCAATTGCCATCTTATATATTTTTTTTTAATAGCGTTCGTGTTTTATTGTTTTCTCAATTCCCCCTGTACGTAAACTTTTTTCTCACTTTCACTCACTGTAACGTCCTGCATACTACCAGCATTTCTGCCCTGCTTGGATTGAAAGGGTAAAAAAATAAAATAAAACTGAATTTAAAAACTCTTCATAAAGGAATATAAATTATCTATTATGTTTTTATAACATTAATGTTACAACAACAATGGCCTAACTATTGTATAAATTATGTACTTTTTAAATTTTTTTTTCCATTCGAAAAATGGGCGATTATTCATCCGTTCTCCCCACAATAATAGGATGTGACACAAGGTCGTTTTAACGTTTTTTTGTTTGTTTTTTTAATCGTTTCACCCCAAGCAAAGCGGCAACGCTACTGATGCGCAGGGGGCTACATAAGAGAGAAAGATTAGATAGGAGGAGAGTAAAGAGAAAAATGAACCAGTTACAGGTGGGTGTCAGAGAAAGAATCAAGAGAAGGATGGGAATACAGGTGTGAAGACATTTGCGAAGGTCGAGAGAAAGGAAAAGATATACAGGGCGACTATGAAAGAACTACAGTCAAGTGGTTAAGAGATGGGTATTAAATTATATACTTATAAAGTTCAAAATTCCTAGCAGCTGAAGAAGGCCGGAGCGTACAACTGCCGAAACGTCGTAGAAATGGCAACAAAGATGAGGAAAACAGTCCGAATAATGTAAATACTGTACATACTACCTCATCTCAGAAATATAGACAAATAGAATGATCTATTATTAAACGTCATACAAATGGCAATAAAGATGAGGACAATAGTCCGAATAATTTAAATACTGTAAATAATAACTCATCTCAGAAATATAGACAAATAAAATGATCTATTATTAAACGTCGTACAAATGGCAACAAAGATGAGGACAATAGTCCGAATAATGTAAATACTGTAAATACTACCTCATCTCAGAAATATAGACAAATAGAATGATCTATTATTAAACGTCGTACAAATGGCAACAAAGATGAGGACAACAGTCCGAACAATGTAAATACTGTAAATACTACCTCATCTCAGAAATATAGACAAATAGAATGATCTATTATTAAACGTCGTACAAATGGCAACAAAGATGAGGACAATAGTCCGAATAATGTAAATACTGTAAATACTACCTCATCTCAGAAATATAGACAAATAAAATGATCTATTATTAACCGTCGTACAAATGGCAACAAAGATGAGGACAATAGTCCGAATAATGTAAATACTGTAAATACTACCACATTTCAGAAATGTAGACAAATACAAATAAGGCTCTTCTTGCAATACCATTTTTTACAAAAAGTATTTGAGATGCCTGCAATATTTCTTTGGGAATCCGTGTAATTCAATGTTTTTTCTTCCAATGACAAAACGAGATTAAATACGGCTGACATATCAGGTCTTTTTGCTCTAGCTATTCATCTCGCGGTTCTTGACAAAATCCAAGGAAGGATCTGGAATGTAATCTATCCTGACTTGACATCTCGAGTTCAGTCACTTTCTCACCGACCTGACATGGCTTCCATCTGTTTTTTTTACAAATATTTTCATCGCAACTTCTCTGAGTTGCAATTACCTCTGGTGCACCGACCACATGATTGTAAGCGTGCTACTAGATTGGCATTTAGGTCTCACCCATTTACTTTTGAAATAACTAAATATAACCCAAATTTCTACTTCAACAGTTACTTTTCTCGCACTTCTCCTCTGTGGAACTCTCTTTCGTTTACTTGATTCCCTGAAAACTGCAATCTTCAAAAATTTAAATACAACGTCAGTCGCCATCTTCTATCTTCTTGTATCCTGTTCATTTTTTCCTCAACTCATTTTTCTCTTTCTTATTCATTCCCAGCAATCCCTTTGGTATTAGTAGCATTCCCGCTTTGCCTGGGGTGAAATGGTTTAAAAAACAAAAAACAAAATATGGAGAGGAAATTAGTCTGAAAGTAAATAATGGGAACTCTATTAGTACCATTTTTTTCTAAATCATTTTTTTTGTAAAAGCTATTTCTAAATCTATAGATTCTTCACCCTTATTATGAAAGAAAGCATTTTCATCTTCTTCTTTTTCTTATTTCTCTTCTTCTTTTTCTTCTTTCTTTCTTCTTCTTTTTCTTTTTCTTTTTCTTTTTCTTCTTTTTCTTCTTTCTTCTTCTTCTTTTTCTTCTTTTTCTTTTTCTTCTTTTTCTTCTTCTTCTTCTTCTTTTTCTTCTTTTTCTTCTTTCTTTCTTGTTTTTTTCTTCTTTCTTTTCTTTCTTTTTCTTTCTTTCTTCTTTTTCTTCTTTTTCTTCTTTCTTTCTTCTTCTTCTTCTTTTTCTTCTTTCTTCTTCTTCTTTTTCTTCTTTCTTTCTTCTTCTTGTTCTTTTTCTTCTTCTTTCTTCTTCTTCTTCTTCTTCTTCTTCTTCTTTTTCTTCTTTTTCTTCTTTCTTCTTCTTTTTCTTCTTTCTCTTCTTCTTGTTCTTCTTTTTCTTCTTTCTTTCTTCTTCTTTCTTTCTTTTTCTTCTTTTCTTCTTTCTTCTTCTTCTTTTTCTTCTTTTTCTTCTTTCTTCTTCTTCTTTTTCTTCTTTTTCTTATTTCTCTTGTTCTTTTTCTTCTTTTTCTTTTCTTTCTCTTCTTCTTTTTCTTCTTTTTCTTCTTTCTCTTGTTCTTTTTCTTCTTTCTCTTCTTCTTGTTCTTCTTCTTCTTTCTTCTTCTTCTTTTTCTTCTTTTTCTTTTTCTTCTTTTTCTTCTTTCTTTCTTCTTCTTTCTTTCTTTTTCTTTCTTTCTTTCTTGTTCTTTTTCTTCTTTCTCTTCTTCTTCTTCTTTCTTTCTTTTTCTTTCTTTCTTCTTCTTCTTTTTCTTATTTCTCTTTTTCTTTTTCTTTTTCTTTTTCTTCTTTCTCTTTTTCTTTTTCTTCTTTTTCTTTTTCTTTATCTTTTTTTTTTCTTTTATATTGTTCTGGAGGAATATTGTTGTAGAGGAATATCCTGGTCCTACCCCAGAATGGGTATGGCCCTGGTTATAAAAGACCTAGACAAGAACGAACTACAGAGAGGGAGAGCGCACTCGAGTGTGTTCGTGACTATACTAGAGTCTTCGTCATTACATGGGAGTGATTGAGATTATTCGTCAATATACGAGAGTCGACAGCTATCGGCCTTAGACGAGAATTAGACGTCACTAGACGGAAGCCTACTTCTCAAGACGGACGCGTACGTCCTATACAGAGACATTGCCTTCTTAATTGTTAGTCGAGATAACTGTTCGTTGGTGTACTTGTATTTGGTTTATTGTACTGAAGTATAATAAATCTCTATTTATATATACTCAGTGTTGAGAGTTATTTCTTGCACAATTCTTTCTCTGTTTATCCCCCCCCACCCTCCGGGATACAAAATTTATCTTCTTTTTTCTTCTTTTTCATTTTTTCTTCTTCGTCTTTTTCTTCTTTTTCTTTCTTCTTTTTCTTCTTCTTTTTATTCTTTTTATTCGTTTTCTTTTTCTTCTTCTTTTTTTCTTCTTCTTTATCTTCTTTTTTCTTCTTCTTTATCTTCTTCTTCTTTTATAACATGGCCGATTTTGTCTCTCCACAACTGCATTTCCTTTGTAGCTTTTAATAAAATGTGCGTCTCTCCTAATCCCTGTTGTGCCAACCATTTACACAAGCCCGTTAGGTAGTTTTTTATGCTGCTTTCACGCTGACCTCTTGCTTTAAACCTGTTCTGTGCGTGTCGAATTTACTAATCCTTCTTTTCTCATTATATTCCGAATTAATTTAAACTGTCAATTTCTAATTCGAAATATGAGGAAGCATCACAAGCAAGTAATTGGTAGATTCGAAAAATAAATTACAAAAATCTGAGTTTTTCAAAAACGTATAAACTATTTGTAAAAATAACATTATTAACTCATTTTTATTTTAACAATATACCTTAAAAGAGTAAGTTTTTTTTGAGCCCGCTTCTTTCGTTATCAATTTTGCTTTAACGTTCCTTTCCCCGGTGACTCATAAAAGGAATCTACGTATCCAGCTGTTATTGTATTTTTACAGTAGACTGAGTCATTATTATTAAAACGTTTCGAGTCATCGGTTTTCCTTTAAATTCTTCACCCAAAAACATACACTAGTTTCCTCCAAACGAGACAGTTGTTTAGCCAGACGAGAACGCCGCTGATACGCTTATTAGAAATTCAATTTACAACGGAACGTGTAACTCGTTGCAAGGGGAGGGCCTGAACATGGTGGCCCTGTTCTGGTGTCTCGGGTTCAGTCTCTTTCCCGCCGCCATAAGGTCCCCCACCCGTACTTTTTCTATAAATATTTTCAGGGTAATAGTTTGAATGAGCTCTTTGCTATGGGGCCTTAATTCTTTGATTTTAAGCTGGATGTGCGTTGTAGTGTAATTGAAGTCGGAGATCCGAGTTCGAATTCCAATCGAATTCATTTAATTTACTTACACGTAAATTGATATGCGTTGTGGTGCAGTGGATGTCGACTCGGAACGACAAATTGGAATGCCGAGTTCGAATTCCAATTAAATTCATTGCACTTACTTACGCACAAATATCCTTCGGAAAGGTGTTAATCCGTCTCTTCCATCCAGTTATGAGTTAAATAACAGGACAGATCGGGTTCTATAGCCTTGGCTGGCAACCAGACTACCGCAGAAAGCAATGGCAACCTATGGCGGGATAATATTCTGCCCAGTCAGTCATGTCTTTTTCGGGACATGATCGCCCAAGAGTGTATCACATATGGCACTTTAACTGACTGACTGAATATAATAGTTGAAAACATGATTAAGGCTTTTACTGGTCATAAAGTGGGGGATCAGTTTTATATTGTTATGAAGTAATAAACTGATCCCCCATTTATTACTACTTATTAATAAAATACATTTCTTTCCCCTCTAGCTATGAGCCAAATAGCAGGACAGATTGGGTTCTATAGCCTTGGCTGGCAACCATTCTACCGCAGAAAGCAATGGCAATCTCTGCGGGATAATCTTCTGCCCAGTCAGTCATGTCTCTTTCAAGGCATGATCGCCCAAAGTGTGTGTCACGTAAGGCACTTAACTGACTGACACGTAAATACCCTTGGGAAAGGTATTAATCCGTCTATTTTCTCTCCAGCTATGAATTGAATGGCAAGACAGATTGGGTCCTATAGCCTTGGTTAGTAACCTGTCTACCTGTCTAAGTATGTATCACGTATGATAATTAACTAACTGATTTGACTGTCGATGGGGTCTCACCAAATTGCAGTTGGGCAGGTTTAATGTAACCGTAAATTCTATATTTACAGCTTCTTTTCTCGCACTTCTCACCTTTGGAACTTCCTTCCAGCTCCATGGTTTCAAACCTTCTTCAATCTGCACAAATTTAAATGCGATACTAATAGCTATCTACTGCCCTCCTGATTTGTCTCTTCAACTCGAAATAAGACCCTCGTAAAATAAAAGTTTCGTAAAAACATTTTGATAAAATTAACGAATTAAAATGTATTATTCTATCTATCAACTCTTACAACTGTAAACAACTTATACAAGACTAATATAAAGTTTGTTATAAAAAGCTAACTTTAACCTCCATGTTTTCCAGCCAACCTTAATTTAAAAAAAATTTAATGGAATGTCAGTCGCTGATTACTCTTCTTTTGTTTTCTTCTGTTTCTAACTCTTTCACACCCAGTAACCCCTTGTGTCTCAGTGGCTTTACTGCCTTGCTTGAGGTGAAATCAATTAAAACAATAAAATAGAATAAACGAGATTTTTATAGATATTTAGCGATGATTTTGAGGTCAAAAGTTTACACACTAGAATATCTCGGTAACATTTCATTCAACATTCAGTGATATTGTTGTGGAGGAATATCCTGTCTTACCCAGGAATGGGAATGGCCCGGGTTATAAAAGACCGGGACTAGAACGAACTACAGAGTTTTCGTGACTTTACGAGAGTCTTCGACAGTACACGAGAGTGATCGAGAGTCTTCGTCATTATACGGGAGTGATCGTGATTATACGAGAGTCATCGACTTTAGTCGAGAGCCATCGGCCTTAGACGAGAGACAGACGTCACTAGACGGAAGCCTTCTTCTCAAGATGGACGCTTACGTCCTATACAGAGACATTGCCTTCTTAAAACGTCTATTGAACAGGTGAAGAGGCTCATCCCTTGTTCCCTGTTTAGGATGTGGTTTCCGGCTTTCTCTTTTCCAATCTTTTTACTCCTATGTAGCCCCCTGCACATCAGTGACGTTACCGCCTTGCTCGGGGTGATATGATTAAAAAAATGTTATTCATGTGAACTGTTCGTTGGTGTACTTGTATTTGGTTTATTGTACTGAGGTATAATAAATCTCTATTTATATATTCTCAGTGTTAAGAGTTATTTCTTGCACCATTCTTTCTCTGTTTATCCACCCCCCTCCAGGATACAACAGATATTTAGGTCACTCTTTTGGCGAAATGCAGTCGGATATTATAATCGACAGAAGCAATAGGTTGGGCCCAAAGTGCGAATCGAAAACCGGAGATATCAAAACGAGTATTTTCAGAAGACAGAAAGTGGGACATTGAAATCACAAAGCATACTGGGATAGCCAAAGACACCAACCGAAATCTAAGCAAAGTATTAAGAGATAGAAAAACTTCGATAGAAACAAGGAAAATATGCGATCGATACCGACTTGGCAGTGCAGTGACGTGGCTCCCCTGTGCCTCTTCTATAAATACTTTCACGTCTTCTGCTCCAATGAACTTAGATCACTGGTGACCCCTAGGTATGAAATTACATGAGCTACTAGATTAGCAACTAGGTCCCACCCTTTTACAGTGAAACCGATGAAATGTAACCGAAATTTCTACTCTAACAGTTTCTTTTATCGCATCTCCCGCCTGTGGAATTCTCTTCCATATACTTGCTTCCCCGACAGCTACAATCTCCAGGAATTTAAATTGAAGGTCAATAGATATCTCCTATCTTACTAAATCGCATCCATTCTCTCAAGCTCTTTTTTCATCTACTCCACCCCCATCCTCAGTATCCTCATCCGTCTATTACCCTCCTCCTGACATTTCCTATAACTGACATCTCTTTCTCATCACTTTCCCCTACGTAACCCCCTGCGCAACAGTGGCAGTAGAATGCCTTGCTTGGGGTGACAATCTCTAGGAATTTAAATGTAAGGTCAATAGACATCTCCTATCTCACTAAATCGCATCCATTCTCTCAAGCTCTTTTTTCATCTACTCCACCCCCATCCTCAGTATCCTCATCCGTCTATTACCCTGCTCCTGACATTTCCTATAACTAACACCTCTTTCTCATCACTTTCCCCTACGTAACCCCCTGCGCAACAGTGGCAGTAGAATGCCTTGCTTGGGGTGAAATGATTTTAAAAATACATGATATCTACCCTCCTGTATGGCACTGAGTACTGGACAATTTCTTCAAAGTTAGATAAGAAACTTAAAGCAACAGAGATATGGTTTTGCTAAAGGATGCTGAGTATTCCATGGACCGAATATGTGAGCAACGATGAAGTTTTAGAGAAAGTAGAAACAAACAGGAAACTTATATCAGGAAGAGAAAGAGAGTTGAGTTTTGGCGTACACCATACAAAAGAAGGGCTTGGAAAATCTTATACTCATGGGAATACTCGGATATAAATATATCCACCATGGAAAGGAAATTAAAAATAACAAAGGCTCTAATAATAATAAAAAAGAAAACGCCAGCACTCAATAGCATTAAGTACAACACGACCACAATGTGTTAACCGTGTTTGGAAAATTGTAATGTTGCCCTTCTACGAGGAATGGCCTCTTCTTCTTTTTATATATAATTACCTGCGTGACTTCCGGAAGGCAATTGTCAGTAGCTGATGGCTGGTAACTAAGCAGCTAACGACAGCTAGTACGCAGTGAAAGCCAGCTAGTAGTCAAGCAATATGCAGCGTAACTGTACCGTTCGAATTTATTTATTTCTGTTGACTTTATTAGTAACACTTACCTTGTACATTGTTCTTGTTATACTAATATACTGTTTTGAACCTACCTCTTGTGTTCCGTGTCTTACTTCCGGCACAAACCGGTCACTACAACTTTGCGGCGAAGTTTCATCACAACTCCACAACAATATGGCGAGAAGATCCACAACAAAAATAAAACATTCCCATACATAAAAAAAACACATATTGATTTAAGAACAAAAATAATAAATAAAAATTGTCCTTGATAATGGCTAAACGTATAGCCGAAAGAGTTCGGTTATACAAAACATTTGGATAGTTATTACACACTTTTTGTATAGAACTTGTACGAACTAAGAAAAAAAATTAAATAAAAAAGCTTAATCGCAGTATCGTCTTTAACGAAACTTGCACAGTATATTAGGGTCAGTTGGGAACCGTCTGTAAAAAAAGAGCACACGACGCAATTCGATCCGTTACAAACTTGAAAACGGCATTTGGAACTACTTAATATTCCCACCGGAAGCTATAATACGAGCATTTCAATGTGTTTGGATGTCAATCTGAGAACACAGAGGATTCGGGAAGAGTCGGATGAGTCTAATTGTGATTACGAAGGTACGACAGTTCGGAAAACTTACATTGACCGTTCTATATATCAAGTGCATTGAGAAGTTAAGGTTGCCCTTGAAGCGATACACGAATATTGTTTCTGGTTGTATATTCCAAAATAGCCCAGTGCTACACTCTTGTGTTTCATAATAAAGGTGCAATCACACGAAATGTTTGCAAAATGTTTCTTCTCATCTAATGTCAGATGTAAACAGCCTTAATTGTGCAAAAGGATCTCTAACCCAATCGAAAGACAATAATGGAAAGTAATCACAGAGTGGTTTAAAGGGAGATAACTGCGGATTTGAAGTCAGAATGTTATCACTGATAATTCTCTTCTCCAATATGCAGACACTAGTTCCATTCTTAATACTTGATATAATGTAAAAATATCACAATGATAAAAACGGCCAATAATTATTTATAACTATTTATAATGGTAAATTTTCGTTGTAAGTCCCGACGCTTTTCCCCTTCAAATTTATCAAATTTAACCAATTTATTATCATTATCTCTGTGCAAATGTATCTGCTGAACTCAAATCAACTGATAGTTATTGAAGAAACTTAGCTTTTTTTTTTATCTAAATGTCCATAAAAATACGAACTATAAAATACGAACTATATCTTGCACTTTTTCTCTCCCGTAACTGCAGAATGACGTACTGGGTATGTGAACGAATTTTGGCAGATTTTTGGTCGATGTTTCTTCATTCACTGATACTTCCGGCGATGTACTTCCTTAATGAAAGTAATGCGCTATTGTATTTCTACACTTGTTACTCTCAGAACAGGAAGTACATCGCCAGAAGTTTCAGTAAAGGAAGAAAATCGGCCAAAATTCGGCAAAAAATTCTGCCTACGTAGAACGTCATTCTGCAGTTAATTACATAACTTCGTGAGAGTTACGGGAGTGAAAAAATGCGAGATATAGTTCGTTTTTTTTTATGGACTTTCAAAGCAAAAAAGGTAAATTTCTTCAATAACTAATTGCTGATTTGAGTTCAACATATACATTTGCAGAGAAATAATGCTATTTTGGATAAATTTGAAGGGGGAAAAGCCGTCGGTACCTAAAACGAACCTTTACATTTATAATTGGACGTATGAATGCAATTACAAGTAATTTATAACACTGCTACTCAATCAATATACTTTTCCCATCGTCTGCCGGTACGCGGAGATTTTCCAGAAAAGAAAGAAAAAAAGTCTAGTCATATGGATATTTTAAATACGTCTTAAATTAATCAAAATTAATATTTTGTTTTACTGTTTGACTATTTTTTAAAAGGTTAATGCCTTTTCTTAAATACAGATTGCTTACGAAGTATTAATATAAAGTTTAAATATTTTTTCTGGATTTTTAAAATATATACCCTCGAAACCAGTGGCCGTAACAAATATAACACAAATAAGGTACAGGTCAGTGGAACACTGGGAAGACTTGTTACGTCAATGATGACTGCCCTTAGAAGAATGAACAAGATATCATGTCCTCTTGTTTATTACAGATAGTCTTAAAATGTCCCTGAAATAGTACATATCTAAAAAAAAAAAACAAAAAAAAAAACTACCGGTTCGCCACATCAAATAGTTTGAGAAACACTGATCTATAATATTTTTAATTTTGAGATCGTATTTATTTTTGACACTAGCAGTATAGCTCAGCGTTGCTCGGGTGTATTGAAAGCTTTAAAACTAATCCATGTTCCTGGAGCTCAGACTCTTTGGACGTTGGCACGAAAGTCTAAAAAGCAATAGTTGTTTCCAGTTAAAGCGAAACCGTAGACTGAAAGAAAAATGAATGGATGTAAGTCAAATTTTGATTTCCTGGTATCGATATCAAATAAGTTTTTTTCGTCGTAAACAGAATTTTGAAGGCTAAATAAGTCCTCTGAGTAAATGGTATCATGGCTGAGACTAAGAACTACAATTATACCTACTTAGAGACAAACCCGAAGCAAAAACTAAAAAAAAAAAAATACAGACATACAAGCAGATAAACAGACACACACACAAACATCTTGCCTTTTATATATATATATTATCGATTTTCTGCACTATGATACGAACTGCAACCTTAAAACTTCTGAATATCGTTTCTTATGTCTTTGTCTATGAGTTTATCAAATTTGATTAAAATAGGATCACTCCTTCTATAACCCGATTTTTTCGATTATCGATTTTCGATATTTATCGGGGGTATTTCGACACAAAACCTAGATAAGAACACTCGCAGACACTTATAGTACAACTGTGTAAATTTTCAAGAAAATCAGTTCAGTCGTTTCGGAGTCTATAGGTAACGGACACACACAGACACAGACACACACACAAACAAAGTTCCATTTATAAATAAGTTTACATATGAATTTTCAAAACTGTTTCTAAATATTTGATTGTCTTTCAGTCATTCTGCCTCACCCGCTATCCTTTCTGTCGCACCTGTAAGACGCGTCGGACCATTTAGGAACCACTGCTATAGAGTAATATTCTGTAAAAAATGTGTAGATAAATGTTTAGTGTATCGAGGCAGCAGATAATTTTCTAAACATTATATTGTTAAATATAACAGACAATGAATGTCTATTATGTTTAATCATTAGCCGTTCTAAACGTCGTATTTTGGCTTTAATTTCAAGTGAAAATAAAAACAAAAATTGTCCAGCATTTAGATATCTTTTATTATACTCGTTCTAACCTTTCGGCTCGCATGAGCCATCTTCAGAGAATTTACAGGGACGTTAATATAAAGACATCCACAATCAAAGATGATTTTAGCTCGTGTTGACATAAAATTGCTATGCAACGATAACAGTCACTGAATAAATATGTAATGTGGTTCTATGACGTTACACCACGTGAGACCGAAATGTTAACCATATGTCTAAATGCAATGTAATGTTTTGTGATCAGACTGAAATGTGATTTTATTAAGTGAGTATTGTTTTGATTTAATGTAGATGGCCTCTAATATCTGAATGTTTTTCTTACTGTGTGTATGTGTGAGTATTATTGTGTTATTGACTAAAATCTGTCTAATATTAAATACATGGCTATGTTTTTCTAAGAAATATTGTTTAATTGAATCATGATCAGAAAGTTGGCAGGTAAGTCTACGGGAGAACGTGGTTGTAGTAAAACCAATTATAAGTAGTGGGTTTATTATTAGTACTCATCTCTGAACGGGTATGTAAAATGATACACTACATTGTTTTTCTGTAGAGGATTTAGTTGTGTGGTTGTAGGGTCATTAAAACTGAGGTTATTTGTTTTAATTGTTTTATAATATATGATGAGTTTGATTTGGTTATTATTATTTATTGGTTTAACATTTCTACGTTTTGTTTCTGAGTGTTTCATTCGTCATGTTTGTCATTATTATGCATTTGGTTGCAATAGTATAAGTTAATACTGTTATGTTTATTTTGACGTACACTATTATTTTTAATATTATCAATATTGTTAAAATATATGTAGACGAAAGTGATGGGCATTGATAGATTTTGGTTCCTTTCTGGAAAAATTCAATAAAACAGCATGAATGTCACCGTAGCGAGGAGGCGGAGTTCTGTGCTAGTTTCAAAGACGGTAAAAGCTATATATTCCTTCAAAGCTTGTGAGAATGTTACGATCAACACAAAGAATTATTTTAAGTTCTTGCAAAAGTCTTTCGGGTTGGTACAGCTCACTTTCAGTAATCTTTATGGTAAAGAGTACATTCATCCATGACAATTGCCTTTTACATTTTGCAACGGTGACTTTTTCCATCCTTGCAAAAGGTTTCAAAGCCACCCAATTAATCGAATGGCCGTCAGCCTCAAGATATTAATTCAAAGGCGAACTTGTACTTCGTCATTAAAAGAGCTGTACGTGTGAATAGAGGGATAATATTTAAAACTACAGAAAATTGAAAAAAATCGATGAAAGACTGATAAAAATTATAGAATCGTTAAAAAAATCAAACTTGAAGCTTACCTACAGAAATAAATACAATTCTTTGTCAAAAAGAGGCTACAAAGACATAGAACTTATAAGATGTCTACTTTTTACTAAAGTGAGCTTTCAAGAAAGGATGCTACAGTTACAAGATTTTCCAAGCCCTCTTTCCTCACTATGCGCCATAGAAATTTCAACTGTCACTTTCTGATATTAGGTATAAGTTTCTTTTTTGTTTCCATTTTTTGTAAAGCTTCCTCATTGATCACACGTTTGGTCTATGATATCCTCAGCATCCTTCTATAGAACAACATTTCTGTGGCTTCAAGTCTTTTCTTGATCCTTGAAGAGATTTTCCATCATTTAGTGCCATATAGAAGGATAGACATTTTCAGTATTTGCAAGTTACTAATATAAAAACGCTGTCATCTTTTCGAAGGAGAAATAAATGTTTTTTTTTTATAAATAAAATGAACTCAGGTTTCAACTCGTTACTGTTTTTAATTTTGTTCTGACGACTTCATCTACCATTTATCATTTGTATTCACAGAATCTCTACAGAATGGTTTTTCAATCAAACTTTCTGTTGCTAAACTTATTTTACCGCCATTTTATCTGCACTTCTGTTGCCGCGTCTTTTTCATTGCCATTGCGCCAGTAAGACAACACCGTCTTTTCTAGAAGTATCTTTCGGTGCTTTCATGATATTCACTTACACTACCTCAGGTACGGTTTACTTTCATTCCTTTTTTTTATATTTCCCTTCTCACAGTCAATAGATTCTTTCTTTCTTTTTTCTCTCTCTCCAGTTATCACTTGGCACCATCTCCTTCACATCGACCGCTGTTCCTTTATTCATGGCTCCAAAATACATGAAGCTAAATATAATGTCCGCCATGATGGCTAAAAATCATGAGACATGTGAAGAGCGGATCGTAAGAAACGGAGACAGAAGAAGAAAAAGAAGAGGAGGAGGAGGAAGAAGAAGAAGAGGGAGAAGAAGAGGAAGAACAAGGAGGAAGAAGAAGAAGAAGAGGAGGAAGAAGAAGAAGAAGAAGAAGAAGAAGAAGAAGAAGAAGAAGCTCATATTTGATAAAGTCAGTTCTCAAGAATTAATGGCTTCATTTTATTCCAGCATTTTTAAAGTTAATACAGTAGAAATTTCAAATAGACGCCCAATTTTATTTTCATTTTAATCAATCTCATTCTGTTTCTATCTATCTATCTATCTATCTATCTATCTATCTATCTATCTATCTATATATATATATATATATATATATATATTTTCTAGACATATTCTATTAAATATAAGAGACAATGAATGTCTATTATGTTTAATCATGAGCCGTTCTAAACGTCGTATTTTTGCTTTAATTTCAGTTGAAAATAAAGACAAAAATTCTCCAACATTTGGATAATTATTTATTGGTTTTCTTCTAAGCTTTCGGCTCACATGAGCCATCTTCAGAGGTAGTTTAAACTGAAATATTATAAAATCCACCATCACCGACGATTTTATTTTGTGTTGACATAAAACTCCGCTTGGCAACGGCAATAGTTACCAAAAATAATAAACGCAGTTCTTAAGTTTGCGATGCGGTTTTATGACGTCACACCGCGGGATAGCGCGAAATGACAACAAAACCATCTAGTCAAATGCAATGTAATATGTTATTTCCTGTTTTAAAGTTGATTTTATTGAGTGTTGGTTGTTTTGATTTGATGTACATGGCCTCCAATATCTGCAAGTTCCTCTTACTGTGTGTATGAGTAAGGATCACCGTATTGTTGACCAAAATCTGTCTGATATTACCTACATGTTTATGTTTTTCAGAGAAATGTTGTTTAATAGTACTCTGATCAGAAAGATGACATGTAAGTCTACGGGAGAGCGTGGTTGTGGTAAAACCAATATATGTACTAGGTTTTTGAGTAGTATCAGAGATGCAATCTCTGAATGGGCATGTAAATTGGTACACTACATTGGTTTTTTGTAAAGAATTTAGTTTAGTGCCTGTTGGGTTATTATAAACTATGAGGTCAATTGTTTTAAACTTTTTATAATATATAATGAGTTTAATTTGATTATTACTATCCACTGGTTTAACATTTCTACGTATTATGTTTTTGAGAGTTTTTTCATCTTGTTTATAACTATTATGTATTTGGTTGCAATAGTATAAGTTAATAGTGTTATGTTTATTTTGATGTAAACTATTATTATTAATATTATCATTATTGTTAGAGCTATTGTTAAGTTTGTTGAGATACATTTTAATTTGTTGATCAATAACGGAGTTAGGAAATCCATTATTGACTAGTGTTTGCTTAATGTTGTGTAATTCTTTATAAAATATAGATTTGGAAGAAGATATCATTTGTGTGCGTTAAGCAAACACTAGTCAATAATGGATTTCCTAACTCCGTTATTGATCAACAAATTAAAATGTATCTCAACAAACTTAACAATAGCTCTAACAATAATGATAATATTAATAATAATAGTTTACATCAAAATAAACATAACACTATTAACTTATACTATTGCAACCAAATACATAATAGTTATAAACAAGATGAAAAAACTCTCAAAAACATAATACGTAGAAATGTTAAACCAGTGGATAGTAATAATCAAATTAAACTCATTATATATTATAAAAAGTTTAAAACAATTGACCTCATAGTTTATAATAACCCAACAGGCACTAAACTAAATTCTTTACAAAAAACCAATGTAGTGTACCAATTTACATGCCCATTCAGAGATTGCATCTCTGATACTACTCAAAAACCTAGTACATATATTGGTTTTACCACAACCACGCTCTCCCGTAGACTTACATGTCATCTTTCTGATCAGAGTACTATTAAACAACATTTCTCTGAAAAACATAAACATGTAGGTAATATCAGACAGATTTTGGTCAACAATACGGTGATCCTTACTCATACACACAGTAAGAGGAACTTGCAGATATTGGAGGCCATGTACATCAAATCAAAACAACCAACACTCAATAAAATCAACTTTAAAACAGGAAATAACATATTACATTGCATTTGACTAGATGGTTTTGTTGTCATTTCGCGCTATCCCGCGGTGTGACGTCATAAAACCGCATCGCAAACTTAAGAACTGCGTTTATTATTTTTGGTAACTATTGCCGTTGCCAAGCGGAGTTTTATGTCAACACAAAATAAAATCGTCGGTGATGGTGGATTTTATAATATTTCAGTTTAAACTACCTCTGAAGATGGCTCATGTGAGCCGAAAGCTTAGAAGAAAACCAATAAATAATTATCCAAATGTTGGAGAATTTTTGTCTTTATTTTCAACTGAAATTAAAGCAAAAATACGACGTTTAGAACGGCTCATGATTAAACATAATAGACATTCATTGTCTCTTATATTTAATAGAATATGTCTAGAAAATTACTTGCTGCCTCGATATACTAAATATATATATATATATATATATATATATATTTGTTTAATTTTGTTTTATATTTGCTTAATTTTGTTTTTTTATATATCTCATTCTATTCATATCTATCTATCTATCTATCTATCTATCTATCTATCTATCTATCTATCTATCTCCCACGGTGATACTTTCCCTCTCTCGCGGGGATACTTTCCTTTGGTTGGTTTGAAACAACGGAGAGAGAAATTGATATTGGTGATATTATTAATGTTTTATTGCGTCACGCGATGTGAGCTTAGGATCAAGTGCTTCTAAAAACACGGGAGCATAAAATTTAACTATTTTATGAAAATAATCATTTATCTTCTATCATGTTTTTATAAATATCGCTGCTTTCGTGTTCAATATAAAGTTCCCTGGCTTTGGAGTTGAAATGTTGATTCTACTAATCTGAAAACGCGTAGACAAAACAAGTGTCAGAGTGATCTGATAAGGTCACCCGAAGGCCAAGGCCGCTGGTGGGCACAGGGTCCGTGAGAACCGAAAATAGAATCAAGCTCTGATATAAGTTGGCAAAACCTCATTCGTTGAGCTAAAAACTTCCGCAAATCGAGTGAGTGGAGACCGATTTTCATTGAAACTTAGACAGAATATTTCGTTTGACGATTGGAAGCTATGATGCTTTTGGCGAACTTTATCTCTCCGTTGTAAAAATCATTTTCAACGATTGTATATCATTTTCGACAACTGTATTCTTGGGGAAAAAAAGACATTGTTTTTTCTTTATATAAAGACATTCTTCGTAGCTCTCCAGGCGTGTTCGACCTTGTTCATTTATTTTATTATTTTATTTTATTTTATTTTATTTTATTTTTGGGTGCCATGTTGATTTTTTTCCAAACCACAAGTGTACACCAGTGTCCGGACTGGCTAAAAGGGACGACTATTAAGATTGCAAGACGAGAGCTCTGGGATCGAATCACAACGTGGGACATTGGCCCGTTGTTGCAAAAGACATCCTGTAATCCAGCTTTTGTGGCGACATCATCGGGCGGGATCGACACGAACAGCAACAGCGACCAAACCAACGGGGTGGCAGTGTCACAACTGGGAACGTCACGACCGTCAGTAAGAACGAGCGTCACATTGGACAGACGGCCAGCCCGGCTGGTGCGTCACATCTGGTGCCGTTTCGACCAGGACCTGGCCTGAGGGCAGCAGTCCGGTGCAGAGAGTGTTACATATCTATCTATCTATCTATCTATCTATCTATCTATCTATCATGTTGAAGTTAAAAATGTGGTAAATCATCAAGTCATAAGTTTAAGTCTTTAAGTCTTCTAGTCATATATTTAATAGGTTTTCCATTGGATCTTTAGAACTGCAGCGATTCAGTTCGAATGTAGCTGAAAAAACATGACACAGCTTACGATAGTCCGAACAATGTAAATACTGTAAATACTACCTCATACTAGAAATATAGACAAATAGAATGATCTATTATTAAACGTCGTACAAATGGCAACAACGATGAGGACACTAGTCCGAATAATGTAAATACTGTAAATATTACTTCATCTCAGAAATATAGACAACTAGAATGATCTATTATTACACGTCATATAAATGGCAACAAAGATGAGAACAATAATCCGAATAATGTAAATACTGTAAATACTACCTCATCTCAGAACTATTAGCAAATACAGCTGATGACACAAGAAAAAAAAATCATCCTACTTCTGAACAGAAATATAATGAGAACAGAATTTCAATTTGAAAATATCTTTATAAATAAATGTGTTCTATTAAGTTATCAAAATGTTTTAATGCTTTTTGATACTATAAAGTTATTTGTTTCCATTCTCAAGTGGAAAAGAAAATAAGTAAAATAGCTTTTTACAGATTACGTGACTTCATCAAACCGGTTCCTGGAAATTATAGATGCCATTAATGTTGATGGAGTATTTATTTTTATTTTCACCCATTACCAGCATGTTTTTCAAAACAAGTGTCACTTTTTTGCACTCCCGCGCTTTTTCAAAAGAAGCGTCTTTTTTACACTCCCGCGACTTTTTTTCCAAAAAGGATGTGTCAGCGTGCCGACAATTCGCAATAATTCTTTTTCGATTCTTGTATCGCCCGAGGGTTGAAGCCTGGGGAGTTGTCTGACAATCATAACTGGGTTCCCCTGTTTGTATAACATGGAACGGAATTTTGTTAGTAGACACAAGGTCTTCTAACAGGGACTCTCTTGACCCAGGGCAGCACTGCCTTCTCAGATCACTTGATGTGGGCCTCATTGTTGAATCTGAGGCCCTGTGAAAAGATGAATGAAGGCATAACGTCGCCATCGCTAGTGATCACTCCAAACACCATGATGTTGACTGAGTATATCATCCAACTCTTTCTCTGCACTCTCCTCAGATTGACACCCAAACATTTCGAAATGTCCGTATTGGAGCTACCGGCGGGCAAGCCAAGCAGAACAGCATGACGTTTCTGAAGAAATTAATTGCGTCATGGTGGTATTTTTTTCACAGACAGTAAGACACCAAATGACCTTACTATACCGAACAGTCGACAGTGAAACACCGAATGATCCTACTATACTGCGTAGACGAGAGGGATACAGCAAATGACCTTACTATAGTGAGCAGTCTACAGTGAGACACCGAATGACCCAACTATACTGAGTAGTCGAGCGGGAGACAGCAAATGACTTTACTATTGTGAGCAGTCTACAGTGAGACACCACATGACCCTACTATACTGAGCAGTCGAGAGGGAGACAGTAAATGAAATTCCTATAGTCAGCAGTCTACAGTGAGACACCAAATGACCCTAATATACTGAGCACTCGAGAGGGAGACAGTAAATGACCTTACTATAGTGTGCGGTCGACAGTTATATGACAATAAATATGTGGGCAACGGTCCTAACAATGTAAATAGTGTAAATAATTACAATGCCTTATATCAAAAATATAACCTGATCCTGATGGATCCCAGCGCATACAACGGCCGAAACTTCGTGAATATGACATTAAAGTTGAGAACAACCGTCCGAGCAATGTAAATAATGATTAAGGAATCCACTTGCCCAGAGTAAACTGTGGGGAGTTCAAGATCTTATGGCATGGAAGCCATAACGTCTTCGTGAATAACAGAGATGCAATTCAAGGCAGTTTCTGAGAGCTCTTATCGTCGTTTCAAAAATGTCACTTGTATTCGTTCAGGCCAGGATATTTTTCCCGCCTGAATCTATCTAGCAAATCAAACATCCGTCCGTGCATGTAATACTGCTGTCATATATGGCCAGGCGCCCCTGCTGTTCCTCTCAGTGTTCTTGACAGGCTCCAAAGGAGAATCAGTAATGTGATAGGTGACAACTTCGTGGCTCGACTCCAGCCTCTTTTTCACCGACGGGATGTGGCTTTACTCTGTCAGTTCCATAGATATTTTCATGAAATCTGCTCCAACGAACTTGAGTCACTGGTGCCACTGCCACATGAGTTTGCTCATGCAAACAAATTGGAAATTGGGTCCCACACATTCACAGTTAGATCAACCAAATGTAGACGAGAATTCTACTCCATCAGCTTCTTTTCTCGCACTTCTCGCCTGTGGAACTCTCTTCCATATTGTTGCTCTCCTGACGGCTACAACCTCCAGGAATTTAAGTGCAATGTCAATACCCATCTCTTAACCACTTGACTCCAGTTCTTTCTACTTCACCCAGTAGATCTTTTCCTTCCTCTCTACCTTTGCAACTGTCATCACACCTGTATTCCTATTCTTTTCTTGCTCCTTTCTCTGACACCCCCCCTGTAACTGGTTTGTCTTTCTCTTTACTCTCCTTCTGGCTAATCTTTTACGCTTATGTAGCCCCCCCTACGCATCAGTGGCGGTGCTGCCTTGCATGGGGTGATTAAAAAAAGAAGAATATACTGATAATCAGAAGTGAACACAAAGTGCCACTTTCGTTAAGGCATATTAGAATTCTTTTCAGTGTTTCTTATTTATTTATTTTAATCATATCGCCCCAAGCAAGGCATTTTACTGCCACTGTTGTGCAGGGGGTTACGTAAAAAAAGTTATGAGAAAGAGTGACAAGTTATAAGGAGTGTCAGGATATGGATAAGAGAAGGAAGACTGTAGCCATAAAATGAAGGATCAATTTAAATATTGATTGTAATATAAAATTGATCCCCCACTTTATATTGACATAATAATTTCTTGTCTGTTGATAAGCCGTAGAAAACGAATAAATCAATAAATGAAATACTGATTAGCTACACATGCATGCCTTTTAGATTTATTTACATTCTCTGGAATATAAATGTATAGAATTTCTTTTTATAATCATATCACCCCAAACAAGGCATTATACTGAAGCTGTTGTGCAGGGGTTACATAGGAGGAAAGTTATGAGAAAGAGTGACAGGTTATAGGAAGTGTCAGGAAGTGGGTAAGAGAAGGATGAGAATACTGATGAGAGTTGAGTGGAAGGAGAAAGGACAACGAGAGAGAGATGATGCAGGTTAGTGAGATAGGAGACGACTATTGACTTTACATTTAAATTCTTGGAGATAGTAGCTGTCTGGGAAGCAAGTTAATGGAAGGGAATTACACAGGAGGGAAGTGCGAGAGAAGAAGCTGTTGAAGTAGAATTTGCGTTTACATTTTATTGACTTCACAGTAAAAGTGGGGGACCTAGTTGCTAATCTTATATATTCATATATAGGAAGTACCAATGAGCTAAGTTCATCAAAGCAGAAACCGTGAAAGTATTTGTAAAAGAGACACAGGGAAGCC
Organism: Ascarosepion bandense; assembly: GCA_037127315.1. Classification (NCBI taxonomy): domain Eukaryota; kingdom Metazoa; phylum Mollusca; class Cephalopoda; order Sepiida; family Sepiidae; genus Ascarosepion; species Ascarosepion bandense. Next base: position 471,053 of record JBBBDQ010000656.1, read on the forward strand.
ACATTGCGCCGGTGAGAAAGTGACACATATCACATAATATTCTAGTACTCTTTTCTTTGTTTCCAACGAAATCTTCCTGTTTCTTAATATTCTGATTAGCTTTTGAAATGCATTCTTGCCCATACCAATGTGTCTTCGGATGTCAGTATCTGCCTCGAGCCTCTTCTTCATCCTTGAAGTTAATGTCCAACATTCGCTACCATATAGAAGAACAGATATCACTTCCCATCCTCTGTCAGAGACAACCCTGGCTGTGATATTACCATTTTTCTTAAACCTTTTCTGTAGACATTCGGTTTGATTGTTTAAGGGTATTTGCGCGAAAATGAATGCAACCGAAATTTGCTGTGCCGAGTTCGAATTCCCTTGGGATAGGTATTAACCCAACTCTTCTCTCACCAGATATGTGCTGAATTACAGAACATAAAGGGTTCTATAGCCTTGTGTGGCAACCAGTCTGCCGTGGAAAGAAATAGCAACCTACTGCATGAAAATATTCTGCATAGTCAGTCATGGATCAAAAGAGACATGATCGTCCAAGCGTGTATCCCGTGTGTCACTTGAGTGACTGACTGATTGACTGTTTGCTACTCACTGGGTATTCGTCAAGCAACCTTTGACGCCATCTTACATTATTCCCTCGATGTACATGTTCTATCCAAATTTCGCCTTAAATTTTTCTGCGATATCTCTGACTAAGATTTCTTGTTGCATTCAAATTGGTTTTCATTATATCTATTCTTAACCTTCTCCTTTTTTTCAATGTATCGTGTCCCTTCAGGATGTAAGCGATCCTGGACTCCTATTTGCCCCTGTCCCTTGTCGCTTTTGATATTTTCCTCTTGGTATCTCTCTCAAATCCTGCTGCACCATCCATTTGACCAAGCCTAACAAATACGTCTCTCTCTCTCTCTCTCTGCTTTCCCCCGTCTTTCTTTTTATCTATACGTCGTGTGAGTATTAGATTCTCCAGACCCTTCTTTCTCATTACGTGTCCCAGGAACCTCAGCTGTCTGATGTTAGATATAAGTTTTCTTCTGATTTTCATCCTCTGCAACACCTCATCCTTGCTCAGGAGCTAGGGTCTATGGTATCCTTAGCATCCTTCTGTAGAACCATATTTTTCCTGCTTCGAGCCTCTTCTTCATCCTTCTTCACCCTTCACTGCCATACACAAGGACAGGTATCACATAGCAGTCTCGCACTCTTTTTTTTGTTTCCAATGAGATCTTCCAGTCTTTTAGTACTCTCGTTAACTTTTGAAACACGTCATTGGCTATGCTAATAAGTCTTCAAATCTCAGTCTTGCATTTTCCATTCTCTGTCAGAACGCTTCCCACTTATTTAAATTTCTTCACTTGTTTTATTTTAGTTTCTCCGACCTCTAGTTGGCATTTTGGGGTCTGCTTTTTGCTGATGACCGTACATTCAGTTACTTCAGTTTATGCTTAGTCCTTTCTTCTCGCTTTCTCTTGCTACTTTCTGTAGAAGGTTCTGCATTTTCTTTTCCGTGTCTGCTATCAGCACTGTGCCATCCACATATTGTGGCTGCCAATGATGAATCCTGGCAAGGTGCTGTAAGCTCGGATGACAGGATGGTGTAACCAATAACTGATCGGAATTAGAAATCAGAGAGCTGAGTTCCCATTCCGGTTGTGCTCCTGATATTCACTTACGCGCAAATATCCGTGGAAAATGTATTAATTCATCTCTTCTCTCTTGAGCTATGGGATTTTTGTAAAATGTGTACTTCAAAATAATTACTATCTAAAATCTTTTTTTTTTTTAAATAAAACTAGATTTGAAAAGTTCAGTAAAAGACTAAAAATAAATAAATAAGCGAATAAAATAAAATAAAACGATAAAAGAAAGAAAAATTACAGTTTTTTTTCCTCCGGCATGTAGTTGGCATTTTCGAAAATGGGGTTGGCACCATCCTTTAATAATTTTTAAAGGAAGAGAGAACAGGAGAGTGAACTTCGGATTCCAACCGCAAGGCCGGAATCCTTTTATAACTAACAGAATATTCGATGAAGGTAGAAAAGCATGACTGCTCCTCATTACGTGTTCCAGGAATTTTAGTAACCGTCAAGGCATCCCTAATACCTCTTAAAGGAAGAGAGAACAGAGAAAAGGATTCCAACCGCAAGGTCGAATCTTTTTATACCCGTAATAACAGAATATTCGATGTAAGGTGGTAGAAAAGCATGACTGCTCCCTCATTACGTGTTCCAGGAATTTTAGTACCGTCAAGGCATCCCTAATAATTTTTAGAAGAAGAGAGAACAGAGAGTGAAATTGAGATTCCAAACTGCAAGGCTTTGGAATCTTTTTATAAACTAACAATAGAATATTCGGATGTAAGGTAGAAAAGCACACTGCTCCTCATTACGTGTTCCAGGAATTTTAGTACCGTCAAGGCATCCCTAATAATTTTTAGAAGAAGAGAGAACAGAGTGAACTTCTCGATTCCAACCGCAAGGCTTAGAATCTTTATATCTCAACAATAGAATATTCGGATGTAAGGTAGAAAAAGCATGACTGCCCTCTATTACGTGTTCCAGGAATTCTTAGTACCGTCAAGGCATCCCTAATAATTTTTAGAAGAAGAGAGAACAGAGAGTGAAATCGATTCCAACCGCAAGGCTTAAATTTTTTGAGAAATTGAAGCAATAGAATATTCGGATAAGGCAGCAGTGCCGACTGCTCCCATTACGTGTTCCAGGAATTCTTTATGCACCGTCAAGGCATCCCTAATACCTCCTTTTTTTTAGAAGAAGAGAGAACAGAGAGTGAACTTTCGATTCCAACCGCAAGGCTGAATCTTTTTATAATAACTAACAATAGAATATTCGATGTGGCTGCAGAAAAGTATGACTGCTCTCATTACGGGTTCTATGAATTTTAGTACCGTCAAGGCATCCCTAATAATTTTAGAAGAAGAGAGAACAGAGAGTGAAATTTGATTCCAACCGCAAGGCCGGAATTTTTTACGACTAACAATAGAATATTCGGATGTATAAAGTGCATGACTGCTCTCATTACGTGTTCCAGGAATTTTAGTACCGTCAAGGCATCCCTAATACCCTTTTAGAAGAAGAGAGAATAGAGAGGAACTTCGATTCCAACCGCAAGGCCGGAATCTTTTATAACTAACAATAGAATATTCGGATGTAGAAAAAGCATGACTGCTCCTCATTACGTGTTCCAGGAATTTTAGTACCGTCAAGGCATCCCTAATAATTTTTAGAAGAGAGAAATGTAGAGTGAACTTCGATTCCAACCGCAAGGCCGGGAATTCTTTAGTAACTAACAATAGAATATTCGGATGTAAGGTAGAAAAAGCATGACTGCTCCTCATTACAAAATTCCAGGAATATCACCTGTCTCTTACCGATGTGTCAGTTTTATTCACGTTTGAACCTCTTCAACACATCGTCGTTGCTCACATACCCGGACCATTGTATCCTCGGCATATTGCGCTACTCTTTTGGCTGATACATACAGTTTCCTTAAAGTTTATGCTTAGTCCTTTCTTCTCGTTTTCCTTGCTACATTCTGTAGAAGGTCCTGCATTTTCCTTCGTTATAGTCATTATAATAATCGTTGTTATAATCATCATCACCTTCATTATTGGTTCTGTCAAAATCATTATCAGTACTATAGTCATCATCCTCGTCATAATCATTGTTATAATCATCATCACCTTCGTTATTGGTTCTGTCAAAATCATTATCAGTACTATAGTCATCATCCTCGTCATAATCAGTGTTATAATCATCACCACCTTCAATATTGGCTCTATCAAAATCATTATCAGTACTATAGTCATCACCCTCGTCATAATCATTGTTATATTCATCATCACCTTCATTATTGGTTCCGTCGAAATCATCATCACTACTATAGTCATCATCCTCGTCATAATCATTGTTATCATCATCACCACCTTCAATATTGGCTCTATCAAAATCATCATCAGTACTATAGTCATCACCCTCGTCATAATCATTGTTATATTCATCATCACCTTCATTATTGGTTCCGTCGAAATCATCATCACTACTATAGTCATCATCCTCGTCATAATCATTGTTATCATCATCATCACCTTCAATATTGGTTCTATCAAAATCATCATCAGTACTATAGTCATCACCCTCGTCATAATCATTGTTATAATCATCATCACCTTCATTATTGGTTCCGTCGAAATCATCATCACTACTATAGTCATCATCCTCGTCATAATCATTGTTAACATCATCATCACCTTCAATATTGGCTCTATCAAAATCATCATCAGTACTATAGTCATCACCCTCGTCATAATCATTGTTATATTCATCATCACCTTCATTATTGGTTCCGTCGAAATCATCATCACTACTATAGTCATCATCCTCGTCATAATCATTGTTATAATCATCATCACCTTCATTATTGGTTCCGTCGAAATCATCATCACTACTATAGTCATCATCCTCGTCATAATCATTGTTATCATCATCATCACCTTCAATATTGGTTCTATCAAAATCATCATCAGTACTATAGTCATCACCCTCGTCATAATCATTGTTATAATCATCATCACCTTCATTATTGGTTCCGTCGAAATCATCATCACTACTATAGTCATCATCCTCGTCATAATCATTGTTATCATCATCACCACCTTCAATATTGGCTCTGTCAAAATCATCATCAGTACTATAGTCATCACCCTCGTCATAATCATTGTTATATTCGTCATCACCTTCATTATTGGTTCCGTCGAAATCATCATCACTACTATAGTCATCATCCTCGTAATAATCATTGTCATACTAACCATCGAGGTGATAATTTTTTCAGTCATAATAATCATCGTTATTACTTTTCTATAATCATAACTCTTCACAATACCGTTGCATATATCATCACAATCATTATTTGCTGTAACGATCACTATAAATTCCTCTGTAATAATAATAATAATAATAATAATAATAATAATAATAATAATAATAATAACAAAATTCCTAACTTTTGGCTATATTATTCAAATACAGCACATAAAAATCTAACCAAAGAACTTCAAGAAATGGTTGATGATCCCAGTAAAATTCCTGCATGGATGACCAAAGGAATTACATTTCTTCGACCCAAGAATGGTGACACAAACAACCCGAAAATCTACAGACCAATTACATGTCTTCCGACAACATATAAACTATTAACATCTATTTTAACAAAACAGACATATTTATTCTTAGAAAGAAATGACATGATACCGCTTGAACAAAAAGGGTGCAAACGTGGCTGTTATGGATGTAAAGACTAATTGCTTATTAACATAATGATCCTGGAAAACTGCTACAGTACAAAGAAAAATCTTAGTACTGCCTGAATATATTATCGTAAGGCATTCGATAGTGTGCCACATTCCTGTATTTTAAAGACTTTAAATATATACAAGATATCACCCGTCATCATCAATTTCATCAAACAGTGCATGTCTATATGGAAAACAACCCTTTACCTCAATCATATAAATGGAACCTATAAGTCTGATGAAATAAACATCAAAAGAGGTATATTTCAAGGTGATTCTTTGTCTCCCTTACTATTCTGCATATCATTAATAGCACTAACTAGTCAACTTAATAAGACAGAATGTGGTTATAAAATAGACCAAAAGAAAATAAGCCATCTATTTTACATGGATGACTTAAAGTTGTATGCTAAGAATGGTAATGAGCTGGAAGGTCTTCTGCAAACTGTAAAATGCTTCAGCGAAGACATTGGAATGAAATTCAATTTGAATAAATGTGCTAAAGCTACAGTTTTACGTGGATCAATACAAGAAATATCCTCAATTAGCTTAGACCCTGCTGTAACAATAAAAGAATTGAAACCAGAAGAAGTTTATAAATACCTAGGTGCAATTGAGAGTGAAAAGATTTACGATAAAAAGAAAGAAAGAAATAGTGCGTAAAGAGTACTATAGAAGGCTACGAATGATATTAAAAACTGAATTGAATTCTCAGAACAGAGTTATGGCCATTAATAGCCTTGCAATCCCAGTTGTCCAATATAGCTTCAACATCTTAAACTGGACTCTAAACGACATCAGACGAATGGATGCTAAAACAAGAAAGCTTCTTTCTAAGCATAAGATGCATCATCCAAAGGCTGATGTAGACCGTCTATACATACCCCGTAAAGAAGGTGGAAGAGGTCTTATTCAGCTGGAATTGTCATACAAGACAACAACTATTGGCTTACTAACATACATAGAAACAACAAAGGATTAGATGATACAATTAGTAAGGCAAAATGAAGAAAGAAAGAAAAAATATTCAATAATAAATAAGGCAGTAAATACAAATAAGATTTACAGTTTGAGATTCTGTAGAAAAAGCAAAACAGAAGCCAAGAACCAACCATTGCGGCAAAAAATATGAAAATGAAAGCCAAAGATAAAGCACTTGAACAGATGAAACAACGCTGGCAAGACAAACCTCTGCATGGCCAATATCCAGAACGTGCCAATAAATCCAATGTTGATAAAGTTAATACTCATCGATGGTTACGTGCATCTGGATTAAAGTCTGAAACTGAAGGCTTTATTCTTGCAGCACAAGACCAAATTCTTTTCACTAGAAACATTCAGGCAAATATTATGCATAATAATATGGATCCAAAATGCAGGGTTTGTGATAAACACCAAGAACCAACAGACCACCTAATCTCAGGCTGTTCTGTGCTTGCCCCAAATGAATATAAAAATCGCCACGATAGAGTGGGGCAATATTTACATTGGACAATGTGCAAACATTATGGAAAATCTGTAAACAAACACTGGTATGAACATCACCCAGCACCGGTTACCGAAATAGAAGATGTAACCATTCTATGGGATTACACCATCTACACAGACAGAAAAATTGAAGTAAACAGGCCAGACATTATCGTTAAAAACCAGAAAGAGAAAACTTGTCTATTAATTGATATGGCTTGTCCAGCGGATTGTCACACTGCAACCAAGGAATTTGAAAAACTGTCAAAATATAAAGACCTGGAAATTGAAATGGAAAAAATGTGGAAATTGAAAACAAGAGTTGTGCCAGTGATAGTAGGTGCACTTGGAATGATAAAAAATGGAACAAAACAACACATTGAAAAAATCCCTAGTAACCCCAGCTTAAGAGATATACAAAAAATTGTCTTATTAAGTACAGCCCACACAATAAGGAAAACTTTATCTATGTAACGCTAGGGATGATAGGGAAGATAGAAAAAACATGAAATGGGGCCATAACAACACGCCACGACCTGCCTTAGGTCTCCCCGCAGACTTGGTTGGTAGTGAGACCAAAGCAGAAATCGAAATATGATGAAAAATGACATAATAATAATAATAATAATAATAATAATAATAATAATAATAATAATGTGCAAACATTTTGGAAAATATGTAAACAAACGCTGGTATGAACATCACCCAGCACTGGTTACAGAAATAGATGATGTTACCATGCATCTTTGGATTTCTTTCCATCCTCTGTCGGCACGCTTCCCAGGTTTTTAAATTTCGTTGCCTGTTTTATTTTTGTTTTCTGACCTGTCGTTGACATTATGGGCTCCTCTTTTGACTGGTGACCAGACATTCAGTTTTCTTGAAGTTTATGCTTAGTCTTTTCTTCTCGCTTTCTCTAGCTTCCTTCTCTAGGTCGTCCTGCGTTCTCCTTTCCATGTCTGCTATCAGCACTGTGCCATCTGCGTATCTTATATGGTTGGGATCGTGGCCACCAAATGACGAATCCTGCCAAGGACCCTATCCCTCTCAGAATTGTTTCGCTGTATTCTTGGTCTTATTCTTTGTGCTACACTTCTTAATATTACTGAAATTGTTCGTACACAATTTTGTTAATTCCAGCCATTTTGAATCTCGACAACTTAGTTGGCATTGTAAATTTGTTACTGAGGTTTTACTTTTGAAGAAAAGTAAAAGTAACACGAACTCATTTTTATGCACTATTTAAAAAAAAGAATTCTTTCAAGAAGAATGTATTTTCGATAAAACACGCTTTTAATGTAAGAATTGAATAGAAAAACACATATGACAAAACGAAAGAGTAGCTGTTTGAAGATTAACGATTTTCTCAATAAACACAGATAAATATTTGGCTTCAAATCCAAATATCGTTTAAAATTAAAAAATAAGTAAAAAAGAGACCCCCAAATTAAAAAGAAATGTTAAAACAACGTAGGACATATTGAATTAATAATAATAATAATAATAATAATAATAATAATAATAATATATGAAGGTACATTTCGCAGTACCAGTAAAGGTACTCTGATATATATATATATATATATATATATATATATATATATATATATATATATATATATATATATGGATTGTTTAATACTTAGTTTTTGGTCCTAATATGGTTAGACCAGTACACATTTGTATTAAAAAGTGTTCTATACAATTATATTGTAGAACATTTGAATATTTTTCATTTTTAAACGAATTATATATATTTCGGAAATTAACGAAGATTAAAGAAACTGGTTATGAAACTGGTTATAAGCAACCGACAATTTGAAATGATTTGTTTGAACATTATTTTTGATCGATACTCGTATTTAAGTAGATATTCTGTTTTATAATCAAACAGTATTATATATTTATTTTCTACCGGCCTGATTATTTACGATAAACATCATGTTACGGAAATTAACGAAACTGGTTATAAGCAACCGACAATTTGAAATGATTTGTTTGAACATTATTTTTGGATCGATACTCGTATTTAAGTAGATATTCTGTTTATAATCAAACAGTATTATATATTTATTTTCTACCGGCCTGATTATTTACGATAAACATCATGTTACGGAAATTAACGAAACTGGTTATAAGCAACCGACAATTTGAAATGATTTGTTTGAACATTATTTTTGGATCGATACTCGTATTTAAGTAGATATTCTGTTTATAATCAAACAGTATTATATATTTATTTCTACCGGCCTGATTATTTACGAAAATGTTAGGAAATCCTGCTGAATGACAGACATTTTCGTAACAAAAATTTATCGTAAATAATCAGGCCGGTAGAAATAAATATATAATAACCTTTGATTTTAAACAGAATATGTACTTAAATACGAGTATCAATCAAAAATTATGTTCAAACAAATCATTTCAAATCGTCGGTTTTTTATAACCAATTTCGTTAATCTTCGTTAATTTCCGTAGTATATATATATATATATATATATATATATATATATATATATATATATATATATATATATTAATGCTACTTCTCTCATACTGGTAAAGAAATACAGAAGTATATAAATTTACAACAATCTGAGTTATCGCCGTGGCAAATACGTATTTGTCGTTATATATATATATATATATATAAAGAGAGAGGGAGAGAGAGAGAGAGAGAGAGAGAGAGAGAGGAAGATGAACGATGAAAATATTTGTTCCTACATCTGAAATGTATTAACATTTTACAAACTTTTTCAGTTAAAAAAATCAATTAATCAGTCATTAATAATTTCGTTTCGATTAATTTTTTTTTTAAATACACAATATAGTGTCATTTATTCTTGCCGCCGGCATTGTTCGTTTCGGCAGTTTTCTTGACTTTACCCCAACTCTTTTCTTTTTTCGTTTTGTATTAAATCTTTGATTAACTCATATTTTTATTTATTTATTTTTTTTTGTCGGTCATTGAATGTTTTTTTAATGACTTTTTTGTAAATGTTGTTTCCAAAACTTTTTTTTATATAGTTTTTGCTCCTTTGTGTTTTTTGTTTGTTTGTTTTTGTTCTGTTTTTTTCTTTTTTTTTATATATTAAAATAAACATTTAAAAATGTTTCTTCAGTGTCACAGTTTGAAAATATTTTTTTCTTTTTTGTTGCTTTTTCCAGTGTTTTATTTTTTTTTATTTTATGTTTTTGTTTCTTAGAATTGTTTCATTGGGTCAAACAGTTTTTGTTTTTTAAATTTAGATTGTTCGCAGATATTGTCGGAGATTCCTACTCCATTTTCTCTTACCAAAAGTAACTCGATCTGCGATTTACTTCCTGGATTTTTTTTTTCGTTCTTTCTTTTCCAGATGGAAACAAAAAAAAAATGTTATTCTTTCTTTCTTTAGTTTTTTTTTTCTGTTAGAAAAAGTAAAAAAAAATTCTTTTTCACGAGAAAAATAAAATTAGTTATTCTTTATTTAATTTCTTTTTCTGTCTTTTTCATTTCAAGAAGTGAAAAACCATTTTTCTCTCTTTGCATTATAAAAAAGTAAAAACATTTTCATTCCAAAAGAAAATAATCCTTATTCTGACGTTTTCTTTCTTTTTTTCTGTTCTTTATTTCTTTTTTTTTTCTTTTTAATTATTTCTTTCTCTCATCGTCCACATATAATGAGAATTTACATTCATGTATTCATGCATTCCAAAAAGTTGGACACACACACACGTATATATATATATATATATATATATATATATATATATATATATATATATATATATATGCTGAAAATTACTTTAAGGTATGATAAAATTATGCGATAGGAAGAGAGTGCATGTAAGCATAAATATAGACGTTGAGGTCAACACCCAGAGGCGACAGTCTATTCCATAGTTAAATGTAATGTTCAAGGCTGAAGATTCCGTTTAAGCATGAAGCAGTCTGTTGCCGCTGGATGTTGATCTCAATATCTACTTATATATATATATATATATATATATATATATATATATATATATATAGTCATTTGCTTATCTATCTATTTCAGCCTGTTCATATCTATCTGTTCATCTATCTATCAATCTATTTATTTATCTATCTATGAAATATTGAATTCTAAGTCGGGTATTGTTTGTGAATTTAAAGGCATTAAATATACGCAATATTCCTGCCATGCAAAATTGTATATACAAATCCATAAAACGTAGGCATTCTGTGTGTTTGTGTGTGTTCTTTATTTGCATGTCCCAATTTTGCAGATGAATAACATTTGCGTTGTCTCATTAATTTGTAAATACTGTATTGCACCCGACACACACTCACCGCACACATATAAACATATTTCTGTAAAGGTAATGACCTTTGTCTATTAACTTCTATTAGATAAAAAATAAATTACAGTAGTTTAAGATGGTTTAAGATTAACTACGTTTTACACTTTCGGAAATGGTTAACCTTAATTTCATCATGGAGGAATTTGAGTGGCAATCACGTTCACCAAACTTAACACCACCAAGACTTTTACTTGTTGGCTGCAGTAGATACTCTTGTTTATAACCTCAAACAATTCTAGAATTAAATCCTGCAATAATGTAGAAATATGTCAAACGTTTCGTAGAGGTTTGTTCAGTGTTTTATTTGATATGAAGTGAAGTATTTTGATTTTTTTTTTTTAATCATATCACCCCGAGCAAGGCGGTAACGCCACTGATGTGCCGGGGGCTACGTAAGAGTGAAAAGATTGGAAAAGAGAAAGCCGGAGACCACATCCTAAACAGGAAACAAGGGATGAGCCTCTTCAATAGACGTGGGTGGAGTGTGAACCGGGCGATAGATAGATCTATCTACTCCAATTGAAAAAAAAAAACCAAAGTGAGAAGATTGGAAGAGAGAAAGCCGGAAACCACATCCTAAACAGGGAACAAGGAATGAGCCTCTCAACCTGTTCAATAGACGTGGGTGGAGTGTGAACCGGGCGATAGATAGATCTATCTACTCCAGTTATGGTAGGTTGTTTTGTTTTTATGGCATATCAACCTTGGCGGGTCATTTAATGCCAACTAAATTTTTATTTATTTATTGCTGGTAATACCTTTTTCTTTCAACAATTTATTGTTGTTTTCATATAAGTTTTGTGTCTAGTAATACTTTTTTCTTTCCGAATATCAAGATTCATTGGGATTTGTTTTTAAAGGCAGGGTCCCCAAGTCCTACCCTTGATATTTAACCCATAACTGGAGGGAAGAGACGGATTAATAACTTTCCCAAGTGCTTAAGTGAATGTGGAGTATTTAACTGGAATTCGACCTCGGTTCACCGATTTCTCTTTCCGAGCCGATATCCACTGCACCACAATGCACATCCATCACTAAACGCTTACAGCACCTGGAATTTCCAAGCGGTCACCCATCTACGTACTGACCAGGCTCAGCGTTGCTTAACTTTGGTGATCGAGTGAGAACCGGTGCATTCAACGTGATAGGCCGTAAGCGAAGTATTTTGAACATGTTAAGTAGCTTGTTAACCATAACAGATTATGTTGTCTCAATGTAACAATACTTGTAAAGTTTCTTAGACGACTGTAATTTATTTTTGTTCAATAAAAGTTAATAAATACAAAGAATGTAAAAAATGAAGTTCCCGACTCAATGTCGAAGTCGAGTACCGGCTACAAAACTTTGTGATAGTGACTTGAGTGGGGCCTGCTTAAGATTGAAAATGTGTCCATACTGGAGCTACCAGCACATTCTTTCTGTGGTAGTAAAATTATGTGTTGTGTTCATTTGAAGTCCCGGAATTTTCCATGAGGTAGCTGTTGTTTCGGTGTAATTTAAGACCAGCCAAGTTTGTTTGATTTTAAACTTGTGCTATTTAAATATTTCAAAAGCAACCCTAATGATTGAACGTTATATCATTCGGAAAAAAGATGAAAGAATAGGAGGACAATATTAACAGATTCATCTGAAAATGCAGTTTCCATGAATGTTTTTAAAGATGATAACCTTAGCAAGCAAATATTGGCTTCTTTTGAGACACGTAATAAGATGTGCGCTGTGGCGTAGTGGATATGACAAATCGGGGAGCCGAGTTCAAATTCCAGTTAAATTACTTGCATTCACTTGCGCACAATACCATTGGGAAAAGGTATTAATCCGTTTCTTACCTCCAGTTGAGGGTTAAATAACAGGGCAGATTGGGTTCTATAGCCTTGGCTGGCAACCAGTCTACCGCAGAAACAATGGAGACCTACTGCAGGGTAATCTTCCGTCCAGTCAGTCATGTCTCTTTCGAGATCGCCCAAAGCATGTATCACGTATGGCACTTAACTGACTGACTGAATATAATAGTTGGAATAATGAGTAAGGCTTCTACTGGTCATAAACTGGGGATCAGCTTTCTATTGTTATGTAGTAATAAACTGATCCCCCACTAATTACTACATAATAATATAATACATCTCTCCTCCCTATAGCTATGATCCAAATAATAGGACAGATTGTGTTCTATAGCCTTGGCAACCTACTGCGGGATAATCTTTTACCCAGTCAGTCATGTCTTTTTCGAGACATGATCGCCCAAAGCGTGTATCACGTATGGCACTTAAATGACTAACTGAATAAGAAGATGAAAGCAACAAGACTTTAAAGTGAGTAATACTTGCAATATGGTTGAAATGTATTAAATATTATTTACTCTAACTTTGTCGGAGTTTCCTTTGATTTTTTTAGAAAGAGTGACAGGTTATAGGGAGTGTCAGAAAGTGGGTAAGAGAGGGATGAGAGTGGAGTAGACGGAGAAAGAAGCACGAGAGAGAGAGGATGCAGTTTAGTAAGATAGGAGATGACTATTGACTTTACATTTGAATTTCTGGAGATTGTAGCTGTCGAGAAAGCAAGTAAACGGAAAGGAATTCTACAGGCAGGAATTGAGAGAAAAGAAGCTGATAGAGTAGAATTTGCGTTTACAATTTATTGGTTTCACAGTAAAAGGGTGGGACCTAGTTGCTAATCTTGTGGCTAGAGTAAATTTATATATAGGAGGCACCAGTGAATCTACGGCTATCTTGAATCTCGTGTTCAATACACCGGTTCCCGTCCGATGACTGAAGTTAAGCATCATCGAGCCTGGTCAGTACTTAATGGGTGACCATTTGGGAATACCAGGTGCTGTAAATGTAAGGACCAAGAATGGTCCACCGGTCCTCCAGGTTAGGGGGTTGGGTGCAGGGCTAACAACTCTGCCCTGTAAAAAACAGTTTGTTACAGAAACAGCAACAAAAAGTTGTTGCCCTATGCACCATCTGGGTGTGATGGATAAATGATGATGAGGCACCAGTGAGCTAAGTTCATCGGAGCAGAAGCTAATCTTGTAGCTCGAGTAAATTTATATATAGGAGGCACCAGTGAGCTAAGTTCATCGGAGCAGAAATTATCTCTAAATTAATAATGTCATATTCATACAAATAGAGACATGCAATTCCAATATGTGCGGAGCATAAGAAATATTCACAGAAATTGTCGATGCAAAATAAATGAACCTAGTGAACAGAATTTGTCTTTGATTTATTACGCACAGGTACAATGGGTCGAAATGAAAAATGTGGGTCGCAGTAAAAACGTCGGATTAACCATTTCACGGTTTCATTAACCATATTTCTCGTCTTGAAGTCAGAACGTTGATATCACTTATTGGAATCCTCCTGTGTGTGTTAATGTCCTTCTCAGCTTCTGAACGTTTTTGCCTCATTACTGTTGCTTGTTGTCTTGCATATATTTTTTGCTCTGTTCTTATCATTCTTTTGTTATTGTTTATTGCAAAATTCTGTTTCTTGGTCATTTCTACCAATTACATTATAACCACAGCTGACTACTAAATCTCTCTCTCTATATATATATATATATACATTAGAAAAATTAAGGCAGTCACGTTATTTCATGGTAAATTTCCATGAAATAACGTGTCTGCCTTAATTTTTCTAATATTTGCTTTATATGTATTTATATGCATATATGTTTAGAGCTCTCTTAGAGAGTTATCCTACCACTGTATGTACAGGATACTCCTTTAGATTCTTCTATATCTACACTGCATGCTGATATATATATATATATATATATATATATATATATATATATATATATATATAAACACACCACACACACACACACATACATATATATTAACGAGGATTAACGTTAGCGGTCGCAGGTTCGAATCCTGCCGAATGACACACATTTTCGTAACATTTTATTTATCGTAAATAATCAGGCCGGTAGAAATAAATATATAATACTGTTTGATTATAAACAGAATATCTACTTAAATACGAGTATCGCTCAAAAATAAGGTTCAAACAAATCATTTCAAACACACACACACACACACACACACACACATATATATAAACACACTACCGGCCATAAATATTAGGCCACCCTAGTATTTTTTAAATGATGTATTTCATACTATTTTTAGTATTTATTGCCAAGTGGATAATTCTAAATGAAAATAAAATGGTTGTCGGAGGATTATTTAAAAAAAACGTATGGAAAGAATGCCCAGAATGTGTGCAGCAGTTGTGAAGGCAAAAGGAGGTCATTTTGATGAAACTGCAATATAGATAATCATTAAATATTTATAAATTCATTTGATGCACATGTTTTTGTGAATTATTAACAAAAGAACCATTCTATTTTCATTTACAATTATTCACTTGGCAATAAATACTAAAAAATAGTCTGAAATACATCATTTTTTTCAAACACTGGGGTGGCCTAATAATTATGGCCTGTAATGCAGGGAAAAACAAAACTTGTTGGTAAAATTAACGGACTCTTTGCCAAATCCTAAAACTTTTATCCAGATGTAATGTCGAATAAAATGGACAATACTGAAAATAGAAAAAGAAGAAAAGGCTTGAAAGGAAACTTCCCTAATCGGTAAAGTGCTCAAAGCCCAGATTACCAAGACCGTGCGAAAAAGGTTTGGCAATGTTAAATTTTATGAAAGGATGGCTCTAGTCTTAACTCATGTTTTACCCTACGCAATCTACAGAAAACTTGAACGGAAATGAAAGAAAGAAGTGGCGGGCCTTATATAAACCATGAATGCTATATATATATATGACCTTCGTATATATATATATATATATATATATATATATATACGAAGGTCATTCAATAAAGAAGGTGAATTTTTCGGTATAAGGACTTTTAATAAATATAGAAGCTTACTTTTTTTTCCTTTACTTCTTTTTCACAGGGATATAATTTTTTTTGCAGATTGAAAAAAAAAAAACTTTGAGAGTTTTGAAAATAAACCAAAAATGGCTGACCAAAAAGCATGCTCCAGGATTGAACAGAGGTCTGTTATCAAGTTTTTGGTTGCTGAAGGGTGCAAACCAGTTGAAATTCATAGAAGAATGTCAACTGTGTATGGTGCCACATGTTTAATCTAAAAAATGTTTACAACTGGGCTAAATTGTTTAAAGAAGGACGGAGCAGTGTTGAGGATAAAGACAGGCCAGGTAGGCCAACAGAAGTGAGATCTCCTGAAGTGATCAAATCAATGACCTCATTCAGTCTGACAAAAGAGTGACAGTGGATGACATTGCAAGGACTTTGAGCTTATCTGTTGGAACAGCACACAAAATTGTCCATGATGACCTTGCCTACTCATAAAGAAAATGCAAGGCCTCACTCAGCAACCCAAACGGTCGTTCACAAGAGGCACTAAATTTGAAAGTGGCGATGAAGTCAAAAGTGCTGTGAGCGATTGGCTGAGACATCAGTCCAAAGATTTTTACCCTGAGGGAATACGGAGGCTTGTGCACAGATAGAAAAAGTGTGTGACACTGCTGGGAGACTACGTTGAAAAATAAAATAAAAATAAGTTTCTATCTTTATTAGAAGTCCTTATACCAAAAGAATTCACCTTATTTATTGAATGAACCTCGTATATATATACTAGCAGTATAGCCCGGCGTTGCTCGGGTGTAATGAAAACTTATATATATATATATATATATATATATATATATATATTATCGATTTTCTGCATTATTGTAAGAACTGCAACCTTGAAACTTCTGAATATCGTTTCTTATGCCTTTGTCTATGAGTGTATCAAATTGGATTAAAATCTGACCACTCCTTCTATGAGCCGATTTTTTCGATTGTCGATTTTCAATATTTATCGCGGGTACCTCGACACAAAACCTAGCTAAGAACACTCGCAGTCGCTTATAGTCAGTCAGTCAGTTAAGTGCCATACGTGATACACGCTTGGGCGATCATGTCTCGAAAGAGACATGACTGACTGGGCAGAAGATTATCCCGCAGTAGTTTGCCATTGCTTTCTGCGGTAGACTGGTTGCCGACCACGGCTATAGAACCCAATCTGCCTTGCTATTTAACCCATAACTGTAAGGAAGAGACGGATTAATACCTTTCCCAAGGGTATTTGCGCGTAAGTGAATACAATGCATTCAACTGGAATTCGAACTCGGCTCCCCGGTTTCTCGTTCCGAGCCGATATCCACTGTACCACAAGAAAATCGGTTCAGCCATTTCCGAGTCTATAGGTAACGGATACACAGACACACGCACACACAGAGACAAAGTTCCACTTATAAATAAATTTATATATATATATATATATATATATATATATATATATATATATATATATATTCGTGTGTGTGTCATAGCAAGAGCAATAATAAATAAAGTAAAATCCACAGCTCATACCATTTACTTTTTAAAAGTAGAGCCATATATTTTTATTGTAATATTTTTATTATAAGTAGTTATGAAAAAAACCTTTGACATCGCTACATTAATTGTATTGAAACACGATAGCTTTTCTGTAGCGAAGTAAAATGCTTTTATTTTACGTACTTATAATAAAAACATTACACTAATATATATACGCATACATACGAAACGAATTGTTTGGACATTATTTTTCATCGATACTCGCATTTAAGTAGATATTCTTTCTTTTATTAAACACTACTATGAATTTATATCTACCAGGCTGATTATTTACGATAGTTTGTTATTACGTAAACGTGTATCATTCGGCAGGATTCGAACCTGCGTCACCCACTTACATAGCGGAAGCTAACATTTGATCTGGTAACGTCTTAGACCTCTCGACCACGAATAGCCTCCATAGCTAAATGAGGTTTTTATCAAGCCTATATAACACAATTTTCGATTCATCGCAAACAACCATATCTGCTCTGAAATGTATCGTAATGTCAACAAATGTAAACATGTTACGGAAATTAACGAGTTTTAACGAAATTTAGTTATAAACAACCGATAATTTGAAATGAATTATATATATATATAAATTTTGCTCTTATTAGGATTGACCTCTCTAGAGAGAAAAATTTTTATAACATTTTCCACTTCTGTGATTTACGCATTACTCTCTAGTAATGAATTAAGTTCTCTCGGTGACTGGCGTGTGTATACATTGCATGATGAGGTTTTGGAAATAATGGAAACGAAACGGAAATTAATATTGAGCATCAGGAAGAGACAACTGAAGTTGCTGGGATATGCAATGAGGAAGGAGGGCTTGGAGAACCTGATACTAACAGGCCAGATAAAGGGGAAAAAAGACAGGGGAAAGCAGCGGATAACTTATTTGAAGGGCCTGCGCAGGTGGATGACAGAACGGGTGCTGAGAGACGTTACAGGAGAAAGCGTGCTAAGAGCCACCCGGGATAGGAAAGACGTGGAAGGCCATGATCGCCTACGTCCTAAAAGGACAAGGTACACAGAAGAAGAAGAAGATATATAAAACGCTAAAATGTCCCCCTTTCTCATTCCATGCGCTGATAGCTTAGGGAGTAGGCCACCTCCGACTAACACCAAATCAGTCGAGTTTCGATCCCGACTGGAAGCAATGTAGATGTCTAGCCACACTGATTCGCTTGTATATGAATGATTAATGTATTTATATATGTAAACTTTATTTAAGATAACAGATAAGTTATGACGGTTTCATATGAATTTTTTTTTCTATTTCGGAACATAAATTATATAAAATTTTTCCGAATGTCTTATTACTCCAACAGCTTTCAGCTATAATTATAGCCATTATCATGGATGAATTGTATTTTACTTAAGACTTTAAAGAACTGTATTCTTGATCAACCAAAATTCATAAATAATTATGCTGGATATACATCGACTAGTTTAACAAGGCGACTTAGGTTACATCTCTCTTACTATAGCTCAATTAGATCTTATTTAAATACATATGGAGACTTATCAAACTCTGTCTGCAATATGCCTGATGATAGTACAAATATAATAGTATCGTCCACACGTTAAAAACATTAAAACATTAAAACATTAAAACATTAAAAACATTAAAAACATTAAAACATTAACGTCCACACGTTAAAAACACGTTAAAGGCTAAAATAATGGAATCATTATTAATAAAAAGAAAAATCCAATATTAAATAATATCAACTTTGAACACAGCCACAACGTGCTTACCGTATTCGGAATATATAAACATACCCATGACTCTACATACATACATAAAGCAATCTATATACTCAATTAAAAGTAAAATAAAATTCATCCTTGATTATGTCTAAAGCGCTTGAAGAAATATGTAACCGCAATTTCTACTCTAACAGCTTCTTTTCTCGCACTTTCCGCCTGTGGAATTCCCTTCCATATACTTGCTTCCCCGACAGCTACAGTCTCCAAGAATTTAAATGTAAGGTCAATAGTCATCTCCTATCTCACTAACTCGCATTCACTCTCTCAAGCTCTTTTCCCCATCTACTCCACTCCCATTACATCGGTATTCTCATCAGTCTATTATCCTCCTCCTGACCTCCCCTATAACTAACTCCTCTTTCTCATCACTTTCCCCTATGTAACCCCCTGCGCAACAGTGGCAGTAGAATGCCTTGCTTGGGGTGAAATGGTTTAAAAATTTAAAAACATTCGAACGATTTTTGTGTAATTTATGTTCTGAAAAGAAAAAAAACTTATATGATCACATGAAAAATTATATGGAAAACTTAACCAACATACCTTGTCTGTCATCTTTAATGAAACCTGCATAAAAAAGACATTTTAGTCTGAACAGCCTGAACCCATGGTTCCCAACCCCGGGGTAAATTACACCAGTGGGGTAATGAGCCTATATTTTGGGGGCAATAGATGTTTGGTTTGGGAAGAAGCAATCAGCTTATAATTTCACTGTGTGCCAAATTATTAACCAGACAGCATTTCAAGGAAAAATTTTCCCTATCCCAATTTCTCTTAAAGTATCTTTCTTTTAAGCCTTGTGAAAAAAAGATCAAAATTTCTCCACATTTTAGACACCGGATCATAGAATTGTGATCATAGTCAAATTTTGGCTCGGTTACGGCTACTATACCTTTGATTATTATAGAATGGTACTTTTGTATTGAATAATTTCCAATAACTTTATCTGCTTTTGATGTATGAAAATATAATTACTTCTTTTCCTATATAACGGATTTATTGAGGAAATAATAGTGAAATTGTATTTTGGGGTAATCACTGCAAAAAGGTTGGGAACATATGGAAACAGGGAAATTGCGTATAAATTAAAACAGTGTCAGCTATGCTATTAATATTGTGGGCGAATGTTTCATTCTTACACGCAATCATCAAGCCATGTGGGTGGCACAGTAAACTGGCTATTTAGATAGGGTTGGAAAAAGTCGGTTATTTCCGGTTTATTCTATTATTCTAATGGTTACTGAATAGGATTAATTATAGGCGGGAAAATGGATATTCGCTGTTCAGTGTATTTCCGTTACGGATATTGACACAGAATTGTTTATCATTAATTATCTTAATTGTTAAATGAGGTTTCATAATTTGAGGCTTTATATTTAAGCCATTCATTAGGTCATCGGCCATCGTAAGGTCATGATTTGCATCTAAAGCACTTACTCTTCTTTCCACAAGGTCTAACGATTACGGCAAAATATGAAGCAGATTGTCGCCATGCAGTGTTAATACCTATCTTCACACATGCCCAATAGATAGATGGAGACATACATAGACAGATAATGAACAGACTGAGATAGATAGATAGATAGATAGATAGATAGATAGATAGATACATATGAACAGGCTGAGATAGATAGATAGATAGATAGATAGATAGATAGATAGATAGATAGATAGATATGAACAGGCTGAGATAGATAGATAGATAGATAGAAACAGAATGAGATGAGATAGATAGATAGATAGATAGATAGATAGATAGATAGAAACAGAATGAGATAGATAGATAGATAGATAGATAGATAGATAGAAACAGAATGAGATAGATAGATAGATAGATAGATAGATAGAGAGATAGATAGATAGATAGAAACAGAATGAGATAGATAGATAGAGAGAGAGAGAGAGAGAGAGAGATAGATAGATAGATAGATAGATAGATAGATAGATAGATAGATATTAACAGAATGAGATAGATAGATAGATATTAACAGAATGAGATAGATAGATAGATAGATAGATAGATAGATAGATAGATAGATAGATAGATAGATAGATAGATATTTCTTATTATACTTTACAATATGTACAAACTACTAAGTTCTAAAGTATAATAATAAATATCCATTACTCCATTTTTATATTGAACACTGTTTTAAATTAATGTTTTGGACATTGCAATTACTTTCTTCGTTTTTTTTTTGTTTTTTCATTTGGATATATATATATATATATATATATATATATATATATATATATATATGTTTAATCATGTTTATTGTGTTTAATCATGAGCCATTCTAAACATCGTATTTTGGCTTTAATTTCAGGTGAAAATAAAGACAGAGATTGTCCAACATTTTGGATATATATATGCTGGTTCTAAGCTTTCGGCTCACATGAGCCATCTTCAGAAAGGTTACAGGGACGTTAACAGATAGATAGATAGATAGATAGATAGATAGATAGATAGATAGATAGATAGATAGATAGAAGTGGACATTGAAGCCACTACTCAGGGTCGTCACTGTTTTTCATGGTCTGACGATTGCGTTTAACATGAAACAGACTGTCACCTCTAGGGAATGATTTCAATGTCCATTTTTATATTTATATAAATCTGTCTCTGATTTGAATTCATTAATAAAGCATAGGTTAAAACTATATTTTATCATTTATTTCTGTCTTTCTGTGCGAAAGTGAATGCTGGACGATCTCATTAAATATGAAGGAGAGGCTTGAGGCAGCAGAAATGTGGTTTTACAGAAGGATGTTGAGGATGCAAAGGACAGAACACGTGTGCAACGATGAGGTATTGGGAAGGATGCAAACGAGAAGGAAGCTGATAATAAATATCAGGAAGAGACAAATGAGGTTCCTGGGACACGTTATGAGGAAGGAGGGCCTAGAGAATTTGATACTCACAGGTCGGATAAATGGAAGAAGAAACAGGAAAAAGCAGCATGAGACGTACTTGTTAGGTTTGAGTAAATGGTTGACGGAGCAGGGCTTGGAAAAGATACCAAGAGAAAAATTACTGAGAGCGACAAGAGACAGAGCCAAATGGAAGTCCATGATCGCCTACGTCCAGAAGGGACACGACACACGAAGAAGAATATATGCGGGGTATGCCCGAAATGTAACGGGATCGGGTCTGTAGTGTGGGCTCTGGGCGAAAGATGAATAATCGGGTTGTGGTGTTGTCTATTATGATATATTTGAAAAATGTAACTGTAATATTAGTTTTTCTGCAACCATTCCATTGTTGTTGTTTTTCATGCTTTTGTGGCAGAACAAATCATGGCTGATTCACTACTGCAATGAACCTATTCACAACGTCCTAAGCATCCGGCAGTTCTTGAACCGAAAAGAACATCGCCGTGCTGGATGAACCTCCATATACCCTGACCTTACTCCATAAGACTTTTTTCCCAAGTTCAAGAAGTCCAGCAAGGAGACCTGTTTTGAAGGCGTGGAGTTCGTCAAGGGGGCCTTAACGACGAAGCTGAGAATCATACAATAAGATTCTTTCTAGAATTGTATAGATACGTGGTAAAGTAAGATGAAAAAATGCATTAAACTTAATGTTGGTACTTCGAAGGAGAAACCATTAAGTTTTTGCTTGGAACTCAAATAATTTTTTTGCGACAACAGTCCTGTTACTTTTCAAAACGACCTCAGATACATGTTTACCTTTCGACTATGCTTAAAATATCGCAGCAGCATATGGTCCAGTGCTGCTGCTATTTACCTTGATCTCCATGGTAAAATTTAAAAAAGAATCAGCAATATTACTGATCCTGATCTGGCAGTTCGGCTTCAGTAAGTTTCTTACCGCCGTAAGGTTGCTTTTGGGTGTGTTTTTTTTTTTTAATAAATATTTTCATGGGAATTGTTCGGATGTGTTCTATGGTGCCTAAACTTTTTAAAAATTTAAGCGCATTACTAAATGCCATCACTTGAACTCGATAGATGTAACCGCAAGTTCTATTCTAACAGTTTCTTCTTTGGCGTTCTAGCTCGAGAAACCTTCTTCCGGCTGTATGCTTTCCAGTTAACTTTAACAATTTAAATGCAATGTCAATCGCTATCTACTGCCCTCCTGATTATTCTTTTCTCTTCCCACTCATTATTAATGTTTCTATTCTTAATTCTTCCACACTCTTTTGTCTTAGTGGCTTTATTACCTTACATGTGGTTATATCGATTAAAAAATATGTATGCATTCAAAAAGTGATGACAGGTGGTTACGGAAGGCCACCTATAGAGTGGAAATAAAAATTGTTTTTTTACCACTAAGTCACATTGAGAATATTGCGCAGATTTGAACACCGTATGCTGCCATCAAAAATCGTTTGTGGTACACGCAGTCTCCAATGGGTATCTCTAATTCCTGGCGTAAGATTAAGGCTTCCTGGGGTCAATAATTAACATTTTGTTGCCCAAGTTTTAAACGACTACGCATTTCGGCTACTCTATTGCTATAGGCATGGGAAATGTTCGAACAAAGCACATTCCTTAGTTCCAACAACCCTAACCCTAAACCTCACGCTACGAAACATCTTCGTATTCCATTATTCAAACGTTCCAGGTGAAAAACTTCATCCCACAAACGACTTCATTGCAGAACCGACTCCCAAGTGGATGCTTTCCTGATAAGTTTAACTACTTGAAGTCGAGAGTTATGGTAAGGGTTACCTTTCATACATATTTTCAGAAACTGCGCTTCTTATCGCTTATGGAACAAGCACATTCAGATAGGGTTCTACTTCACGTGGTTCGTAGACATTGGGCGTAGTGTACATAAAAAACTGGGTAGCTAACATCCTCGTCAACATTATATATATATATATATATTCTGTTCAATCAGATTTCGGAAAGAGTTTTGGGTTGAGAATATGTATATTTATAAATATATATATATATATATATATATAGAGAGAGAGAGAGAGAGAGAGAGAGTAAGAGAGAAAGACAGAATGCTAGATATAAATAGGTAGATATAGCTACATATATATTTATTATATATTTTATAGTATATATATGTGTGTGTGTGTATAGATATATTCTATAAGTTAGATAAAATATATATTATCGATCTTATAGTATATATATATATTAATCGAAAAAACTTTATATATATATATATATGTGTGTGTGTGTGTGTGTGTGTGTGTGTGTTGTGTTCGTTAAATTGACACCATTTTATAATTTTAATATTGAATTATTTGTTTTGATTTTTTCGACTGCACTATATATTAGGCTCATTTTGGCGTTATTTAGATGGCAATTTACCCATCGCAACCTGTATATTTGTTAAACTGAGATGTCAGTGTTATTTTAATTTTTGCGTAAGTCATACAATTTATTAATCGCACCCAATATATGTGTGTGTGAGACTGCTTGTATATGTGTATGTAATGGTTATATAAATATATATACACCTATTCTGAGCGTCTGACTGAGAAACATTTTTAGAAATTCGTTTTTAGATAATAAAAAAGATTGTTAATGAAGCGAATTTATTTCGCTAAAATGGTCATTTCTATAAAATGGTCATTCTATAAAAGTAATTTTTGAAGTTTTATATATAACACACATACGTATTTCGCTCTGTAAATATATAATTACATTGAGTCCTCTTGCTGGATCAATTTAAACTTTAGTTTTCAACAATTAATAGCATATCGCTTGAGAATACTTATATGACACTTCCTTTAATATATATATATATATATATATATATATATATATATATATATATATATATATATATATACTAGCAGTATAGCCCGGGGTTGCTCGGGTGTAATGGAAGCGTTAAAACTAATCCATAGTCCTGGAGCTCAGACTCTTTGGACGTCGGCACGAAAGACTAAAAAGCAATAGTTATTTCCAGTTAAAGCGAAACCGTAGATTGAAAGAAAAATGAATGGATGTAAGTCAGATTTTGATTTCCTGGTATCGATATCAAATACGTTTTTTCGTCGTAAACTGAATTTTGAAGGCTAAATAAGTCCTCTGAGTAAATGGTATCATCGCTGAGACTAAGAACTACAACCAAACCCGAAGCAAAACTAAAATAAAAGGGCTGAAAAAAAAATACAGACATACAAGCAGATAAACAGACACACACAGAAACATCTGGACTTTTATATATATATATAGTACCGATTTTTTGCACTATTGTAAGAAATGCAACCTTGAAACTTCTGAATATCGTTTCTTATGTCTTTGTCTATAAGTGTATCAAACTTGATTAAAATCGGACCACTCCTTATATAACCCGATTTTTTTGATTATCGATTTTCGATATTTATTGGGGATACCTCAACACAAAACTAAGAACACTCGCAGTACAACTATGTATATTTTCAAGAAAATCGGTTCAGCCGTTTCGGAGTCTATAGATAACGGATATACACACACACACACACAGAGACATACACACACAGACACACAAAGTTCCATTTATAAATAAGTTTATATATATATATATGTATGTATATATATATATATATATATATATGTGTGTGTGTGTGTGTGTGTGTGTGTGTGTGTGTGTGTGTGTGTTTATTTACTGAGAAATATATATATATATATATAAGAGATTATAACTATACTCGTGCAGAATGACCTTCCACAAATCTACGAAGAAGGGAAAAACGGTTTTTAAAAAAGAAAGAGCTAAGTACAAGAACATCAGGCATATGGTTTCGGACCGATTCTGCATGTAGCCAAAAGGAAAAAAAAAACAAAGAAAAAAGCCATCTTTTTCTTTAGGTCTGTAGAATTCCAGCTGAATTCATTGCATTCATTTACACGCAAATTCCCTTGGGAAAGGTATTAATCCATCTATTCCTTCCAGTTATGGGTTAAATAACAGGACAGATTGGGTTCTATAGCCTTGGTCGGCAACCAGTCTACCGCAGAAAGCAATGGCAACCTACTGCGGGATAATCTTCTGCCCAGTCAGTCATGTCGCTTTCGAGATATAATATATAACGTATGGCACTTGACTGACTGACTGTCCGGCTCACTAGGTATTCTTTACTTATATATATATATATATATATATATATAGAGAGAGAGAGAGAGAGAGAGAGACGGAGAAAGACTTAACATTCTTTCCCTCTCTCAGTCTAGAT
>JBBBDQ010000656.1:500000-515000 GCA_037127315.1 Ascarosepion bandense
TGGATTCATGCTTGAATAAATTCTGAAAGTTTCATTAAAATTTGAAAATTATTTGATTTTTAAGAGAATTTCTAAATTAATATGTTTGTCACCGGAAAAAAACTGAGTTATTGAATATTACATTTTCCATTGTAAAATCACGTAACGATTTCGTTATCCGCTAACTAAAATCAAAACAAGATATTTTTAACAAAATTTCAAACGTGTTAGAAATAATTAAAAATTTAAAAAATAAATTAATACTTTGATTTTTCTTTTAGTAATAATTTTTGAAAGAAAAAGTTCGTTTTTATTAAGTTTTTCTTCATATTATGCTGCTTTTTCAGTGATTGAAAGTGACTAATTGAGGGTGACCAATATATATATATATATGTGCGAGAAAATCAATTTCTTCATAATAACTAGATTTTATTCAAGTGATGAATCTGTGAGTTCAGTATGATAAGGATATTAACAATATTATATACCTTTCTAGATGTAGACACTATGTAGATGTGATATATATATATATATATATATATGTGTGTGTGTGTGTGTGTGTGTATGTGTGTGTGTGTGTGTGTGTGTGTGTGTGTGATCGGAATGTTCATTTATCTAAATAATGTCGGTTTGTATTCTTGCGAATGCACACACATCTATCTATCTATCTATCTATCTATCTATCTATCTAATTCTGTTCATATCTATCTATCTATCTATCTATCTATCTATCTATCTATCTATCTATCTATCTATCTATCTATCTATCTATCTCATTCTGTTCATATCTATCTATCTATCTATCTATCTATCTATCTATCTATCTATCTTACCATCATTGTTAACTACTTGATGAGATATTGTTCTTTCAATGTCGAATCGAAATTTAGAATTTTGTAGTGGCTACTTACATGTTTTTATGTAACAGCGAATAATAAATATTTATTGTTGTATTTTTGTATTAAGCCCTGTTTTATTGTAATATTTTGAACATTGCAATTTTAATTTTCATTCTTTTACATTTGAATATATATGTACATATGTTTGTTTATATATATATATATATATATATATATATATATATATATATATATATATATGGGTGTGTGTGGATGTTTGTAGGTTTATATGTGTGCGTTCATGTCTTTTCCTCGTTTAATATATGAATAACTTTCTAAATCTAAAAATGTTTGTTAAACTTAGAATTTAAGATTCGCAATAATAATAAAGTGAATCTAGTAGTCGATTAATAATTCTGATCTCAGTTTCATCAATTATTAATATTAATGCCCCCCCAAAATTGTTTTTTGAGTCTGCTCACATATTTTTCAAATTAGAAGTTACTTTGTTCTGATTGGTCCCCACTGTCTATGCAACAATGCCTCTTTGATTAACGAAGCTTGGCTTGTTTTTAACCTTTTAAAACCCTTCAACTTGAAATAAACCTTATCACTTGATAAGACACAAGTAGTGTAGAAACAAAAGAGCTACTTTTGAAGTGATATTATAACATATTATTAGCTCTACTTTGTAATGAGCACTTTTTTAAGAATAGTGTTTCTTTGGATACGGAATATTATTCCATCCATATCTACCCTATACTTATATATATATATATATATATATATATATATATATGTGTGTGTGTGTGTGTGTGTGTGTGTGTGTGTGTGTGTGTGTGTAAGTGTAAAACTGTTTTCTTCTCGAATCACGTATATTCACTAAATATAATGTTTAAAGTAATGATAAATAATGTCTGAATACAAGTTTATCTGCATTTTGGATACGGTAAAATGTTAGAAGATTATGGGCTTCGAGGTTCCTCTCAAAGGATGCACAGTTCTCAAATGTGTAAATCTAACCTTGATTGGGCCTGAAATCTTTCTGGGGCGAAGCAGCCTAAAGCACACTTTTTCTGATGGTGTTTTTTACCATAAGCGGAACGCAGGTTAGAATTCTGCTGGAAGGCACATTTTATTTCTTTAAGAATCTCGAATTCACAGGCCTGAAGATCTAAATGTATTTTGTTTGAGAAAAAAAAAACCCCCAAAAAACCCCAAAAAAACAAAGCAAAAACAGACTAATTGTCTGAAACACTTCTGTCCGGTATTCTCTTCCGGCTCATTGCCTTCCAGCCAACTTTATTCTGCAAACAATTAAATACAATGTCAATCATTATCTAGTATCTTCCTGGTTACTCTTTTCTCTTCCGACTCATTATTAATGTTTCTGTTCCTTTCACACTCTATAACCCCTTGGGTCTTAGAGGCTTATCGCTATGCATGGGGTGATGCGAGTTAAACTCTCTTACACAAACATGATAGGTAATTTACACCTAGAATAAAAATCGCAATAGAAGCCGACCATTTCTGAAACAAATGGAGGGTCGTCCAAGTTAAATTACTCAAATAATATAAAAAGTTGTTTGTATGGACTTTATTTTAATTTTAAGTATGAATTATTTTCGCGGTATTTCATTTTATACGATATCGACATATTTATCAGTCTATTTTGAAATCTCAACGCAGTAAGCAATAAGTAAAGTTTGTAAAAATTCCCAACCAAAAGGAATATTACGAAATATTACGAGAAAACCAAATGAGTTTAGTGCGTATACATGTCTTCTTGGCTTTAAAACAGTGGAATTAATGTCTGTGGTGCAGTGAATACCGGCTCTTCCTTCAAGTTATGGGTCAAATAAAAGGACAGATTGGCTACTATAGCCTTGGCTGGCAACCAGTCTACCGCAGAAAGCAATGGCAACCTACTGCGGGATAATCTTCTGCCCAGTCAGTCATGTTGCTTTCGAGACATGATAGCCCAAGCGTATTTCACGTATGGCACTTAACTAACTGACTGACCCTAGATGTAGAAAGGCTTTTTCCAGAAAATGGAAAACAAATTTGTCTTTAATGTGTGTTCTCAGATGAAAAACAGCACATTCTTTTTACGTTGGGAAGCAAATTTTTATTAATAACATTGTCGAGTTCTAAGATAGTGGACATGAATTTCATTGTTTAACAAATCTAGGTGTCTATTTAAACATGTGTATCTACTTAATGTAGCATTTATAGTAATACAAAAACAATTTTAGTTTAATTTGATTGCAATATATGTAACTTTTTCAGCATCAGTTTTGCCGGACCGTTGCAAAATATTTACGGACCAAGAAACTGAAAAGCCAAGCGAAAACTATGATTGTGAAAACCTAAAAATTAAGAAAATAATATATACACAGATATATACAAACTTATATACAGACATACCTACATACAAATATATTATAAGCATATACAGTGCTGTACAAAAGTATTAGGACAATAACTATTTTATCTTTTAAGAGGCATCAAAATATAGTTTAAAATCACCCCTGTCCTAACACTTTTGCACACTAACGGTAGTGTGCAAAATATTAGGACATGGGTGATTTTTCTAAAAATCTCACTGAAATTCAAATACAGGGTAAAAAGCCAAGTAAATTGCCAATAAATATTGATTATTTAAAACTAGGTGTAAAAGAAATGTATTAAAAAAAGTTATATTTAATTTTTCCTATTTTTTATTAAACAATTTATTTTGAAACTACTCAATATTTTATTATCCTTGGATATGACTGACTTTTTTTTGTTCCCCTCTCTCGAATTGATAAATCTAATGTTACTTCGCAAGACACACTTTGGGAACAAATACAAGCTGCTTGGCAGGAAATACCATTAGATACATTGAAAAAGCTTGTGATATCAATGCCTGAAAGAATGAAGGCTGTGACCAAAGCAAAAGGCTATTATACTAAATAATAAATATATTTTTAACAAGTATTTTTGTGTTAAAGCAATTGTTGAGTAAATCAAATAAAATTACTTTAATTAAATTGCTTATTTTCTGTCAATATGTCTCATAAAAGATAAAATAGTTATTGTCCTAATACTTTTGCACAATACTATATATATATCTGCATACATAGATACATAAAAATATATATACATATATACATGCATAAAACATATATGAAAACATATTTATGCATACATACATATATACAAACCTACAAACATATAGATATACGTATATATACATACATACATATACATATATAGATAGATACATTTAAAAATAGAAACATATATACAGACCTACAAACACACACACACACACACACACATATATATATATATATATATATATATGCATTCATAGATACATAAAAATATATATACATATATATACATACATAAAACATATATGTAGACATATTTATGCATACATACATATATACAAACCTACAAACATATATATACGTATATATACATACATACATATACATATATAGATAGATACATTTAAAAATAGAAACATATATACAGACCTACAAACATATATATATATATATATATATATATATATATATATATATATATATATATGTGTGTGTGTGTGTGTGTATTTTTTAATAACACAACAATTTTATTATGACGTTAAAGATAGAAAGTTTTTTTTTACTATGATGAGCCACTGCCAAAATTTAAAACAAAAACACCAGAGTCGACCGGTTTAGTCCCCTTTCATTAGAACTGTAAACGGAAAAAATTATGAAAAGCAAATCTGTTATTGGTGACATGAGTGAACGGAAGGGGAAACATGTTTGATTTTATTAAGTGTTATTACACCTGAAGATGCAAGAGACTCGGCAGTACAAGTCCGAGCAAACACTCTCTTTGTTTACAAAGAGAGGGTCACTTAGACCTGATAAACAGCGTCTCCACCTTCAGATGAAACAACGAGTGTGATCTGGTCAAAACAGAAAAGTAGTCCACACTAAAATCCGCAGCGCAACTCGGACTATTTATTAAATGATCCGCAATGGAAGACCCGTATGTATTTCCAATAATATCACCAGACAAAAAATCTTATTAAGTATTTCAGCAAGCACATGTTGTTTAATCCTAACATCCAAATGCTGTTTCGTTCTACATTTAAACAAATGATAAATAACAGAATTAATGTAGTTGAGCGGGTAGAACGTCATTACGCATAGATGGAAAGAGAGATCTAATTTTAAACAAAACACACACGTTAGCTGCATTATAACACTCACATGAACTTAATGAAATCAGCTTGGCAATGGTCTCATTAATCCTACCCAACCACTGTATTTAGAGATAGACTAGACAGTTTCTAACCGTTGCAGTTCGCCTGAAATAGGCCTACACTTCCGATTTACCATGAAATAACGTGTCAGCCTAATTTTTTCTTATATTTACTCTATATGTATTTATATACATATATATTTAGAGCTCTTTTAGAGAGTTATCCTACCACTGTATGTACAGGATACTCCTTTGGATTCTTCTATATCTGCACCGCATGCTGATATGAGTTCCTCCTAGGAATATGTGAATGAGTGGCGCTATATCAAGTTTAATGAGTTACCTCCTCGCCCCCAGGGCTCGTGGTACAGTTGCTATGACAACTGCTTAATAACACAACTGTCTGGGTTTCAATTCCTGGTAGTGGATGCGCACTGCTGATGAATCCCAAATATAGGACGAAACGGCCGTCCAGTGCTTTCTGCATTCTGTTGAGGTCTAATAAAAAACTTGATGAATTATTTGGTTATTTCAAAAATCCTCCTACAATTTCAGTCGCTCTCTCTCTCTCTCTCTCTCTCTCTCTCTCTCTATATATATATATATATATATATATATATATATATTTATTACGAAGATAAACGAAACTGGTTATAAACAACCGACAATTTAAAATGATTTGTTTGAACATTATTTTTGATCGATATTCGTATTTAAGTAAATATTCTGTTTATAATCAATCAATCATTGTTATGGGGAAAGACACCTATTCCTCAGATAATGGACTCTCCCACCTATATTAATAAGAGTTAACAGGAAGTTCATAGGTTCATAGGAGTTCTTTAGACTTCTATTGGAGTTCAGTATAACTACTAGGTAGCTGATATTAGTCGGCAGTTCGCCGAATACTAAGGAGTCAGCTTTCAGTGGAAGATTACCAAGTTCCTAACATTTTGGTTACGTTAAGTCGATTAGCATCCGACATAGCACGATTATAATTATATATTTATTTCTACCGGCCTGATTATTTACAATATATTTTTGTTACGAAAATGTGTGTCATTCGGCAGGATTCGTACCTGCCGAATGACACATTTGATTTCGTTTAGAATGATCGCCATTCGTGGTCGAGAGGTCTAAGACGCACCAGATCACTTGGTGGCTTCCCCGATGTGGATAGGCGTCGCAGGGTCGAATCCTGCCTAATGATCGCCCAAGCATGTATCACGTATGGCAATTAACTGACTGACTATTATTATCGTTCCCGTGATGGTTTTTAATTCTTTGTCTATTTTCACTTGGTTCAGCTGAATGTAACGCTAGCTTACGGCAAAAATGAATTGTTATCTTAGACAAGAAATATAAAACGAAAAAGAAAGACAGTATTTACATTATTCGAACTATTGTCCTCATTTTTGTTGCTATTTGTATGACATTTCGGCCGTTGTACGCTCCGACCTTCTTAGGTGCTAGGAATTTTGAATCGAACCCTTTATTTCAGTCACTGGGTTATATGATCTTCATCCCTTGAGGTTCGAAAGTTTATAGCACCTGAAGAAGGCCGAAGCGTACAACGGCCGAAACGTTGTACAAATGGCAATAAAGATGAGGAGAATAGTCCGAATAATGTAAATACTGTAATACTACCTCATCTCGGATAGACGAATACAAAAGAAAGAGAATTTTCAAAATAATATGCTATTTTAGACAAATTTCATACACAATAGACATTTTATATTCATTATATTTAATGATGTCTTGTTTCTGATTTACGAGTATCTTCTCGCAAATACAGGTACACCTCGGTTTATATATATATAAAATAAATAAAAATCGAGTTTAATCACTTTATTCGACTTTACATCTGTCCGCCACAAATATTAAAGTCGTAATATTAATAGAAAATAATTAAAAGCACATAAAATCATGATATTGTCCAATAAATAAGAATAAATAATTTTGTTGCTTATCATGTAATTTTAAAGAAAGGGAGAACATAATTCAAACTCCCGACTAGTTTTTTATGAAAAAGCATATCGCACAGCAACAACAACAGCGAGAATAAACTGTTGATACTGACGATCCACAGCCATCTATGTCCGCGATGTAAATAAAAAAACTGAATGTAAATATTGGCAAATTTAACATAAATGAGTTTACTTTCTACTATCACAAAATAATTTTAATCACTGTATTTATTATTTAACCTTAAAAAATCATTTTATTTAATGTCTTAGAGCGAATTACATTCACAAATAAAGAGTCCGCAATGTACTGTAAAGATCGCCAAATTGTTAATATCTACATTTACAAGTATATACGTACATGTATTCGCAAATTTGGATTACTCTTCTTTCTGTACGATAATTAAATATTAAATTTATTTGTTTGTAAGCTTACAATAGATTCTTATTGACCATATGTAAGTAAAAATGCTTTTATAAATAAAATACGGCACTGGGAGTGTTTATTTGTGGTTTAGCTGAATGACAAGTAGATTCGAAGACAATAAATTCAATCGAAGTAGTTTTTTTTTTATTTATTTAAGTCGCCTTTTAAATTACCGTCGTAAAGTTAGGTATATCTGTAGAGTTGCTTGTGGATAAAGTGTTCAAAATTCCTGCAGTGTTCCGCTTAGAATTCGACATACATCAGTCATCACAGGATAATTGTGGCGAAGAGGACAAATTAAGTGTGTTTCGAAAAGAAAATACAGTCATTATTTTTGTAATTATCCTCGAAAAAAAAACAAAAAAAAAAACAAAAAAAAACACCCAATGTGGTCAAACAAAGCAAATCCCGTGAACGCAACGGTTAATAACATGTTTGGTCTGGAATAATAATTAATTTTTCCGTGATACATAATTAAAATGCAACGATTGCTCAAATATACCGAATGCACCCCCCACACACACACATACATACATACATACATACATACATACATACATACATACATATATTATTATGTTATGGATTCTCCCATTGATTTCGATGTATGAGGGTCTAACCTTAGTAAGACATCCACACAGAGATTTGTTTATAGTGGTAAAGGCATTGTGTAGTACCATCCACACTTTTTGGAACTGCTGATAACAAACAATCGGTGCAGAAATCTGCCACAGATCGCATGAACAGCAGACCTCAATTATTTAACCCATAATTGGAGGGAACGGACGGATTAATACCTTTCCCAAGGGTACTAGTGCGCAAGTGAATGCAGTGTGCTCGACTGAAATTGGAACTCGGCTCACCGATTTCCCCCTCCAAGCCGACATCCACTGCACAGCAACGCACATCCGTAAACGCTAACAGCACCTGGTATTCCCAAGTGGTCACCCACCTAAGTACTGACCAGGATCAACGTTGCTTAACTTCGGTGATCGAGCGGGAACCGGTGTATTCAACGTGAAGAGGAATCAAGGTTTTGTTTATTTTGAGTACTCTGGCATTTATTTTATTATAAACAGTGCTCAATATAATGAGTATTATAGAGCTTAATATAATATAATTATATAGTTATATATCAATTTTACATTGCGACATGGACATTTCTATGTTTCGAGATAGGTTCTCATCATCAGGCAATGTTGATGCGGTTGTGCAGATTAGTGGTTGTGGTTGTGCCTGAAGATGAGAACCTATCTCGAAACATAGAAATTTCCATGTCGCAATGTAAAATTGAGACATAACTATATAATATATATATATATATATATATATATATATTACGAAATTATACGGAAATTTACGAACTAAACATTTTTGATTTACGAACTAACAGTTTTGATTTTAAAATTAATATGTTTTGTCTGTTTGATTATTATCAGTCGCTTGGGCGATCATGTCTCGAAAGAGACATGACTAACTGGGCAGAAGATTATCCCGCAATATGTTACAATTGCTTTCTGCGGTAGCCTGGTTGCCAGCCAAAGCTATAGAACCCAATGTGTCCTATTATTTAACCCATAACTGGAGGGAAGAGACGGATTAATACCTTTCCCAGGGGTATTTGCGCGTAAGTGAATGTAATGAATTCAACTGGAATTCGAACTCAGCTCGCCGATTTCTTCTTCCGAGCCGATATCCACTGCACCACAACGCACGTCCTTGATTATTATACTTGTCGAAATTTCCGATATTGAGTATTGAGCTCGAGGTTTTCGGATAAACTGTCTAAAGTTCATAATATCTTTATTTTTATTCAATTTCTTTCGTCTATGGCAGTCATTTTTCACCGGATCTGTTAACTTGTACCTGGGAAGTGTTATAACAGAAGACGGAAAGTGCGACACAGAGATCCGAAGGCGAATTGGCATGGCGAAGGAAGCCTTTCAGAAGTTGAGTAAAGTATTGTTTAAATGAGAATCAGAATATAAGTTGTATTCCGCGGAAAGACGGTTAGTATGTACAGAAGTGACTAGTAATATTTACAATAGAAAAGATACAAGAGTCCAATCCGTCGTAAGACGTGTGTATACGTGATTACTTCCGGTACGTCACCGGAAGTGTGACTAACTCTTCACTGACTCGCACTGACTCTTCAGTAACTCATTAGAGACTCTCAAGTGACTCTCTACGACATTATTTAGCTGTCCCTCCCAGTAAGGGCAACATATGACACATGATCAGTTTATATCTGGGCTTTCCGGGCTATATGGCCCGGCCGAAAAATGTCTGTCTATTATTCTCCAGTCGTGCTTCTACCCTTCGGCGGAACCACGACTGGGTTAATGCTCTCTGCTCAGAAGCAGAGAGCGCCCTCTACCCGAAGGCAGAAAGCTGACAGTGTCGTAGAGTCGTCAGTCTAGTGACTCTCTACGACCCCCTTGTAGAGAATCCACCATTGCTATATATAGCAATGGGAACAGTCCATTTGTAGTCAAATAGGAGCGGAGCCCTAACAAGTATTAAGAAACAGGAATATTTCACTTGAAAGAAAGAAGAGAGTACTGGATTGCTATGTAATGTCGGTTCTTCAGTATGGCAGTGAATGCTGGACAATACCATTGAAGATGAAAGAAAAAGATGAAGCAACTGAAATGTGGTTCTACAGAAGGATGCTGCGAATCTCATGGATCGAGCAAGGTTTTGGAAATGATAGAAACAAAAAGGAAATTAATACTGAGCAACAAGAAGAGACAGCTGAAGTTTCTGGGACATGCAATGAGGAAAGAGCGCATGGAGAAACTGATACTGACAGGCCAGATAGAGGGAAAAAGAGACAGGAGAAAGCAACGGATAATATATTTGAAGGACCTAATAAGGTGGATGACGGTTGCATGGTTAACAGGAGAAGTCGTGTTCAGAGCCACCAGGGATAGGGAAACGTGGAAAGCCATGATCGCCTACGTTCTGAAGGACCAGGGCACATAGAAGAAGATGATTGTAGTCATTATCAAGAATCTATATAGTGCCTGTGTGCGAGTTAGAATCCCTTTGTCTGAATCCTGGTATCTTTTGCGAGGTCAGACATTTGAAATGGTCTAGCCTAATGTCATATGTCACAGTTACTGGGGGGAAGAGGCAGGACAAAAAGAATGCCCTTTACTTAATCTATTTTAATTTATTCATTTTTTATTGTTATATTTATATGTATTTACCTTGTACATACATACATACATACATACATACATATATATATATATATATATATATATATATATATATATATATATATATATATATGTGTACAAATATACTCAGTTATGATCTGAGATTAAGGACAGGATGGTTAAATGGTTGTCTTTATTTTATTTAACATATATATATATATATTATTTTATTTAACCATGGTTGTCTTTATTTTATTTAACATATATATATATATATATGCTATCCCGCGGTGTGACGTCATAAAACACCATCGCAAATTTAAGAACTGCGTTTATTATTTTTGGTAACTATTGCCGTTGCCAAGCGGAGTTTTATGTCAACACAAAATAAAATCGTCGGTGATGGTGGATTTTATAACATTTCAGTTTGAACGACCTCTCTGAAGATGGCTCATGTGCGCCGAAAGCTTAGAAGAAAACCAATAAATAATTATCCAAATGTTGGAGAATTTTTGTCTTTATTTTCAACTGAAATTCAAGCAAAAATGCGACGTTTAGAACGGCTCATGATTAAACATAATAGACATTCATTGTCTCTTATATTTAACAACATATGTTTAGAATATATATATATATATATATATATATATATATATATATGTATGTATGTATTTGCACTCATTTGTATATTTATTAATTATACTATATTGAATATTGTTTTATTAACACCTTAATAAGAAAATTATCCATGTGTGTACCCTCATATGTATATATATTAATTCACGTAACGACTAGCAATCGGAGTTTAACCGTACTGATGAGTTGTGATACAGCGAAACAGATCTGTCTGCGGATGACAATATATATATATATATATCGTTACGTGAATTAATAAATACACATGCGGGTACATACATGTATAATATTATTATTATGCTGTTAATAAAACAGTGGTCAATATAGTATAATTATACATATGAGGGTATATATATATATATATATATATATATATATATATATATATGGGGAAATTTTATAATTATACATTGGATTCTTCTGGGCAAGGATTAAGAAAAATAATTTTATGTTATTAAAAACTTCATCAGCCTACAACAATAATTCATATTTTAAATTATATTTTCTAAATTATTTCAGAGTAAAATTGATAGTAATTAGTAAATTGATTATTATTTATAATTGCGCTACACTGATAATAGTTCTGATGTCACTATTAAAGTATTAAAGACCCAATTAGAGTTACGAGTTTTTCTAGTCCGATGTTCTCATGTCATAAATCGATGTGCTTTTGTTTAAGAGTAAATGAAAAAGACATTAATTTGTTTTTCTTCTTGAAAAAGGTCGACCCCAAAACCAAAAATTCAATTTTAACATCTATCCACAAAGAATAAACTACCAAAATATTTCTGATGATTTATTTTTCAATTTATTAAATATGCAATCGGATAGTACTTATGTATTTTTAGCCCATTTAACAGTTTATAGATAAAGAATAGCATACAAATTTACAAATAAACAAAAACTTTTTAGAAAATTCCATAAAGTTCTA
This sequence comes from Ascarosepion bandense, assembly GCA_037127315.1. Lineage (NCBI taxonomy): Eukaryota > Metazoa > Mollusca > Cephalopoda > Sepiida > Sepiidae > Ascarosepion > Ascarosepion bandense. The sequence goes on from JBBBDQ010000656.1 coordinate 512,189, forward strand.
GAAAGCTCCAGGAAGTCATGGAACTAATATACATATATACAACTTCAGAAAATTTTTGTTGGATGTGATATTTTTTTAACTTGATTAATCTCTTCTACATTAATTTTTTTAAGAAGGTTTCATCGAATATATATATATATATATATATATATATATATATATATATATATATATATATATATATACATTTAATTTGTAAACGAGTTATTACGCAACCCAGGTTTCTACTTTTCGGTGTCTTCGGGCTATTTACAATAATATTTTACAGCATTATTTAAAACGCTCACGTAACAGGTAATTTTTTTTATGAACGCGCAGTTTTCACAATTGTATAATCATCCAATTATGGATGAAAATGTTCCATGATTATTAAGTAACTTCTAATTTTAAACTGTGTACTGGTTTAATTTTCATTGTGACCAAAAACTAAATATTTAAATCATTATATATATATATATATATATATATATATATATTAAAAGCAGAAATGGCGTTTGTTCCAACGAGAGAAATCGGTATATAAGAAAAAAGTGCGAGAAGCCGTGAACGTTTCGTTTAAAGTGTATTCGCCCGAATAAAGTAAACTTTAGACTCGAAAAACGTGTAGCAACACAAATACCATTATGGACACTTAATATATCATTCCAAAACCTAGTAATATTATTAATAATTACAACAGTAAATCTACACTTTAAACAAAACGTTCACGGCCTCTCACACTTTTTATTATATATATATATATATATATATATATATTGAATAATATAGACAAGTTTTGTCTATTAATTTTGTGTAGGATCCGTTCATACCGTCTGATATACTTGATGGTGATGTCGTTGAAAGACAACAAAAAATCACAGTAATTGTTGATTTTTTTATCGGGTCTAAGCTTTCGGCTCACATAAGCCATTATCAAAGAGTAAATATTAACACACAGTAAACATATGTTCTATCTTTACTGTGTGTTAATATTTACTCATTGATAATGGCTTATGTGAGCCGAAAGCTTAGACCCGATAAAAAAATCAACAATTACTGTGATTTTTTGTTGTCTTTCAACGACATCACCATCAAGTATATCAGACGGTATGAACGGATCCTACACAAAATTAATAGACAAAACTTGTCTATATTATTCTATATATATATATATATATATATATATATATAGAGAGAGAGAGAGAGAGAGAGAGAGAGAGAGAGAGAGAGCTTTCAGTAAATTGTTACCAATTTATATCAATTTATATTTTGAATTTTGTGCATGCGTGTTGTTTCTTTATTATTTTCTCGACTCCACGGTATAGTAGGTCACTTGGGAACCGTTTTAAGAAAAAGAGCACCATAACGCAATTCACCGCAACAGAAATTTGGAAACTTTCGTGCCAGAAGCTCCATAAACATTTCAGTGTGTTTGGGTGTTAATCTTAGGACAGCGCTGTCCATTCGAAAAGTGTTGGAAGAGTTTAATTACGAACTTGTTTAGAAGTATCACAAGTGATGGCGACCTTATGCTTCTATTCAACTTCAGGCAAGGCCTCACTCTCAACACGAAGGCCTACATCAAGTTCATTTAGGTGGTAGTGATGCCCTCGGTAAAAAAAGGTTGGCTGCTTGAAGAAGCAAAGGAACACAGATGTCAGATAATTTCTTTGACCTCATTAGACTTTACATCTGGCTACCCTTCATTCCAGACTACAACCTCTTTGATTAATATTTGGGAGACGCGGCGGGAGACCAGCAAAATTTCTTTTAAAACAAAGACGAATTGAAGGCAAGGATTATGGCAGCATTCAACAACTTAAACAAGGAGACCGTCCGAAAGAGTTGCACGAGATTCGGAAAACGTCTGGATACCCTGGTTGGCGTCAATGGCGAATTTATTGAACAAATTCACTCTTTAGTATTTTAAGATATTTTGTGTCATTTTGGTAAATATATCTGTTAAAATGGGACATCAGTATAATTTTCAATTTTGCGTAATTTAGACGACAATTTATCCATTTCATCTAACTTCACAAAAATTAAAATAATTCGTTCGTATTTTTACATACGGCTCCAATACCAAGCATTACAGAATGCCATTTCTAAATTTCTGACATAGTGAATTGCGCCATGGTGAGTCTTTTCTTACGGTGCCCAAATGACCCTCCTATGATATGCCATCGACAAAATCCAAAAGAAACAATGCCTACGCGCGAAATGAAGATACAGAAATCCGACAATTTACCCATCAGCCCTGTATATATATATATATATATATATATATATATATATATATATATATATATATAGTTTGTAATGGTTGTTACAATGGTTTATAAAAGCATAATATCACAACACAAAAATTTTCGTGTTTCGGAGCTACGTTTGCTCCTCATCTGGAACAACAATTACAATATAAAGCTCTACGTTGTATCGAGCACTCTTTATAAAAGTAAATGCATGAACAGTGGGTATAAAACCTACGTGTTCCATAACTTTCTTACACTATATATGTATATATATATATATATATATATATATATATGGTTAAATAAAAAGAAGACCTTTATTCCAAATTACGTATCTATAAACAGTGTTGGCAACTATAAAAAAAAACGCTCACAAATCATTCAAAAAGATTAACAGAATATTTTAGTTTTAGAATTCCTTCACGTGTAGTGAAAAGTCACGAGATGTTAAAATGAAGAAATTCAACCGTTTTCCTTGGACTTTTTATTATATATGTTAGTCTGTTTTAGTATAATTTACATAAGCAAAGGTGAGATTGGGAAAAAAACCCTTTGCACTACACACACACACACACACACAC
>JBBBDQ010000656.1:517500-520000 GCA_037127315.1 Ascarosepion bandense
TGGTGGGGTTTCAATCCTGGCTAGAAGCAATCGGATGTCTAACCGTACTGAAGAACTGTGATACAACGAAGCAGGACTGTCTATAGATGACTATATACATACATATATATATATATATATATAAATAATGTGTATCTGGGAAAGAATCTTACTTTTATGCAGGTGTCAAATGAAAAATGACACATGTCCTTTAAAGAACTGCGTACTTGATCCACCCAATTTTGTAAATAATTATATCGACCATACAACTAAGAAATGAACGCTAACACTCACGCTTCATCACTCAGACCAGAGCTCAATTCGACTTCATTTAAACACACACGGAGACCTACCAAACCCTTTCCGTAACATACTTGTTGACGTCACAAATATAACGTAGAAAAAAAAGGCTAAAAATAATGGAGCCATTATCAATAAAAGAGAAAAACCAACGCTCAGAAATCCCAATTACGAACACAGCAACAATGTGATAACCGTGTTCGGAACATAAAACATACACACTACACTAGAAACATACATAACTCAACATACATTCTGTTGCGCGGAAAATAAAATTCATTCTTGTTAATGGCTAAAAGTATAGCCGAAAGTGCTTAGATAAACAAATCATTCGGATGATTTTTATATAATTTATATGCTCAAAAGAAAATAATGATCACATGAAAAATTACATAAAAAAACGTAACCATAATACCTTATCTGTCATTTTAATAAAATGTGCATATATATATATATATATATATATATATATATATATATATATAACAAATGCGTACATAATTCAGAGAAATCTTTTTCACAATGATGAAATGTTTACATACATAAATGCGGATACCTTTTCTGGGAGACAATTTTAATATTATATATATATATGTGTGTGTGTGTGTGTGTGTGTGTGTGTGTGTGTGTGTGTGTGTGTTAAATATGTATGTATATAAATATATATATGCAATTTCTTATAATTATATTTTTATACATTTTTATGCCCGGTACTTATTTGAAAGCGCTTAATATCAGTGATAGAGCCGACATATTCACTTAGATGGGTATGTGTTTGTGACCCTAGGATTCACGCTTTTGTGATCGTCAGACAAACTGATTAATTTTTAAAAAAATATTGGATATATGTAGGGCTGCGTATACACTGTTTGAATACACTAATCAAATGCGTATGCACGTACACAACGGCACACATATACATATATATGCCAAACCCCATATTGTTCACATAGAGTTATGTTTGCGTGAGCCCGGTGGGTGAGCGCGCTTGTGTGTGTGTTTGCGTACGTCAGTGGGTGTACAAGTGTTTATCTATGTCTGCGTTTGTATGAGAGACGTCACGACCACAATTTTTCCTTCCAATTTTACTCCCACTTCCACAAAAATATACCAATATACGCAGCCCTGAAAAAGCGTGAAACCCAGGGTAACAAACTCATACCTATCTGAGTTAACAGGTATCCGCATTTCATATATATATATATAATTCCAGGTGAAGAGGACTCAAGGTTTTTTTTTTTGATTTTGATTGCTCTGGCATTTATTTTATTATGAACAGTGCTCAATATAATGAGTATTATAGAGCTTTATTCATAACTATATATATATATATATATATATATATGAAATGCAGATCCCTGTTATATATATATATATATATATATATATAGATAGATAGATAGATAGATAGATAGATAGATGAAATGCGGATACCTGTTTTACATATATATATATATATATGTATATATATATATATAATGCGGCGGATACCTGCTATATATATATATATATATATATATATATATATGAAATGCCTTTTACCTGTTCTGGGAGACAAATCTCTATGCGGTTTTACTGTATTGCCTTGTATAATTATGCCGAAGACGATTTCTCGCTCTTTTTCTCTCTTTCTCTCATCCTTTCTCCGTCTCTTTTTATTCTTTTCTTTTTCTCTTTCACTCGATCTTTTTCTATCTCTTTCCTTCTTCTCTTTTTCCTTTTTCTTTCACTTCACGTCCTATTAAATTACATTATTTTTCACCTTTTTTATTTGACGGTCTTTCATTCTTCAAGTTGATAAAGAAGAAAAGAAAAGTTCCATTTCAGAGATTACTTGCGCATGCGCAGACAAAGATTGCTGAAGCATAGCCCACGGATCTGGAAAAATTGCAATGGAATGTATGTTCTTTGGAATCGTTAAATGAAACTCTAATATTTAATGTTCTACTTTCACGCTAATGTGCCGAGCTCATGAGATCCTTATTAACAGATCGTATGCAAATAATAATACGATCTTGTAACAGAACTTGACTGATGTTATCAAAACGGACAGATTAAAAATTCATATGTAAAAAACAGTAGACGAAGAGTAAGGTTAATAAAAAAAAAAGAACAGCTAACCGGTTTTTGTGTGTATGTTCTAAATCCTCATCAGGTGAGCTTAGTTATTCACAGTTATAATTGTCAGCGTGAAGCTGAATAGATAGATGGAACTAATTAA
>JBBBDQ010000656.1:525000-527500 GCA_037127315.1 Ascarosepion bandense
TCATCAAGAAGCGGCCAGCCATAACTACTGGACAAAACATATCCCATGACCATAGGGGAAATATCTTTTATTTGAATGCAAGAATATCTTGGCCGACACCCGTTACGGAAGGTAGAAACGACCGAATAGCGACCCTCACTCCGAGTCGACACCTTATTCAGGGAGATACATTTGAAATTTCCAACGCGTTCAATATGGAACGTCGATTCACCAATGTGAATAACACGACCGCCATCATAATCTCGCTGGTACCAGACGCCGCGGAGGCTGCTGGGAAAGGAACAGACGGGTGGAGGCATTCTGGGACTGCACTTCCGGCAACTAAGCGGACATTCATTCTCAATGTATTTTGGGCAGGCCATGTGCGAACACTCCCTGTATTCGTCCTGACAGAGGTTTGTGTGTACGACACGGTCAAGCTTCATAGTTATAAAGTTGATTGCGTCGTGCCTCTGATTTCCGGTGTGTCCCGTCTTTCTACCTCCCCCTGCACCTCCACTACTTCTGGTCCAGCCCATGAGATCTTTGGGGCCCCGGGCGCAGACCAAGTCGAAAAACAATTCAGAAGTAATTTCATCTCGGTTTTCTGTTCCGTTATTTGTACGCAGGCACCATACCTGCCCCTTGTGGCTCCGAACTATAGTGAACGTGTATCCACTGTCCCACCATTCAGTGATACAAACAATGTTCGTGCTAATATCCATCGGTGTGCCTTGAAGGCAGGATTTGGAACGAAAGTTAAACATCATACCTTCTCCAGAGATACATTCGCTTTCAAGCCGCATCGGTAAAGCTTTCATGTTGCATCCGTTCGGCATACCGTTGGCATTTGTGATTTTCATATTGTACCCACCTCGCAAGGGACATAGCACGTACTCATCTTCGATTCTGGAACGTAGGATAAGTGGCCACGGGTTGATATTGAGTCGGTGATCCTGGCAAAACTGCAAATCAAGTTCGGGTCGGTACTCAGATTCTCTTATTTGCACGACGGATACACCTCGCTTGACGAACTCAATGCAAACATACGTAGCTAGCTTCCTCGGCTCCTCGTGACGCACCATGAACTTGTTGGTACCCATTTTAGCAATGCATTTTCGGGCATAGTGCCTCTCTGTGTAGTTGCTGCCGTATGATGTCTGAAAGACGCGCTTGGCTAACATGTAGTTCTTTACAAATTTAATTTCAGTGTGTTCGTCTCCATCCATTGTAGAGATAAACTCCGATTCCCACACACTTTTAACTGTTTTCATCGCTGTTATTTCGTGGTAGTTACAGGTAGAGGCAGTAGTGGTGCCCGCATGTGCCGACAGAAACAACAATAGCATCAACAGTAACAGATGTCGTGATGACGGCACTTGACTTCCTCTGAGGGATGTCGGGATTGGGCGACGGCCACAGTGGCAGGAGAGACTATGACGTAGATGGCGACATAAGCAACAAGTCATCATTCTTTTGAACTTTTTATGAATATATTGAAAGAGATATAGATATATATATTTATTTCTATATAAATATATTTATAGGTATCCACGCACGCCGCTAGATTTTAATTGAAAATTATAAACATATGAGTGGAAAGCAGTATATCTATGCATATATCTATACATATATCTATACATATATAGGTTTAGTTGTAGACATATATTGCGACAGATAAGGATTATATTACATATAGAGACAATTTCGATCTCGCTGAGTGGATATATCTCCTTTAAAACGTCGCAAATAAGACTTGATTAACGCAGCTGAGGATTTTTGTTCAAAAACGTCGTTTTTTGCGTATCTTTTCTCGTCTTTAAGGGCAGAAAACGTCAGGAACCTGTAAAATAAAAAAAAAAAAAGAATGTAATTATAAAAAATAAACAGAAAATTGAAAAAAGAGAAACTTTAACATCGAGGAAACAAATAGACAAAGAAAGAAAGAAAGAAAGAAAGAAAGAACTCAAGGAAGCGATATATATACAGCCTTTAAGATTTCACTCGCCCGATCGACTCAGTCGATTAAAAATTTAATTGGGTGATTAAAGTTTATTGCTTTACTCGCCCGCGGTCGATTAAAAATCTCATAATGAAACGTGTCTTCAAATATAGAAAAAGGCAATCTAATTTCTTTTACGACCCAAAAGTATGCCATTGAAACTTCAGAAGTTACTTAGAGTGATCTCCAATGACATTATTGAACTCTTTGGTTTTATGTATGGCGACTGATTTACGTCGAAACGTCTGGTTAAACAAAAGACAGTGACATCTCGATCATGTTATTGTGTAATATTAACAAAAAAACCATTCTATTTTCATTTACAATTATTGACTTGGCAATAAATACTAAAAAATAGTATGAAATACATCATTTTTTAAAACACTGGAGTGACCTAATAATTATGGCCGGTAGTATATATATATATATATATATATATATATATATATATATATAGTATATCGAGGCAGCAAATAATTTTCTAAACATATGCTGTTAAATATAAGAGACAATGAATGT
>JBBBDQ010000656.1:530000-535000 GCA_037127315.1 Ascarosepion bandense
CGAATAACATCATATCGGTCGAGTTTCGATCCCGGACAGAAGCAAGTGGATGTGTCCAGCCACACTGATACAGCGAAACAGGCTTGTATGTGGGTAACTAATATATTATGCTCTCATTACGATTGAGCTCTCTAGAGAAGAACATTTTAGAAACAGTTTTCTATTTCTGCGATGTATGCGTTACTCTTCAGAAATGAATTAAGTTCTTTTCTGTGACTGGCGTGTGTATACACTGCTTATATATAACACGTTAAAATTTTCTTTCTTGACTCTATGCGCCTATGACTTAGAGAGTAGCGGCTCCGAATGACGCCAAATCGGTCGAGTTTTGATCCCGGCCAGAAGCAAGTGGATGTGTCTAGCCACACTGATGAGCTGTTATACAGCGAAACAGGCTTGTATGTGGGTGACTAATATATATATATATATATATATATATATATATATATATATATATATATGATTTAACTTTTATATATAATGACTGGCCACTTAATCCTGAGTATGCTTGTATAATATAGCGGCTAGCTAATCTCTGTTGCAGACGCCTACTCAGGCAGATTTCTGCTTATTCAACACCAATTAGACCTAACTGGGGTTATACTCGAAGTATGTTGATCGGACCTTAGTTATAATTTCTGGTAGAGAGAGCATCATCTAGACAGGTCAGTATGCTCATACCCTCGGTCTCAATGACTTGTCTTTTGCTGCTAGTCCTACTCGCTCATCAAAGCTGTTTGTTTATATATATATATATATATATAGAATAACATGATAAAAGAATAACATTATATATATATATATATATATATATATATATATAGAAAGAGAGAATGGGGACATAGCTGATATATATATATATATATATATATATATAATGTTATTCTTTTATCATGTTATTCTATATATATATATATATATATATATATATATATATATATATAGAATAACAGCTATGTCCCCATTCTCTCTTTCTTGAGCTCTCTCTCCCTCCCTCTCTTTTTCTCATCAGAAATGAAAATGCCCACTGAATGAACAGATACATACGTTATCACCCGTTTTCTGCATAGTAATACGATACAATATATCTGAAGCTATAGGTAGATGGTTAGTGTTTATTGATCCGGCCTTGTGCCTGTCATACATCACCGAACTCACTGCAACTTAAGATTATTCGCTATCATCAGAAGGTTGGAGATTTGAATGTGTGGATTTGTGGAAAAATAAAAGTATACCTTTTGTATGTTTAAATAGAAATTTATTAACGGAAAAGAATAACATGACTTGGTAAAAGTCAATGTTCAATGAGAAAGTTAAGGGTATCAAGAGTTGTAGAAATGTTCTTTATAAGAATGAGTTTATGTGTACGTTGACAGGAGGTGAGTAAGTATCGATGAAGAAGGAAGTGAGAGAGAAAGAGAGAGGCAATAATAATACGATCGCTTGACGTTTGTCAAGGGTACGTGTTAACTACACTCATCTCATTTTTTTCTGACAACGGTCAAGCTTGCTCGTCTTTTATTTCCTTTGGGAATTCAATTCCGGATGTGATTCTGGCCTTTTCATTAGACGACAAAGATTTCGCATCGAAGTATGAAATTTCGCAAGTTTTGTGCGTGTTAAGCAAAGACTGTAAATTCGAGAAAATTCATTTATTTCTAACAATGAGTCAGATTTAAATTTTTAAATTTAGAATTTGCTTTGTTCACCGCATATATATATATATATATACATGAATTATACATACGAACACTACTGAACAAACAAATACACAGGGGGTCTACTTAAAGAATGAAAAACAATCAATACAAAAATAGAGTGAACCTGGGACCAAAAGTAATTAAGATGGGGTTCCATGCTCCCCAAAACCTTTAGTCTTCGATCGGAGGCCTTGCTGCCGGATGTAGTTTATCGTCATACCCAGGACTACCAATTAAGAGGTGGTTCTACGCTCCTCAAAACCTTTCTCCTCCCGATCGGAGGCCTTGCTACCAGATGTAGTTTATCGTCATACCCAGGACTACCAATTAAGAGGTGGTTCTACGCTCCTCAAAACATTTCTCCTCCCGATCGGAGGCCTTGCTACCAGATGTAGTTTATCGTCATACCCAGGACTACCAATTAAGAGCTGGTTCTACGCTCCTCAAAACCTTTCTCCTCCCGATCGGAGGCCTTGCTACCGGATGTAGTTTATCGTCATACCCAGGACTACCAGTTGACCGAAATGTTGTAATGCTAGCAAGTAAGATGAGGGCATTTTCTGGCCCAATTAATGTAAGTAATGTTCTGAAAATCGAGACGTAGAGTTCTGATAATCTAGATGTAATCATCTGAGAATCTAGATGTAAAGTTCTGATAATCTACATGTAAAATTTAATAAAATAATGTGCGATTAATTTCCTTTTGATTTTGGGAATTTATCAGAAGAAAGTGAAAAACACAAATGTTTACGGCTTATATGGTTGATTTAAACCGGAAACATATTTAAGTTAATAGAAGTTGTTCCAACGAGTGAAATTAGTATAAGTGGAAAAAGTGCGGGAAGCTGTGAAAGTTTTGTGTAGATTTATTATTATTATTATTATTATTATTATTATTATTATTATTATTATTATGTCATTTTTCATCATATTTCGATTTCTGCTTTGGTCTCACTACCAACCAAGTCTGCGGGGAGACCTAAGGCAGGTAGTGGCGTGTTGTTATGACTCCATTTCATGTTTTTCTATCTTCCCTATCATCTCCAGCATTACATAGATAAAGTTTTCCTTAGTGTGTGGGCTGTACTTAATAAGACAATTTTTTGTATATCTCTTAAGCTGGGGTTTCCAGGGATTCTTTCAATGTGTTGTTTTGTTCCATTTTTTTATCATTCCAAGTGCACCTACTATCACTGGCACAACTCTTGTTTTCAATTTCCACATTTTTTTTCTATTTCAATTTCCAGGTCTTTATATTTTGACAGTTTTTCAAATTCCTTGATTGCTATGTTACAATCCGCTGGACAAGCCATATCAATTAATAGACAAGTTTTCTCCTTCTGGTTTTTAACAATAATGTCTGGCTTGTTTGCTTCAGTTTTTTTGTCTGTGTAGATGGTGTAATCCCATAGACTGGTTACATCTTCTATTTCTGTAACCGGTGCTGGGTGATGTTCATACCAGTGTTTGTTTACAGATTATTATTATTATTATTATTATTATTATTATTATTATTATTACTTGCTTTTTGTATAATACATCAAGAGCCATAATGGTATTTCAGTCGCTCCACGTGTTTCGAGTCCAAAGTTGACTCCCTTCAAGCGAATAAATTTGTGAATTTACATATCGAGATCTGTTTATCTGTATGACGTTTGTCGTTATTTTTAATAGATACTCGTATTTAAGTAGATACTCTTTTTTTAATTAAGCAGTATATATATATATATATATATATATATATATATATATATATATATATATATATATTCTTCATTTGTAAACGAGTTATTGCGCGACCTACCGATTATGCTATTCCCAATGACTAAATGTAACCATACTAAAAAATACATATTAGGTTCATACAACCATCGATAAAAGCGTTATAATTTCTTATAATTTTAAAAATTGCGCGCTCAAACATTCCCAGTCGCGTGATTGTTCAAAAAAAAAAAAAAAAAAAAAAACACCGTTACGTGTGCGTTCTTAAAAAAAACGGTAAAATCAGTTATTGCAAATCACCTGAAAACACCATATGGTAGAAACCTAGGTCGCGTAATAACTCGTTTACAAATGAAGAATATTCAAAAGTTCTAAAAAATAATTGTATTCAACATTTTTTAATACAAATGTACACTGGCCTAATTTTATTATGACCAAAATCTAAGTAATTATTTATATATATATATATATATATATATATATATATATATATTATAAATTATGTTTTAGAACATGTACATAATTTCTTCTATATATGTCCTCTTCCCTACAATCATATGGTTGTTTCAGTGTTTGGATTTAAACACCTCTTCGGAGGAAATAATAAATGCTTTGGACGGAAAAAATTTTTTCTTTTTTTCTCTCCTCATTCTATACTAACTCGGATATATATATATAACGTCCTGAATATATATGAAAAATTTTGTTAGGAAAACATGTCATTCGGCAGTATTTGAGCGTGTGACCCCAAAGGACACAGGGCAATCCGTCAATTGGTCTAATGTACTGTTTAATTAAAAAGAGAGTATCTACTCAAATGAGAGTATTTACTAAAAATAATGTACTAATAAATAAATTAAAATTTGTTGGTTTTTAATATATATCCTGAAATTTCCTCAATATATATATTGAGGAATTTTCAGGATATTTTTTATCATTTCCCCCCCAAGCAATGCATTTTATTGCCACTCTTACGCAGGGGGTTACATAGGAGGAACATGATGAGAAAAGGGGCTTAGTTATAGGAAATCTCAAGAAGGGGGTAATAGATGGATGAGAATACCGAGAATGGGGGTGAAGTGGATGGAGAAAAGAACTTGAGCAAATGGATGCGAGTTAGTGGGATAGGAGATGTCTATTGACCTAGATTCCTGGAGATTGTAGCTGTCGGGGAAGCAAGTATATGGAAGGGAATTCCACGGACGTAAGTGCGAGAAAAGAAGATGTTAGAGTAAATATCGCTGTTATATTTTATCGGTTTCTCTGTAAAAGTGTGGAACCTAGTCGCTAATCTAGTAGCTCGTGTAAATTCATATATAAGGGGCATCAGTGACCTAAGTTCATTGAAGCAGAAGCTGTGAAAGTATTTATAGAAGAGGCACAGGGAAGCCACGTCACGCCGGTGAGAGAGCGACTGCAGCCGAGCTGCCAAGTCGGTATAGATCACATTACAGATTCTCCGTTGGATTTTGTGAATAGCAGGGGGCACCCGATATATATATATATATAAAGCACGCGGTGTAGATATAGAAGAATTCAAAGGAATATCCTGTGTGCCTAAATTTTATATATATATAT
>JBBBDQ010000656.1:545000-585000 GCA_037127315.1 Ascarosepion bandense
AAATAAAGTTTAAAATCACCCCTGTCCTAACACTTATTGCACACTACCGGTAGAGTGAAAAAGTATTAGGGAAGGCGTGATTTTTTTCTAAAAACCTCACTGAAATTCAAACGCAGGGTGAAAAGCCAAACCTTTGTAAGAATTATTTAACTAAAAATGAAGAGGAAGGAAGGCTTCGCAATTTGAATTGGTTCCCACAAAGCCTTGATCTCAATCCTATTGAACATGTATGGGATATTTTGGATAAAAAAAATTGATAAATCTAATGTTACTTCATAAGACACACTTTGGGAACAAATACAAGCTGCTTGGCAGGAGATACTATTAGATACATTGAAGAAGCTTGTGATGTCATTGCCTGACAGAAGGAAGGCTGTTATCAAAGCAAAAGACTATTATACTAAATATTAAATTTATTTTGTAACAAGTATTTTTTCTTGTTAAAGCATTTGTTGAGTAATTCAAATAAAATTACTTTAATTAAATTGTTTATTTTCTGTCAATATGCCTCATAAAAGATAAAATAATTCTTGTCCTAATACTTTTGGACAGTACTGTATATATATATATATATATATATATATATATATATATAATATTGAATTATAATGGTGCTGAGTGCCAAAACTGCTGATTGTTTTTTATTAGGGAGACATTTTTGACGAGCAAGTTTTTTTGTCATAACATCGATGATTGTACGGAAACCGTTCTTTCAACGTGATGTCGACGTAAGCTCTTTGACCAACCACACATCCAAGGTTTCAGCTCCTGGTATTGCCAAGCGGTTACTAATCTAGTTATTGACCAGGATCGACGTTGCTTAATATCGGTGGTCTTTCCAAAACCGTTGTTTCAACATGATAGGGCCTTAAACCGCGACAGAATAATGTATGAAAGTTAAATATATTAGTAAAAATACACAAATCGAGAAAAAGACCATTAGGAGAAATTGCGAAAGTTTGAAAAACTCCTACCAAGGAAGGAATCGTCATACGAAAATATATTAGTAAAAATACACAAATCGAGAAAAGACCATTAGGGAAATTGCGAAGAGTTTAACTCCTACGAGGAAGGAATCGTCATACGAAAATATATTAGTAAAAATACACAAATCGAGAAAAGACCATTAGGAGAAATTGCGAAAGTTTAACTCCTACCAAGGAAGGAATCGTCATACGAAAATATATTAGTAAAAATACACAAATCGAGAAAAAGACCATTAGGGGAAATTGCGAAAGTTTAACTCCTACCAAGGAAGGAATCGTCATACGAAAATATATTAGTAAAAATACACAAATCGAGAAAAGACCATTGGGAAAATTGCGAAAGTTTAACTCCTACCAAGGAAGGAATCGTCATACGAAAATATATTAGTAAAAATACACAAATCGAGAAAAGACCATTAGGGGAAATTGCGAAAGTTTAACTCCTACCAAGGAAGGAATCGTCATACGAAAATATATTAGTAAAAATACACAAATCGAGAAAAGACCATTAGGAGAAATTTGCGAAAGTTTAACTCCTACCAAGGAAGGAATCGTCATACGAAAATATATTAGTAAAAATACACAAATCGAGAAAAGACCATTAGAAATTGCGAAAGTTTAACTCCTACCAAGGAAGGAATCGTCATACGAAAATATATTAGTAAAAATACACAAATCGAGAAAAGACCATTAGGAGAAATTGCGAAAGTTTAACTCCTACCAAGGAAGGAATCGTCATACGAAAATATATTAGTAAAAATACACAAATCGAGAAAGGACCATTAGGGGAAATTGCGAAGTTTAACTCCTACCAAGGAAGGAATCGTCATACGAAAATATATTAGTAAAAATACACAAATCGAAAAAAGACCATTAGGAGAAATTGCGAAAGTTTAACTCCTACCAAGAGGAAGGAATCGTCATACGAAAATATATTAGTAAAAATACACAAATCGAGAAAAGACCATTGGGGGAAATTGCGAAAGTTTAACTCCTACCAAGGAAGGAATCGTCATACGAAAATATATTAGTAAAAATACACAAATCGAGAAAAAGACCATTGGAGAAATTGCGAAAGTTTAACTCCTACCAAGGAAGGAATCGTCATACGAAAATATATTAGTAAAAATACACAAATCGAGAAAAAGACCATTAGGGAAATTGCGAAAGTTTAACTCCTACCAAGGAAGGAATCGTCATACGAAAATATATTATTAAAAATACACAAATCGAGAAAAGACCATTAGGAGAAATTGCGAAAGTTTAACTCCTACCAAAGGAAGGAATCATACGAAAATATATTAGTAAAAATACACAAATCGAGAAAAAGACCATTAGGGAAATTGAAAAGTTTAAACTCCTACCAAGGAAGGAATCGTCATACGAAAATATATTAGTAAAAAATACACAAATCGAGAAAAGACCATTAGGAGAAATTGCGAAGGTTAACTCCTACCAAGGAAGGAATCGTCATACGAAAATATATTAGTAAAAATACACAAATCGAGAAAAGACCATTAGGGAAATTGCGAAGTTTAACTCCTACCAAGGAAGGAATCGTCATACGAAAATATATTAGTAAAAATACACAAATCGAAAAAGACCATTAGGAGAAATTGCGAAAGTTTAACTCCTACCAAGGAAGGAATCGTCACTACGAAAATATATTAGTAAAAATACACAAATCGAGAAAAGACCATTAGGAGAAATTGCGAAAGTTTAGCCCTACCAAGGAAGGAATCGTCATACGAAAATATATTAGTAAAAATACACAAATCGAGAAAGGACCATTAGGAAATTGCGAAAGTTCCAACTCCTACCAAGGAAGGAATCGTCATACGAAAATATATTAGTAAAAATACACAAATCGAGAAAAGACCATTAGGAGAAATTGCGAAAGTTTAACTCCTACCAAGGAAGGAATCGTCATACGAAAATATATTAGTAAAAATACACAAATCGAGAAAAGACCATTAGGAGAAATTGCGAAGAGTTTAACTCCTACCAAGGAAGGAATCGTCATACGAAAACAACCTTTCCTAGCTTCTAATTATTTTCGGCCTCTTTGCAATTCCCCACTTTCTTTTACTCCGTAAAAGAAATGGTGTAACCCATTGTGATCACTTTGAGTTTGGCTCGGCGCTGTGACCGTAGAGTTCAAATCCGAAGCAGAGGTCACGAGAAATGAGGTCATAGAATAGTGGGTCAAGAGACACTATCATTGGTGATTCTACTTGACGGAAAAACAGGCCTTGCCTATTTTTCAACTTCAAGTGAATTACATCCGGTTAGGCATACACTTACCCACTAATAATAATAACTACCCTTTCTCTCTTTTATCTCACGTGACCTGCTTTTAGATTTTGATTGGTTAGTAACAAACACCAGCTTCTCCAGCATGACACTTTATTTCTAGAAATAGCCATAAAATTATACACATATTCTGTCAATAGTGATTACGTTAATTCATAACCACCGACAATGCTTTTTTTTTTAAATTTTAATGCATTTCTATGGTAAATAGATCATCATTATATTAATATAAATACTTTCTGCTCCAATGAACTTAGATCACTGGTGCCCCCTAGATATGAATTTACACGAGCTACTAGATTAGCAACTAGGTTCCACACTTTTACAGTGAAACCGATAAAATGTAACCGCAATTTCTACTCTAACAGCTTCTTTTCACGTACTTCCAACCTGTGGAATTCCCTTCCATATACTTACTTCCCCGACAGCTACAATCTCCAGGAGTTTAAATGTAAGGTCATTAAACATTTCCTATCTCACTAACTCGCATCCATTCTCTCAATCTCTTTTTATCATCTACTCCACCCCCATTCTCGCCCGTCTATTACTCTCCTGCTGACATTTCCTATAACTAACCCCTCTTTCTCAGCACTTTCCTCTATGTAACCCCCTGCGCGACAGTGGCAGTATAATGCCTTAAATGGGGTGAGATGATTAAAAAAAAAATAGCTCTGTCCGTAACAGTTACATTAATTCCTGACAACTTACAGTTCATTTCATTTTGATTTTTAAAAAAATGAAATTAATCAATTTATTTATATTTTTTTCAAAAAATCTCATATAAAGTTTATTAGATTTAGGTTACAAAATTTATTTTCTTAAGTCATGTTGTGTTTTAAGCTGCGTTAGATGAATTTGGTTTTGTGTTTACAGTTACAAACGAGCTCTTCTGATGAGGAGTTTATATTGTTCTCGAAAAGTGATTACAGCCATGTTCTCCACGAGGAGTTATATAAGTTTTGAGGTGTAGCTTGCTGTTTTGATTTTATTTTCTGTGTTATTTTTGGTGCGTTTTCATTTGTTTCGGAATTTCCACATAAGCCTTGAGAAAGTCTTTTGTTCTTAAATAACGAATTGTGTAAACAGCATCTCTGTTTTCAGAACCTTCTGTTGTTATATCTTTGTGTTTCCTTTTTCGGCTTGTTGTAGCTTGGTATATTGCATTGCTTTATAGTCAGTTACCGTTAAGGGGGCATTAGTATTTTGTTACAAGTTGGGATTGTGCTTTATTTTTATACGGTTGACTTAAAGTTGAACTAACTTTTTAGGTAGATTCAACATGTTTTATTAAAGTTATTTGATTTATTATAAAAACTGCAGTCAGAAGTTATTATGCAGATTAAATTAATATATTTAAGGCCTCTGAAATCGAGTGAAATCTATTTTTTAATTCTTTTCAATAATATAAGTTGAAACATTGATAATGGAAACGAGCTAACAAGTGCAGAAAGCGACAAAATAATGAAGTGAGGAAATGTGCACATGTAAAATATCAAAGCAGCTTCGCGGAGATTATGAAACGATAAAGAGGTTTTATTGAAGATATAACTCAGTTGAGAGCTAGAAACAAAAGACCTTGTCACCTTAAGTAGAGCATAAGCTAAAACTAATGAATTATAGCTAAAACAAACATTTTTGACGAATGCTTACATCTGTGAACAGGTAAGAATTGAAGGAGTTAAGAAGGACAAAGGTCTAGAATATTTCACAGACTGGTAAAACAATTATATTCTTCTTCTTCTTCTTCTTCTTCTTCTTCTTCTTCTTCTTCTTCTATGTGCCTTGTCCTTTTAGGACGTAGGCGATCATGACATTCCACGTCTCCCTATACCTGGTGGCTCTTAGCACACTTTCTCCTGTTACACCACGCAAACCACGTTCTGTCATCCACCTGCTCAGGCCCTTCAAATATGTTACCCGCTGCATTCCCCTGTCTCTTTTTCCTCTATCTGGCCTGTTAGTACCAGGTTCTCCGAGCCCTTCAAATATGTTACCCGCTGCTTTCCCCTGTCTCTTTTTCCCTCTATCTGGCCTGTTAGTATCAGGTGCTCCAAGCCCTCCTTCCTTATTGCATGTCCCAGGAACTTTAGTTGTCTCTTCCTGATGCTCAATATTAATTTCCTTTTCGTTTCTATCCTTTCCAAAACCTCATCATTGCTCACATGCTCGGTTCGTGATATCCGCAGCATCCTTCTGTAAAACCACATTTCAGTTGCTTCAAGTTTTTCCTTCATCTTTGATGATATTTTCCAGCATCCACTGCCATATTAAAGAACTGACATCACATAGCAATCCAGTACTCTTCTCTTTGTTTCTAAAGTATTAAGACACAGGAAACTTACACTAGAAAACAATTATATTAAAGTGTTAAAATTGAGTCAAGAAATACCTAAACATTGAGTTTTCTAAAGTAATTTTCACGAAGAAAACTCGATTGACAGTCGATGGACCTGTTGGGTGGATTTTTACCCGATGCAGGTGAGTCTACAAGAAGATAAAAAGGAGGCGGTAGTATTAAGATGTATGTTGTAGTGCAGTGGACATCAGTTCGACAAATCGGGGACCTGAGTTCGAATTCCAGTTGAATTCGTTGTATTCACTTACACGCAAATATCCTTGAGAAAGGTATTACTCCATCTCTTTCCTCCAGTTATGGGTTAAAGAACAGGATAGATCGGGTTCTATAGGCCTAGTAGGCAACCAGTCTACCGCAAAAAGTAATGGCAACTTACTGGGAGAGAATCTTCTGCTCTGTCAGTCATCTCTCTTTCGAGACATGATCGCCCAAAACGTGTATCACGTATGGCACTTAACTGAGTGTCAAGATGTGAGCTGGAATTGTCGACCAAACCATTACTGGATCATTCAAAATCGATGGAGGTTTTAAACCGAACAGTGCTATTGCGATTTCATGGACAAAACTTTTTGTGAATGGCAGAAGTCCTAACCTCGCAGTTTCAAAGTGAACTGTGTATTCATGCCCGACAACGATTCTTCTCATGTATCTAAGGTTACCCATGAATCTTTGTTTTCAGTTAAAGTGAAACCGGAAACTGAAAGAAAAATGAATGGATGTAAGTTAAATTTTGATTTTCTGGTGTCGATATCAAATAAGTTTTTTCGTCGTAAACTGAATTTTGAAGGCTGAATAAGACCTCTGAGTAAATGGTATCATGGCTGAGACTAAGAACTACAACTATAACTACTTAGAGCCAAACTCGAAGCAAAAACTAAAATAAAATGGCTGAAAAAATACATACATACAGGCAGATAAACAGACACACACACACACAAACATCTTGCTGTTTATATATATATATATATATATATATATATATATATATATATATATATATGTATGTATATATATATCAGCAATTTTCTGCACTATTGTAAGAACTGCAACCTTGAAACTTCTGAATATCGTTTCTTATGTCTTGTCTATGAGTGTATTAAATTTTATTAAAATCGGACCACTCCTTCTATAACCCGATTTTTTCGATTATCGATATATATATATAAGTATCCTGTTGAGCTGTTCATAAAATTTCTGATAGCAAAAAGAATAATTTCATATCGCCTATGTATTGTCGTCTACTAAATAACTTTTTGAGAAAATGAATAAATTTAGTTGAACTATATACAAAATGATGAACATGCTGAAACACGCAGACGCATAGATATTTTATCACACAATAGTAAAACTCAAAATTAACTTCTTTTGCCACGATTCAAAACAATTTTAGAATAGAAATGTATTTCAAAGCTAACATTGTGAAAGACGTAAAACCGGAAATGACGTCATTCGTAATAAGTGGCATAAACACGATAACCGAATCATTTACGATTTCTAAACGGTTTTTGTTCACTCATAATTGTTTATTCATAATTGTGACCTCCATTCTGTTATGTCGGACATTGCTTTATGCCCACATAGAGATGTATATACATATACGATTGTCTGCCTGCTTGGATGTCTTTGCACGAAAAGCACTCATTATATGTTCTGCAACAACTCTTCAAACCAGAAAGACTTTTAAACGATTCAATTACATTGCCACCAAACAAATTTATTTTGAAAATCTGTCCGTTGCTTTTATGATGTATTTTTATATAATTTCAAATGCCTGATGCGACCAGACTTGTTATATTGTCTATGACATAAGGTTCAATTCCTATGATGACTTTCAACATTTCTCTCTGTAAGTGACCTCTGATGTGACCCTTTCAGTCTAGTTGGAGTTGATGGCTGCCATTTGATTTAAAGCAATGCCATCTCTTTGTTTACCCCCAAAATATGGAAAGCATCGATGTAGATTTTTTAGTGATAAAAAACAATACTAAGATTTTACACTCTCTTCTGCAGATTTGGCAACGTTGCGTCACTTGAAGTAAATGTTACAATGGTTGCGGGTAGATTCTGGAATTGTGATATTGCACTAAATTTGAAAGTTAAGATTTGACATCACAAATAAGGATGCAAAATATTTTTTGTTCGTTTCCTTACCATCTTTTTGGGAAAACGAAATCAAAAATTAAATTTAGGTTGTAAATTGTAGCTCTGGAATTTCATTTCGTGAACAGTGAAAGCCTTATAAGAACAACCTTCTAAAATTTATAATTTACTGAACCATTACAAATTGTATATTGACAAGATGCAAGGCACAAGCACAATCACATTATCGCTAAATTAGTAAGCCATCAAAGTTATTTGTTCACTACTGTTGATGTCCTCAACGACACATGGCCCAGTGAATAAAAGCATTGGTTAGTTCCAGTGACTTGACCCAATGAGTTGTGAGTTCAATACCTGGCTACACCAGTGGTGAATAAATAATTTAGAGTTGAGTTAAAGCGTTGGTTAGTTCCAGTGACTTGACCCAAAGAGTTGTGAGTTCAATACCTGGCTACAGCAGTGGTGAACAAATAACTTAGAGAGTTGAGTTAAAGCGTTGGTTAGTTCCAGTGACTTGACCCAATGAGTTGTGAGTTCAATACCTGGCTACAGCAGTGGTGAACAAATAACTTAGAGAGTTGAGTTAAAACTTTAGTTAGTTCCAGTGACTTGATCCAATGAGTTGTGAGTTCAATACCTGGCTACAGCAGTGGTGAACAAATAACTTAGAGAGTTGAGTTAAAGCGTTGGTTAGTTCCAGTGACTTGGCCCAATGAGTTGTGAGTTCAATACCTGGCTACAGCAGTGGTGAACAAATAACTTAGAGAGTTGAGTTAAAGCGTTGGTTAGTTCCAGTGACTTGACCCAATGAGTTGTGAGTTCAATACCTGGCTACAGCAGTGGTGAACAAATAACTTAGAGAGTTGAGTTAAAGCGTTGGTTAGTTCCAGTGACTTGGCCCAATGAGTTGTGAGTTCAATACCTGGCTACAGCAGTGGTGAACAAATAAACTTAGAGAGTTGAGTTAAAGCGTTGGTTAGTTCCAGTGACTTGGCCCAATGAGTTGTGAGTTCAATACCTGGCTACACCAGTGGTGAATAAATAATTTAGAGAGTTAAGCTAAATGGAAATAATTTCATGGCTACCAGAAGAAGCTTCGCGCATGTAATTAGAATGATATACCCCAGTGATCTTAATAAAAGATTCAGTCCAAAATTCCTAGCATCTGAAAAATGCCGGAGCGGACAACGATCGCAACGTCGTAAACATGGCAATAAAGATGAGGACAATAGTCTGAATAATGTCAATAGTGTATAACAATTTCTAGCAGTAAACCATATTTATTCTTGGATTGTAACTTAGTGCTATAAGCGAGCGAAGTAGAGCTAAGGTGTAAATTCATATTTTGAATGAACATAATGCTAATGAACAATAAATAGTGCCGGAGAGTCATTGAAGGAGCACTTGATCTGATGAGATTGGGTTCCGTAGAGAATTCCAGGTTTGAAACTAGTTCTTTTTGACACTAGAATATGGATTTGAGATTAAGACGATCTGTGTGCAGACATTTCACGTGTACAAATGGTATACGTGTCTTCGTTTTTCCTTCCTTCCTTCCTTCCTTCCTTCCTTCCTTCCTTCCTTCCTTCCTTCCTTCCTTCCTTCCAGCGATTTTTTCTGGGTATGTGTGCGTGTGAATGAGTGCATGTAATGCTTCACATTCTCAAAAATATCCTTCTTTTTTTCATGTGCCGTGTCCCTTTATTCTAAATTACGTATATCTATAAACAAACAATGTTGGCAACTATAAAAACGCTCACAAATCATTCAAAAAGATTAACAGAATATTTTAGTTTTAGAATTCCTTCATGTGTAGTGCAAAGTCACAAGATGTTAAAATCATAACTGAGTATATTTTTACACACACACACACACGTGTGTATGTATCACTCTTCAGCAATTAATTGAGTTCGTTCGTTGACTGGCGTGTGTATACACCGCTTATATATAAGACGCTAAAATTTCTCTTCTCTGATTCCATGTGCCTATGGCTTAGGGGTTAGCGACTCCGACTGACACCTAATTGATCCCGGCCAGCAGCAAGTGGATGAGCTGTGATACAGCGAAACAGGCTTGTGTGTGGATCACACACACACACACACACACACACACACACACACACACACATATATATATATATATATATATATATATATATATAATATATGTATAATTCTACGTTGCATGCATATGCAATAACCAGGTGCATATTATAAACTGACCGCTTTTAAATTTGAATTTTTATTTTAGATACCAGCTTGGTGCCATTTTTCATTTAGTAAATTTATAATTTCATTATATTTCTGCTGAAACCCAAAAATGAAATAAGAAACTAAAATCTTAGGAGATTCAAATAAAGGAAAGGAAATAAATATTTTTAGGGGGTCGGTTTGTTTATCATAGGTTAAGATCAGGATGCTTATATTTGTTTATATTTGTGACGAAGATGTGGAAAAAATAATAATAAATATATATATATATATATATATATATATATATATATATATATAAATGTCTGCCTTCTTCTACCAAGTGCCCAGAGGTAGAATCGCCGACTGACGCCAATTCGGTCGGGTTTCAATTCTGGGTTAAAAGCTATCGGATGTCTATCCGTACTGATGAGCTGTGATGCAGCAAGCCGGATCTGTATGCGGATGACTATATATATATATATATATATATTTATATATATATATATACCTTTTAATTTTTAAACGACTTATTTCGCTATCTTGCTTTCTATCGTGAATGGTGTCTTAAGGCGATTTTTAATAAGTTATTAAAAATCGCCTGAAAACATTATTCATGGTAGAAGCCAAGTAGCAAAATAACTCGTTTAAAAATGAAAAATATTCAAAAGTTCTACAATATAATTGTATAAAACACTTTTTAATACAAATGTGTACTGGTCTAACCCTATCAGGACCGAAAACTAAGTATTAAACAATCAATATATATATATATAGTCAGATCTGTTTAGTACGGTTAGATATCCGATTGCTTTTAGCCAGGATTGAAAACCGACCGAATTATCATCAGTCGTCGATTCTTTCAGAGTTAGGGTTAGGGTTAGGGGTTACTTAATTCCTGCTGAAGACTCCTGTTCGTCACTATCTGCGCAGTTAGGATTAACATCGTGTCCTTTTGCGCATGTACAAATAAACGACAGTTATTTCTTTGCAAGATCGTAAATTTCAAAATTCAGATTAATTGACATTTTGCAGGCTGTTTTGACAGAAAACAAAAATTACTTAATAATTCGAAAAAGCAAGCTATCTATCTATCTATCTATCTATCTATCTATCTATCTCATTCTGTTTCTTTCTTTCTTTCTTTCTATCTATCTATCTATCTATCTATTTTATTCTTGTTTTCACTGTCATGAACATGCTTTGGCAACCCCTTCTACATTCGACCATTACTTATACAATCTCTCTTTCTTTGCATCTTTCACTCATCTCTATGTATATATATATATATATATATATATATATATATATATATATAGTAAGAAAGTTATACAGACAAAGAAAATGAAAGCGTCTTAATTACGTGTGTCATAAAAAAACGCTCATATAAATAATTAAAAATAGATGTAAATGCATCTAAATTGGGACAATTATTTACTAAAAATTCACTATTTAGTCAGAGAGGAAAAAAATAATGGCAGAAATATTTCCGCTGTCAATAACCTGGTTCCTTTTGGCGAAGAAGCGTCCATGTTTTTGTTATGGATTTTAATTCGCCGTTCCTATAAATACATTCGTTTAAATTTACGCCTGCTTCTTCCATTTTTGTTTTTTTTCTTATTTTCTTTCTTGGTTTTCATCTTGCATTTATATCGGATGGAAGTTTTTGGGGGACTGCATTCATTCCCACGTATTTTACGGGACTAAAAACATATGATTGCTTCAGTAATTTAATTCGTTTTCTTTATATTTAGGAATTTACATTTTCCCTTTTTAGTTTGATACATTTATATCTTCCAGATTAATTTCATGGATTAAGGGAAGATGAAGGCATGTAAGCGACTAGAAAATTGACCATGTTATTTCAGTACATAATATATTAAAGGCAGGCTAGTCGTTTCCGAATATATCCGTCTATTAGGGCAGCTAGCAAATCTTTGTCGTAGACGCCTGCCCAGAAAGATTTTTGTTCATTCAATACCCATAGTGCCTACTATACTGAGCATATCTTAGTTTTAGATTATGTGGAAGAGAGCATAATTGGTTGTGATCAGCAGTTCCAACAACAATATCACACTTACACTCTCAGTCACAATGACTTCACCCCAAGCAAGGCGATAACGCCACTGATGCGCAGGGGGATACATAAGATAAAACGATTAGATAGGATGAGAGTAAAGAGAAAGACGAACCAGTTACAGGGGTGTCAGAGAAAGGAGCAAGAGAAAGATGGGAATACAGGTGTGACGACAGTTGCAAAGGTAGAGAGAAAGGAAAAGATATACAGGGTGATGTAGAAAGACTGATGCGCAGGGGGCTACATAAGAGTAAAGGATTAGATAGGAGGAGAGTAAAGAGAAAGACGAACCAGTTACAGGGGGTGTCAGAGAAAGGAGCATGAGAAGGATGGGAATACAGGTGTGATGAAAGTTGCAAAGGTAGAGAGAACGGAAAAGATATACAGGGTGATGTAGAAAGAACTAGTAAAGGGATGGGTATTGACATTGCATTTAAATTCCTGGAGATTGTAAAAAGAAGCTGGATTCAGTCTAAAATATGTGTGTGAGTTACTCTGCAAAGTATTTGAATGAAGAAATTTTTCGCTTCAGGGATTTCACCTCTGTTGTTTTTTAAGGGATTCTGCCCTGATGGCGTTTGACTCACCTTCAGTGACACAATCTGAATATTATGCAGTTTCTGTCGCAGGTAAATTCTTCAGTTTTATTTCCTGAGAGATTATTCCTTCGTACCTCATTTATTTTAGTTTTTACCTAATCCTCTATCATAATATTTCCCCTCTGACGACATTATTGTTTTAGTGATTATAGTCTGCCTCATATTTGTTTTTATCTTTTCTTTGTTGGGTTTTTTATAATCATATCGCCAAGCAAGACATTTTATTGCCACTGTTTTGCAGGGGGTTACATAGGAAGAAAGTTATGAGAATGAGTGACAGGTTATAGGGGTTGTCAGGAAGTGGGTAAGAGAAGGATGATTGTGGCCATAAGGTGAGGGATCAATTTATATATTGATTGTAATATAAAATTGATCCCCCACTTTATACCCACATCATGATTATCTTTTTTTTATAATCGTATCGCCCCAAGCATGGCATTTTACTGCCACTGTTTTGCAGGGGCTTTTTGAAAATCATATCACCCCAAGCAAGGCATTTTACTGCCACTGTTTTGCAGGGGCTTTTTCATAATCATATCGCCTCAAGAAAGGCATTTTACTGCCACTGTTTTG
This sequence comes from Ascarosepion bandense, assembly GCA_037127315.1. Classification (NCBI taxonomy): domain Eukaryota; kingdom Metazoa; phylum Mollusca; class Cephalopoda; order Sepiida; family Sepiidae; genus Ascarosepion; species Ascarosepion bandense. Next base: position 558,194 of record JBBBDQ010000656.1, read on the forward strand.
CAGGGGATTTTTGGTAATCATATTTCCCTAAGCAAGGCATTTTACTGCCACTGTTTTGAAGGTGTTTACATAGGAAAGTTATGAGAAAGCGTGACAGGTTATAGGGTAAGTAGGTAAGAGAAGGATGACTATGGCCATAAAGTGAGAGATCAATTTATATATTGATTGTATATATATATATATAGTTTATGAAGGAAACTCAACACGTCATATTAGTTATAAACTATAGTTCATTTCAATTTCATTTGCTCATATTATCAGACTCTTTTTCAATATTTCCCCCATCTGGCATAAAATTTCTGCCGGAATGAACGTTTTCTTAAAATGAAGAGGGAACATAATAGAAATAATAATAATAAACATAAGATTACAAACAAATAAATAAATGACAATAAATGTCAGGGGAAGGAGGAAAGAAAGAAGGAAAGGAAGGAACGGGAGGGAAGGGGGAGAAAGAGATAGAGTCCAGTTCCAAATATGGGTAGTATCCGTTTGAAGTTATTTTGACTGTCTTAGATGGTATGACCTCTGAAAAAAAACAATTCCCCTGACTTTAGGCATATATATATATATATATATATATATATATATATATATATATATATAACAGAAATAGGGTTGTTCCAACGAGAGAAATCGGTTTTGAATAAAAAGTGTGAGAAGCCGTGAACGTTTTGTTTAAAGTGTAGATTTATTATGGTTGTTAGTATTATTATTAGTTTCTTTTCGTATGATGCATTAAATGTCTGTAATGTTATCTGTGACGCTACACGTGTTTCGGGTCTGAAGTTGACTCTCTTCAGGCGAATAAAATTGTGACTTTACGTATCGAGATCCGTTTGCTTTTCTGATGGCCAAGGTATCGTGTATAAATAGATGAGTTAAGTGGTGACCAATCAGGTGTCGTGTTGGATTTTTGTTCACCCTTGCACGTTGTTTCATTCGTCACCTTCGTTGTCTGTAAAGGATTTTTTTCACTCACTTGCGAAATTTGATTTCGTTTTTATACTTTAAAATTGTTTTCAGCGAGTTTGATTCAATTCGGGTCATTTAGATCTTTTTTTTATTGCTTTGGGGATACTATTTGAATTTAGTGTGTGTGTGTGTGTGTGTGTAGGTGTTTGTTTTTTCCGCATTCGAATTTTGTGTGTTTGACAAAAATTAAAATTCCCAGAAATTAAACTTGAAGTGATCTTGGACACAACCGGTTGTTTATTTTAGTTTTCAGAGTATAGAATGTCAACAAAATTCAGCTTATTCCTTGCTGATATATATATATATATATATATATATAACACCAAGGAATAAGCGGATTTATATAAATATATATATAAGAAATAAGCAGAATTATATATATATATATATATATATATATATATATATATATATATTAGTCTTAGTCAATACTGGTATTTAATATGAGGTTCGAACGCTGTTTGCTAGCAGCACGTATGATGCTTTAGATCAACAGAGAATAATGTCTACTGTTTGGCTTGCTGAATATTCATCGTGTGGGGTCAATAATGAAAAAACAACAAGAAAAATTTCTGAAATCTTATCAATAATTGCAACGAAAATAACCGTCAAGATAAGCTACTTTATGTATGTTTTCACTACAAAACGACAAGACCTCACAGCGTGAATTCAATACGAGACTTGCGAGGACTTTTACAGCTCCATCTTGTATCTCTGTTGTTTGGCATTATAACACGGACGAATTTGATCGCCTCAGATAATGCAAAAGTAAGGATATTGTAGATTTTAAATATTCAATAGATACTAAGATTAAAGGAGTATGACACAAGGTCATTTCTTATTCTGTTGTGAGTTCTGTCATAAATGGGTGGGATGCTCATGTGTGAGTTTGAGTTTCATCTTAGTTAAAAGCGGGACTCCTTGGAGAATGTCAATTATGCATTTTTTTTTCAAACCGTAACACATTTAGCGAACATCTGCTCTGAATTGTAAAATAAAAACTGAAATAAAACTAATACATTATTTAATCAGAGTTTGAGTTTTGTTTAACCGCATATCCACCTCTGTGGGTTACTTAATGCCAAAAAGGTGGGGCGTTAAGGTATTTTTAATGTTCGCCATTTTTGTATTTCTCTTTTAAATGCAAGCGACACGAGATGGTTAAAATTTGGGAATGAAAACTGACGAACAATTTCCATTAATGTTTTTTAAGGTAAAAATACCTTAATGCTCCAGTTCTTATAATTCTAAGGTTGATTTAGTTAGATTTTAATGAATTATTTTTGTTTTTATTATATGCTCCGGCCTTCTTCGGTGCTAGGAATTTCAAACCAAATCCTGTAAGTTACTTGTTCACCACTGTTGTAGCCTGGTATTGAACGCACAACTTATTTACGAGAGCTCATATTGCGATTTTGACACTAATGATTTTCTCTGGTACTCCGTATTACTGGTTCTCAAAATGTATTCATCTCTATGATTGGTCAGCATGGAGATTTTTGAAGTCTTGACCCAAAACCTGTTAGTTGCTTGTTTACCACTACTGTAGCCTGGTATTGAACTCACAACTCTTTGGGTAAATTCACAAGTACTAATCAACGTCTATATCCACTGGGCTATGAGTCCTTAAGGACAAGAACAACTGAATTTTTGGAGATACATAGACAGATAGATAGATAGATAGATACTGAAGAGAATGAGATAGATAGATAGATAGATAGATAGATAGATAGATAGATAGATAGATAGATAGATAGATAGATAGATAGATAGATAGATAGATATCTTCATGTGTAGTGGGGGTACGCGCATGTGGGTGTGAGTGTGTTTATTAGTGAAAACGTATGACCCTGTTTTATCGTGGACGTGCAAGCAATGATGAGGTGTTGGAAAGAATGGCAAGAGAAAGAAAATTAATACTGAGCACCAGGAAGAGACAACAAAAGTTCCTTGGACACGCAGTGAGGAAGGAGAGCCTGGAGAACCTGATACTGATTGGCCAGATAGAAGGAAAAAGAGACAGAGGAAGGCAGCGGATAATATATTTGCAAGGCCTGATCAGGTGGATGACGGAACGGGGGTTGCCAGGAGTAACAGGAGCAAACATACTAAGAGCCACAAGGGATAGAGAGACATGGAGAACCATGATCGCCTACGTCCTGAAGGGACAGGGAACATAGAAGAAGAAGAAGTCAGTCAGTTGAGTGCCATACGTGAAACACGCTTAGGCGATCATGTCTCGAAAGTGACATGACTGAGCGGGCAAAAGATTATCCCGCAGTAGGTTGCCATGGCTTTCTGCGGTAGACTGGTTGCCGACCAAGGCTATAGAACCCAATCTGTCCTATTATTTAACCCATACCTGGAAGAAAGAGACGGATTAATACCTTTCCTAAGGGTATTTGCGCGTAAGTGAATGCAAGGTATACAGCTGGAATACGAACTCGGCTCCCCAATTTCTCGTTCCGAGCCGATATCCAATGCACCACAACGCACATCCAAAGCAAAAGCCTTCTCCTCCAATTGTCTCCTTGTAAAACCTCCGATACTTAATTCCATCAGCGTCGAAAGAAGGGTGATAACATTGTATTTAGTCGACAAATACGCCTTTCATTCTAACCTGTTTTAGTTTTGCGCTGTGGCATAAAAGAAAGACTCTCATTTTCATTCGTAGTCGCCATTTTTGTATTTCTCTTTTGAATGCAAGCGACACGAGATGTACGCATGATTAAAATTTGGGAATGAAAACTGACGAACAATTTCCATTAATGGCGTCTGTCTTTTAGCAAATGGAATGTCTGGGCACCGAACCAGTCCAAAAAGAAAGAAAAAACGTTAGCTTTATTCATTTAGGAACAAATTAAGTGACCTAGATGCCGAAGATAGAATGTTGAAAAAAAATAACAAGGCTTATGTTAAGACAACTGTAAATTCTTTATTAGCTAAAAATGACACTAACTGCAGTTAAGTTAAAACTGGTTAAAAATAGCGCTTCAGATGTTAGTATTAATGCCCATATTCTTATATTACTATTGATAAACATTCCTCTATGGTATCTAGACTTAACAAATTTGTTGTGGTGCAGTGGTTATCGGCTCGGAACGAGAAATCGGGGGAGCCGAGTTCGAATTTCAGTTGACTTAATTGCACTCACTTACGCGCAAATACACTTGGAAAAGGTATTAATCCGTCTCTTCCTTACGTGATACATGCTTTGGGCGATCATGTCTCTTTTGAGACATGACTGGCTGGGCAGAAGATTATCCCGCAGTAGGTTGCCATTACTTTCTGGTTGCCAGCCAATGCTATAGAAACCCAATCTATCCTATTATTTGATTGATAGAGGAAGAAGGGATAGATTATCCTAAATAATTATATCAATTATAATTAGTGGGGGATCAATTTATTACTTCATAACTATAGAAAACTGATCCCCCACTTTATGTCCAGTAGAAGTTGTGATTGTTAGCAACTATTATATTCAGTCAGTCAGTTAAGTGCCATACGTGATACACGCTTTGGGCGATCATGTCTTGAAAGAGACATGACTGACTGGGCAGAAGATTATCCAGCAGTAGGTTGCCATTGCAGCATTGCTTTCTGCGGTAGACTGGTCGCAAGCGAAGGCTATAGAACCCAAACTGTTCTATTATTTAACCCATAACTGGAAGTAAGAGACGGATTAATACCTTTTTCCAATTATATTTGTGCGTAAGTGAATGCAATGAATTCAACTGGAATTCGAACTCGATACCCCGATTTGTCGTTCCGAGTCGATATCCACTGCACATCAACGCACATCTGCGGACTGTTAGAAAGCGTAGACTAACTTATTAATACCTTTCTCAAAGGTATTAATCTGTCTCTTCCCTCCAGTTATGGGTTAAATAATAGAACAGATTGGGTTCTATAGCATTTGATGGCAACCAGTCCACCGCAGAAAGCAATGGCGACCTACTGCCCAGTCAGTCATGTCTCTTTCAGGACATGATCGCCCAAAACGTGTATCACGTATGGCACTTAACTGACTGATTATTTGATGGCTGAAGACAACATATAATGGTTGATAGGTTTAAGAGTGTTACTGTTTAGTTGTTTGAAATGAATTGATTAAAAAAATATAAAATACCTGTGAAAAATTCAGTTTTGCTAATTGCAGTTTCTGATAAATCAGTTCTGGAGCTAATGAATGAATAAACCACTTGTTCGTTCCCCGACTATGAAATACCAGTGTAAATCTCTGCATAAAGCATTCATTGTAACCCAATATTTTTTTTTTTTTTGAGCAGATATCTTTGTTTTACACCCGTTTCTATTGTGTATATCATCTTAACTTTTTTCTCTCTCCGAACGCAGGGCGTTTACTGCCAGTATAGATTCTTCATTATTCTTGTATCTTTCTCAAAGTTTGGAGAAAATAGAAACAAAAGAAAATAACATTTTCTTTTTAATCATTTCCCACCTAGCAAGGCGAGACCGCCATGAGTGCGTAGGGGGATTAAAACGAGAGAAAAGACTGGGTACAGAGGCTATTGAAGAAAGGCTAAAAGATAAATTGTATGTAAGAAGAAAGAAGGCGGCAATTGACGTTGCAATGAAATATCTGGAGATTGTAGCAATCAGGGAAGCAAGTAAACGAAAGGAAGTTCTACAGGCAGGAAGTGTCGGAAACTTTTGGAGTAGAAGTTGCGGTTACATTTAACTATTTTAATGGTAAAATGTGGGACCTAGATGCCAATCTAGTAACATGCCTAAGTTCACGTATGGGACACGGGGGAAAAAAGCTCATCAGGGTAGTTGGCATGAAAATATTTGTAGAAAAGAAATGTGGAAGCCACGTTATGTCGGTGAGAAAGTCACTGAAGTTGAGATGCCTGGTCAGGACCGATTATATTGCAGATCCTCCTTTGGATTTTGTTGACGACCTTAAGATGAATATCAGAATAATCTCACCAGGTAACGTATTGGATGTGCGTTGTGGTACAGTGGATATCGGCTCGGAACGAGAAACCGGGGAGTCGAGTTCGAATTCCAGTTGAATCCATTGTATTCACTTACGCGCAAATACCCTTGGGAAAGATATTAATCCGTCTCTTCCTTCCAGTTAGCAGGACAGATTAAGTTCTATAGCCTTGGTCGGCAACCAGTCTACCGCAGAAAGCAATGGCAACCTACTGCGGGATAATCTTCTGCCCAGTCAGTCATGTCTCTTTCGAGACATGATCGCCCAAGCGTGTATCACGTATGGCACCTAGACTGACTGATTGTGCTACTTCTTTACCCATGCCGTTAAAACCGACACCATAACTTTTAAAGTCCATTTTATATGTAGGTTATTAAATATATATTTTCAGTTATTATATTAATATGTAGTAATACCAACGGCACCAGTTCATTTTAAAATTTTCTCTTTTTTTAAAAATCCTTTCACCTTAATCAAGTGCGTGGGGGGGGGGGGTTAAAATGAGAGAGAAGACTGGGCACAGCGGGGATTGACAAAAGGATAAAAGATGAATGGGATTCAAGAAGAAACAAGATAACAATTGACATTGCATTTAAATTTTTAAAGATTGTAGCAATCAGGGAAGTAAGTAAACGGAAGGGAGTTCTACAGACAGGAAGTGCAAGAAACTTTTGGAGTAGAAGTTGCGGTTATATGTAAAAGGTGGGACCTAGATGCCAATCCAGTAGCACGCATAAATTCAAGCGTGTATCACGTATGGCACCTGACTGACTGACATCTATGTACTCAGCAACGAGGGATCGTGCGTACCTGGGTATAATCAGTATGAACTAAGGACATAACACAGAGAGGTGTGATCTGATAACCACTTAAAACGTGAAACTACTAATCATACTATATGTATATATTCTAAACTAAACTATTGATGACCTCCAACATTGGCGAGATAATCAATTATACGGGCAAACACACTTTTCTATTATTTCAGATTTTATTTTTGTGGTTACACATATTTGAATAGACGTCCTTTTTCATGAATTGCGCATTATGTACTGTTTCGTCAACCGTTTATAGACACTATTTAAAAAACAGGGCGTCTACTTAAACACAGATATCCACAGAAAATAACGCCTAAAGTAATAAAAATAAACCCATTAACTATGTAGAAATATATATATATATATATATAGAGAGAGAGAGAGAGAGAAAGAGAACGAGAGAGCTCAATACATGTTATCAAGAGCAATATATATATTTATTTATTTACCCGTAAGTTCAGATAAAGTTTAGAGGAGAAATAGCAATTTTCGACATGTCATTTTAAGACATGCATTGTCAAACCCTTTTAAACAAAGAATGAGGAGAATACGGGTTTTTTTAAGGTTAAGCGAACTGAATATTAGTTGTAATTTCTCCTATGGTAGTAGGAGATATGTGGCCCACCCACCTCTCTCTCTCTCTCTCTCTCTCTCTATATATATATATATATATATATATATATATATATATATAATCTCGAAAAACCCTCCGAGTATATACGCGGAAGAAAAAAATGGTTGTAAAAAAATGAAAGAGCTATGCACGTGAATATCAGTCAAAGAAAAAAAACCGTGAAGAGTAATCTATAACAAAAAAGTAAATAACCTAAAGAGCCAACAAACCTACCTAGGTTTCACCTAACCGGATCTTCAGGGAAGGTTGGCCAATTTTCCCTAAAGATCCGGTTAGGTGAAACCTAGGTAGGTTTGTTGGCTCTTTAGGTTATTCACTTTTACCATATATATATATATATATATATATATACTTTTACCATATATATATATATATATATATATATATATATATATATATATGGTAAAAGTGAATAACCTAAAGAGCCAATAAACCTACCAAGAGCCAACCTTCCTTGAAGATCCGGTTAGGTGGTAGGTTTGTTGGCTCTTTAGGTTATTTACACACACACACACACACACACACACACACACACACACACACACACACACACACACACACACACACACACACACACATATATATATATATATAATTATATGGTTATATATCAATTTTACATTGCGACATGGAAATTTCTATGTTTCATCAGGTAATGTTGGTGTGGTTGTGCAGATTATTTACATTTAAATGACAAAATATTTTGGTTTGCTGTGAATTTCCATGTCGCAATGTAAATTTGATATATAACTATATAATTATATTATATTAAGCTGTATAATACTCATTATATTGAGCACTGTTTATAATAAAATAAATGTCAGAGTACACAAAATAAAAAAAAAACCTTGAGTAATCTTCATTTGGAATTATATATATATATATATATATATATATATATATATATATATAATTCCATATTATTATTATTATTATTATTATTATTATATTTTTTATTATAAGTGATTATAATAATAAAAAAAAAATAAGTGACCAACCATCACCTGACGAAGTACATTCATTGTATTCATATATGGAAGTTTTTGTATAGCGGTGTATAAAGGTTCTTATGATAATCACTTATAATAAAAATATTATAATAATATATTTCTTTATTTTGTATTTAGCACTTACTGTAAATGTATATATTTTGATATCATTTTATATAGTTTTATTCTTATTTATTGTGCAGTAATAATTTCATGGGCTTTTAATGTTTTTCTAGTGATATTACAACTTCAATATTTGTGGCGGGCAGACCTAAAGTCGAAGAAAATGAGTTAAACTTAATTTTTATTTTCTCATAGATTTTTTTTGACAAATGACATATAATCAAGAACAGCTTAAAATATGGCATACTTGTATATTATTATTTACATATGTAAAAGCATATTTCGATTAAATATAACATTTGTTTCCTTTTTCAATGATAGTATATAGCCTACTATTAAAAATATATATTTTAACAGTCTTATAAATTCTTCTTTGCAATAAAATTTTATTATTCTTTTAATAGTTCACTTAAATCTTAATATTTTATTTTTATTTAATTAACGTCTGTAATTTATAACGAGAATTGATTTCTTTACATCCGTTCAGAATGAACAAATTTAAACTTATTTATAAATGGAACTTTGTCTCTCTCTCTCTCTATGTGTGTGTGTGTGTGTGTGTGCGTGTGTGTGTGTTTGTGTGTGTGTGTCCCCGTTGCCTATAGACTCCGAAACAGCTGAACCGATTTTCTTGAAAATTTACACAGTTGTACTATAAGCGTCTGCGAGTGTTCTTAGTTAGATTTCGTGTCGAGGTATCCCCGATAAATATCGAAAATCGATAATCGAAAAAATCGGGTTATAGAAGGAGTAGTCCGATTTTAATCAAATTTGATACACTCATAGACAAAGACATCAGAAGTTTCAAGGTTGCAGTTCTTAAAATACTGCAGAAAATCGATAATATATATATATATAAAAGGCAAGATGTTTGTGTGTGTGTCTGTTTATCTGTCTGTATGTCCTTTATACAAATCCACAATTTTTATCCGATTCTTACCAAAATTCACACAAATATTCTTTAGGCTTAGTCTGAGCTCCAGGACCATGGATTAGTTTTAAAGCTTTCATTGCACCCGAGCAACGCCAGGATATACTGCTAGTGAATTTATATATCAGTGAAATATGAAGTTGTTAATTATGTGTGATGAAGTTTATACAGCAAAGATCACTTCTGAAAAGATTGTAAAAACTGTGGCTTGGAAAAAATATTTTCACATTCATAATTCTTCAGATCTTGCTCCATTTCCTATTCTGAAGGTTATAGAACTTATTTTGATAGAATAATTCTTGAAATGCTTAAAAAGATAAAAGCTACTTATTCATTATTTTTTTTTATCTCAAGCCCCAAATCTTTTTTTAAAAACTGCATTTTGAAATTTTTTAATGATTTAATGGAAAGTTATTGATAGAACTTAGAGTCAGTCAGTCAGTTAAGTGCCATACGTGATACACGCTTGGGCGATCATGTCTCGAAAGAGACATGACTGACTGGGCGGAAGATTGCCATTGCTTTCTGCGGTCGATTGGTTACCAGCCAAGGCTATAGAACCCAATATATCCTGTTATTTAACTCATAACTGGAGGGAAGAGACGGATTAATACCTTTCCCAAGGGTGTTTGTGCGTAAATGAATGCAATGGGTTCAACTGGAATTCGAACTCGGCTCCCCGATTTCTCGTTCCGAGCCGATATCCACTGCACCACAACGCACATTTTGTCTTTAGATTTTTATCCCATTTGTCTTTTTTTTAATCGTTTCATCCCAAGCAAGGCAGGTACCGCCACTGGTGAACAGGGGGCTACATAAGAGGAGTGTGAATGGTTTACATAGAAAAACAAAGAGAAAGAGGAACAGAAGATGAAGCCGTTACTAGGGGTTGTCAGAGAACAAGCAAGAAAATGATGGGAATACTGGTGTGAAGAGAGTTGCGTTAGAGTAGAATAAAGACGGCGAAGAACAAGATACAGTGGGTGTTGGGGAAAGGATAAGTGAAGTCTGGGTGTCAAAAGGATAAGAGATGGCAATTGACGTTGCGTTAATCTCTTGGGGATTTTGTAGCCATCATTAATGCAAGTATATGGAAAGATGGGAAGTGTGAAAAAAGAAGCTGTTGGAATAGAAGTGACTGCTGCATTTGGTTGTTCCGACTGCAAAGAGGTGGTATCTCGTTGACAATCTGGTTGCTCTAATAAATTCTTGTAAAGGGGGCACTAGGGAGCTAAGCTCGTTGCAGCAGAATCGGTAAAAATATTTGTAGAAGAGACAGAGGGAAACCACATCCCGTCGGTGAGAAAGTAGCTGGAGTCAAGTTGCTAGGTCAGGGTCAGTTATATTGCAGATCCTCTTCTAGATCCTATTGAGAACTCCAAGATGGATAACAGGGACGCTCGACCATATATGGTAACAATATTAAATGAATGGACGGATGGTTGATTTGTATATGTGCAAAATAGGCGAGAAAAACTTCTTGGCCCGATACAGTGACCCAATAGCAGTACATTTAGCTATTGATTCAATGTAATAGTTTTCCTTGAGGTCGGCAGGGAAGATGAGGCCAAGGAGGCGCAGTGTATTACTGTCGAGGAGACTAGCTTGAGCCATGCTGATGGGAGGCAGGAGGGACTGTCTATGGTAGTTGACGGATATATATATATATATAAGACTTCTACCGTTATTCTTAATGGATACTCGTATTTGAGTAAGCCCTCCGTTTATTTATGGAACGGTGTATTTATTTATTTTCACACATCGATCAGTCTGAATATTCGAGAAAACCTTCTTAAAGAAAAATGTTTGTACTGTCCGGCTGAAATCGAGCCTTCGTCGATCAGAAAGATACTGTTTAGCCTATTACGTTTTACCAACTTGGCCACGAGTAGCAGTCGATCAGTGGAGATCAAATTTCGTTCTTTCAAACGAATTTTTCCTGTCATAGATCTCTTGAAGTTTGTTTTCATATCTACAAAGTTTCATATTCCATTTCGTATTGAAGAAAAAGAATTTTTGGAATGAATTTTATTTTTATTAAACCGACAGATTTTTATCACTTTAAACACTCTTTTTAATCGGTACTCTTATTTGAATAGACGCCTCTATATTATATAATATATAGTATGTTTATTTATTTTAAAAAATTAATATACTGCTTAATAAATAACGAAACGCCTGCTCAAAAGCGAGCATCTACTGTCGCGTTAATAAAAATATTATATATTATATACATATATATATAAAGATATATATATAATGTGTGTTGGTGTGTGCGCGTGCGTAAAATGGACACTGAGAAAAACACCAAGCGAAAATGTCATAGGCGTGACGATTGTGCTTAGTATAAAAAAGTCTGTTGCAGCTGGGTGTTGACTTCTGTGTCCAGCTTTATATTTATATAAGTTCTATCTCTGATATTGAGCACTTTTATCTATCTATCTATCTATCTATCTATCTATCTATCATGATCCGTTCGTTATCTATCTATCTATCTATCTATCTATCTATCTATCTATCTATCTATCTATCTATCTATCTATCTCAGTCTGTTCATTATCTATCTATCTATCTATCTATCTATCTATCTATCTATCTATCTATCTATCTATCTATCTCAGTCTCTTTATTATCTATCTATCTATCTATCTATCTATCTATCTATCTATCTATCTATCTATATCAGTCTTTTTATTATCTATCTATCTATCTATCTATCTATCTATCTATCTATCTATCTGTCTATTAGTGCTCAATACATGTAGAGTATTTACATATTTAAGTTGTGATGATCAGCCGATTATGCTACTATGGTTTCGACCTTTTCAGTTTTCGTCAATAGATTTGTATTACACACACACACACACACACACACACACACACACACACACACACACACACACATATATATATATATATATATATATATATATATATATATACTACCGGACATAATTATTAGGCCACCCCAGTTTTTAAAAGAAATTGTTCGTTTCATATTATTTTTAGTATTTATTGCCAAGTGGATTTTTAATCTAAATGAAAATAGAATGGTTCTTTTGTTATTATAACTTCGTAAAATTTTACAAGATGAACTCGTCCGAATCAGCCTAAATTTTCTTCATTCTTTCATTGATGAAACTGCAATACAGGTAATTATTAAATATTTATTAATTCATTTGATGCACATGTTATTGTGCAGTATTAACAAATAACACTGGGGCGGCCTAATAATTATGGCCGGTAGTATATATATATATATATATATATATATATATATATATATATATATATACTGAATTGATTTGATCTAAATCGATTGACTAAAATCGAAAATATGCAAGCAAGATTATGTTATGTCTCAAAGAAAAAAAGCTAACGAAATTTCGGTTAGCAAAATTTCAGTATAAACCACAGGTAAGACCTATGGGTTAAGTGGAGCTCTGGCAGGTGCGTGTGCTTGGAATCGAAAAGACACCAATTATATAGAGAGAGAATTACTTACCGATTTCTCCAAGTTGTGTTAATAATAGATTCAGTATAAATCCCGATTCAGTTCTGTGTCTTATTTTGTTCGCGACCACGCCTTTGTTTTAGGAATGTAACGCGTCGTGTGCTGAAAGAGGCATCAAGAAAAAAGAGGACATTTTCCTTTGAATTGTTTGATATAAACAAATAAGTACATAAGACAATTAAGAATTAACAATAAAAATAATAAATGATAAATAATAGAAATAAAAATAATAAATAATAATAGTAATAAATTTTAAAGAAAAAAATAAAAATAAATAATAATAATAAATAATAAATAATAATAATAATAATAATAAATAGAAATAAAAATAATTAATAATAAATAATAATAATTATAAATGAATAATAATAATAAATAATAATAATAAATAATAAATAATAATAATAAAAAATAAAAAATAATAATAAATAATAAATAATAATAATAATAAAAAATAGAAATAAAAATAATAAATAATAATAATAATAAATAAATAATAATAATAAATAATAATAAATAATAAATAAGAATAATAAAAAATAAGAAATAATAATAAATAATAATAATAAATAATAAATAAGAATAATAAATAATAAATAATAATAATAATAAAAAATAGAAATAAAAATAATAAATAATCATAATACTAATAAATAATAGAAATGATAATAATAATAATAAATAATAAGAAGAAGAAATAATAAATAATAAATGATAAATAGTAAATAATAATAATAATAAATAATAATAATAGTAAATAATAAATAATAATAATAATAAATAATATTAAAAAATAATAAACACTATTGTATTAAAAAATGGTAGTACTATTATTAGTAATTTTAATTCTATTGTATTATTAATAAAATAAACACTATTAGAATATAAATAATAAAAAATAAATAATAAACACTATTGATTTATTTGATTATTTATTAGAATGGTTGGCAAAACTTCGGTTAATTGCCAATTGATTCAAGTTTTATTAAATGGTAAATGATAAGGATTCCCTTACAGTTGGTTCATATATTTTCATAATTTAGTAAATGTTTATAATCTTATGAAAAACAAATTCTTTCATATTTATTTCCTTATAAATTTATAAGTGACAAATATTGCATTAGTTTTAATTGGTCAGGCTGAGTTCATAAGCATCCTCATGAACTGTACCAGAGACCAACTGTAAGAGATACGCATCAAAGACAACAAGAGGCACATATCAGAAAGCATTTAGCCTGTATCCATCACTTGCAGCTTAAGGAACACAAATATCTTAGATATTTATCTAAAATTACAGCTAAGAAATTGTGATCCATTTTGGAATAAGACTTATTTAAAATAAAGCTTGATACAAACAAATTATTAAACATTTAGATTTGTTTGAGAATTTTGTTATAAACAGGAAAAAAGTCAGAAGTGGGACTTCAGTCAGTTAAGTGCCATACGTGATACACGCTTGGGCGATCATGTCTCGAAAGAGACATGACTGACTGGGCAGAAGATTATCCCGCAGTAGGTTGCCATTGCTTTCTGCGGTAGACTGGTTGCCGACCAAGGCTATAGAACCCAGTCTGTCCTGCTATTTAACCCATAAGTGGAAGGAAGAGACGGATTAATGCCTTTCCCTTGCGGTTCAAATTATTAACAATGTGACTCTTTTCCATCCTATTCAAAGACTATTGGTTGGAATTTAAGGAAATTATCAGAGAATTATGGCAAACATCTATATACACCTACTCTGTAAAAATTGTAAGGTTCTAGAAAAAAGAACAAAAGTTAAGGTCATTTACCTAATTTACTTAAATTATTAATGTTTCAAATTTTTAGCGAGGTGCAATAAAACCCTGGATGTGCGTTGTGGTGCAGTGGATATCGACTCAGAACGACAAATCGGAGAGCCGAGTTCGAATTCCAGCTGCATTTGTTGCATTCAATTACGCACAAATACTTTTGGGAAAGGTATTAATCTGTCTCTTCCCTGCATGAGTTATGGGTTAAATAATAGGAATGATTGGGTTCTATAGACTTGGCGGGCAACCAGTCTACCACAGAAAACAATGGCAACCTACTGCGGGATAATATTCTGTCCAGTCAGTCATGTCTCTTTCGAGACATGATCACCCAAAGTGTGTATCCCGTATGGCACTTAACTGACTGAATAAAACCCTGTAAAAAAGAAAATCGCACATTACTTGCTTTATTTACAGATTTTTATAGATCCATATAGTAAGTAAGATTAAATTAAATTAAATTAAATTAAATTAAATTAAATTAAATCAAAATAAAAACAAAACGTAAACAGAATTAAAAAGGATATCGGATTAGGTTAATATGAGATTCTTTTTTTAAAAACCACTGGCAAAAGACGCTGGTCTATCGAATGTGAATCTGATTTGATGTAATTTCACGTGATACCTTGACTATTTGCTGTCATAAGTCAGCCATGCTTCTAAATTGGCGTACATTCTCATAAACACGCCGCTGCAGAATGAGCCACAAGTTTTCATTTGCGTTTAAGTCTGGAGAATTGACCGGTCAGTTCATCTTCCGATGTCCACAGAAGCTTAATTTCTGCGGGTACTCTGTAGTTTTATGCCCATAATGCGAAGAAGCATTCAGTCAGTCAATTAAGTGCCATTCGTGAAACACGCTTGGGCGATCATGTCTCAAAAGTGATATGACTGACTGGACAAAATATTACATTATTATATTAAGTACAATTATGGGGGAATCAGTTTATTACATAATAACAATAAAAAACCGATCCCTAACTTTATGCCCAGTAGAAGTTTTGATTGTTCTCAACTATGATATTCAGTCAGTCAAGTGCCATACGCGAAACACGCTTGGGCGATCATGTCTGACTGGGCAGAAGATTATCCCGCAGTAGGTTGCCATTACTTTCTGTGGTAGACTGGTTGCCAGCCAAGGCTATAGAACCCAATCTGTCCTGTTATTTAACCCAAAACTGGATTGAAAAGACGGATTAATACCTTTCCCAAGGGTATTTGCGCGTAAGTGAATGAAATGAATTCAAATGGAATTCGAACTCGGCTCCCCGATTTCTCGTTCCCAGCCAATATCCAATGCACCACAACGCACATCCAGAGATTCTTACGGCTGGATAAACATCCTGAATCTACCGGAGCTGATAGGTCAACCCATCCTGCTATCAAGAAGCATTACCTTGCATAAATACGATGGTTCTCCTGAAGGTGATTCTTTGCTTTTTTAGCCAAGATTCCAGGAGCTCTTTGAGGAAGGCCATGTAAGCATCTGCGGTTATTTTCGTACTGTCAGGCACTCTACACAGACCAATTATGATCCCCCCAATAATACCAGTCCAAATCATAATATATCCTCCCTCTTGTTGGCGTCTCAAGGGCTGATGACGATCTCGTCCATTTACAACCCATCCTTTGCTCCAACGCCCAGAGCCATCAAGGGCTGCACGACTTTCGACAAATCAACCTTCGTATTCTCCTTTGCCCATTTCAAACTCATTTGTTTGTGTACTTTTGTCAATGGCGACTTTGTCACTGGTATTACAAATGTTCTGACCTTTTTCATAAGATGATAGCCAGTACATTTGGTCACTGTTTTTTCATCCATGCACCTGAAAAGTGCACCAATGGTCAGGCCTGGGTTATTTACAGCTTCACGTTCTATTTATGACAAAGAACATCGAACAACCCTCGAATGAGTAAATGAAACGAATTCAAATGGAATTCGAACTCGGCTCCCCAATTTCTCATTTCGAGCTGATATCCATTGCACCACGACGCACTTCCATAATGATTATAATAATCGGATAAGCATTTTGGAATACGAAGGAAAAATAAGATAAATCAAAACAGTGTATACGGCATGGCAGTCCTTCGTTGTAAATTTCTGAATTGGTGAGGCTAATAAATGTAGCTCCCCTGGAAAGAAATAGCGACTGAGTAGCGCTCGTCTGTGGGGAGAAAACTGACTTTTTGTCTATGGGAAAACTGCTTGTAGAGTGGAAAACCATTAATCTGCTAAAATACAACGTAAATGATTTTTAGCTATGATTTGGTAAAGTATAATTTATTTATCTGGGGAGAAGGGCGTTATTAGTTGGTCACTTGAGACCAGAAGGTTTGAAGAGATACGAAAGAAAAGCAATTTGCTTTTACGTCATGCGCCAGAAACTTAAATGGGAAAAGAAGAATAACTGTTGTATTGAAGAGTGAAAACATACACTGGATGTTACTAGATTAAAGGACCGGGTGAATTTGTTTTCTTTTGGCTGTGGGGGTAGGGTGTAAAAATAACAAATTAATACAAAGAGTAAAAAACAGAACAGAGAAACAAATGAAGATAGGCTCTAAATACATTCACACACACACACACACACACACACACACATATATATATATGTGTGTGTATATATATATGTGTGCGTGTATATATATATATATATATATATGTTATATACATATATATGTGTATGTATATATATGTGTATGTGTGTAAACATATGTGTGCGTATTTATATATATATATATGTGTGTGTGTATATATATGTGTCTGTGTATATATATGTGTATGTGTAAATATATATATGCGTGTGTGTGTGGTCATCTTCAACTTGTTGCGTTAAAAGTGATAGAAGAAGAAGAAGAAGAAGAAGAAGAAGAAGAAGAAAAAGATCTTAGTCGAAGAGGAGACAGGCGGAAGGAAGTGATGTCTATCTTTACTTGAAGATCTGCAGTTTGTTTTTCGAAAGAATAAACAAGAAGACAAAAAGAATCAAAGCTTGAGAAATGATTAAGATGGGCAAAGTCATTCCTTTGTTAAAGAACCTCTTTCTTCTAAATGGTCTTTGGGTGCGGACTTTTTCGCCCAGTATTAAACGGGATAAAAATAATAAACACCATGTCTAAAAGTTTTCAGCACGCGCGTGCGCGCACGCACACACACACACACACACACACACACACACACACACACACATATATATATATATATATATATATATATAGCGTGGTCCAACAGAAGGTGGACAGTACGTAGAATAGGCTTGTGTATCGGTGATATTATTACAATGGTGTTACTTGTTTTTACCAAGATGGAACCCTTCCACATTATCAAAGAGAATTTCGTGAGTATCTTGATTAAACACTTCCTGAGAAAGGGATTGGCCAAAGAGGTACAATTTATTGGCCAACACGTTCACCTGACTTGTCCCCCTCATAAATTTCTTCTTCGGGGAGGACTCAAGATCAAAGTTTATAATCGAAAAGCAAGAAGTGTTCCTGATTTGAAAAGTTAAATGAGAGATGATTTTGAAGAAATTAATACACAAAGAGACTTGTGCAAAAATGTTTGTCGAGTTGTGGGGGGGTTGACTTCAAAGCTGTGTAAATGGCGATGGGCAACAAGTGTGAGCGTCAGCGTTGATCAAATTTAAGCGCTTTTGTCTAATTGTATACAATAAAATTTTATTGTCAATATAATATTTGTATTAGTAAATATAATTGTACTAGCAGTGTAACCCGGCGTTGCTCGGGTGTAATGAAAGCTTTAAAACTAATCCATGCTCCTGAAGCTCAAACTCTTTGGACGTTGACACGAACGACTAAAAAGCAATAGTTGTTTCCAGTTAAAGCGAAACCGTAGACTGAAAGAAAAATGAATGGATGTAAGTCAAATTTTGATTTCCTGGTATCGATATCAAAAAAGTTTTTAGCCGTAAACTTAATTTTGAAATCTAAATAAGTCCTCTGAGTAAATGGTGTCATGGCTGAGACTAAGAACTACAATTATACCTACTTAGAGCCAAACCCGAAGCAAAAACTAAAATAAAAGGGATGAAAAAAATACAGACATACAAGCAGATAAACAGACACACACACAAACATCTTGCCTTATATATATATATATATATATATATATATATATATTATCGGTTTTCTTCACTATTGTAAGAACTGCAACCTTGAAACTTCTCAATATCGTTTCTTATGTCTTTATCTATGAGTGTATCAAATTTGATTAAAATCGGACCACTCCTTCTATAACCCGATTTTTTCGATGATCGATTTTAGATATTTATCGTGGGTACCTCGACACAAAACCTAGCTAATAATACTCGCAGTAGTACAACTGTGTAAATTTTCAAGAAAATAGGTTCAGCCGTTTCGGAGTCTATAGGTAACGGTCACACACACACACACACACAGACACACACACACAGACAAAGTTCCGTTTCTAAATAAGTTTAGATATGAAATGTCAAAAATAAATGTTATCATTTACTGTCCACCTACTTTTGGACACGCCTGTATATATAGAATTAATGTGAAGAAGTTTGGTATTTAGCTGAGCAATTTTTTACAGTCATGCCGAATTTGAAGTTTCGTGAATGTTTTATTGTAATGTATTCACTCTTCAGGGTTTTTGTTTTTTCTCGGCACAAAGCATCATTACAATTTAGCAATATATATATATATATATATATATATATATATATATATATATATATATATATTATAAGTTATAGTTTAGAACATGTGCAAATCATAATTTACTACAAAAGTGTACATTTTGTTTCGACATCGAAAAAACAATGTCTCATCAGGTAGTTAATAATGTTAAACGTTATTTTTTTAATTGAAAATTAAAAAATTTCAATTCCCTTTTATTTTTGAGATTTTTGAATTTTCTTCGAAAGTCCTTTGGAAGGAGAAAACTAAGGTGCCTTTTTTGATGAATTTCATATTAACGTCAAGAAACAGTTAAAAAAAAGAATCATTCTAAAAATAAATTGATTTAATATATTTCGTTATATATTTCTTCAGAATGGCAGAGAAGTGTGTGTCTGTCCGAGTGTAAAGAAAGAAAGGCCGGGAAACACACTCGGACAGTCAAAAGCTTCTCTGCCATTCTGAAGATGAGATTTTAATCTCGAAATATTAATGTTTAATAAATAGGTAATACCAAAACACTTCTTTAACTTCCTTTATTTTACTAAAGGCATTGTGATAGCCTTCAAGACATAACCATATACCTAATATACACAATGCTTCAAGCAAATTACAAAACTCTATTATGTATATAGTCATCCATAGACAGATCTGTTTCGCTGTATCACAGCTCATCAGTATGGTTAAACATCCGATTACTTTTTAACCCAGGATTGAAACCTGACTGAATTGGCGATTCTACCTCTGAGCTATGGGCGTTCTTTAGAAGGAGGCAGACTTTTAGCGTATGTATCATACGCCTGTGGCCAGAATGCTCTAATTCATTACTGAATGAGCGATGTTATATATATATATATATATATATATATAGGGGGGAGCAGGAAAAATGAACATGTGCTGATTTCAATTTTTCATCAAGAAAACTCTGGATATATATATATATATATATAGGGTGTTCATAAAGACCGTGTGCACTTTAAAAAAGTTTTAACTTTATTTGTATTTATGATAGAAATAGTCTGTAAAAATGTTATAAAGTTTAATGTTTCAACAAGATGGAGCTCCTTGTCATTTTCCCCTGCGTGTTAAACAATTTCTAAATCAGGAATTTCTTTACAGATAGATCGGAAGTGGTGGAACATTTTATTGGCACCCACGTTTGCCAGATTTGACGCCATTAGATTTTTTATGGGGCCATGTGAAAACAATTGTGTATGCAACCAAACCTAGTTCCTGAGAAGATTTGAATGCTAAAATAGCTAATGTGATTTCAGGCATTACTGTAAATCAGTGAACTGGAAAATGGTATTACCCTTTGTATTGCTAATGATGGAGGACATGTGGAAACTTAAATAAAATTTCAATAAACTTTAAAAAATATACATTTACTTCTTTCTAATCTTTTTACAAATTATTTCTATCGCAAATACAAATAAAGTTATAATTTTTTTAAAGTGCACATGAACCTTATGGACACCCTATAGATAGATAGATAGATAGATAGATAGATAGATAGATAGATAGATAGATAGATATGAAGAGGCTAGATAGATAGATAGATAGATAGATAGATAGATAGATAGATATGAAGAGGCTAGATAGATAGATAGATAGATAGATAGATAGATAGATAGATAGATAGATAGATATGAAGAGGCTGAGATAGATAGATAGATAGATAGATAGATAGATAGATATGAACAGAATGAGATAGATAGATAGATAGATAGATAGATAGATAGATAGATAGATAGATAGATATGAACAGAATGAGATAGATAGATAGATAGATAGATAGATAGATAGATAGATAGATAGATAAAGAATGTAGACATAGGAATCAACAATGAATATTGAGCGTCATGTTAACGCTTGTTGTAATATTCAGACCAACACTGAAAATAGTATTGTCATGTAACACCAAATCACTATGCAGTGTTGATCCCTTTGTCCACAGCATTTAAGTGCTCTCTATCCAATATCGAGCACTGCACTATAAATATACAAAATTCATATATATATATATATATATATATATATATATATGTCCGTTTTTCATCGAGTTCTGGTGAGTGTGGAGCGATAACCGAGGAGCTCATTCTGTTCTTCTCTTTCTTTATTATTATTATTATTATTATTATTATTATTATTATTATTATTATTATTATTATTTTCCATGGTTGTTTTCTCTATTTGTTCCTTTTTATGTCTGTTTCAGTTTTACTACAATTATATTTCAAATGCTGCTTTTCTAAGTTAGAAAACAGGCCGATCTCATCTAATGACTGTCATCTCACGATCATCGTTTCTTCATTTAGCCTTTTGCTGTATTTACTTTGTCTGAAATTATATCGGTATAAAATACTACCTGATTGAATCTTATCCGCAATGGTTCGTGACTCTCCGTGAGTTTCAAATGAATTTTCGGCATTTTCCGTCGGCACACAAGCTGCGTCCGCACGCGGCCCTGAAAAAAATTAAATATATATATAAATTATTTGCAAGCTGTAATGGAACCACCGTTAAAAATTAAAATCAATGAAACTTTATTTCAAGCTTCGTCTTTCATATGCCACCACCCTTCAGGAAGTGAGCGATCATGGCGCTCCACAACTTTCTATCTTTTGTTGCTCATAGCAACAATTGTATTTTTACTATCTTTCCCTGTGTTTGTTCTATCCTTTTACACAAGTCTTTAAGATAGTTTAACCATTGTTTATCCTCTACCACACGTGTCCTGTGAGTGACAAATTTCCCAAGTCTTTTTTCTCATTTTCAAGAAATTTCCGCTATCTCTTTGTTATCTTAAATCTGTCCTTTTCTCAAGGCTCTATTCTAGGTTCTATGCTTTTCCTTATCTACATTAACGATCTCCCAGATGTAATAAGATCCCAAGTAGGCATATACGCTGACGACTCTACAGTTTACTCTCGCCTCGATCAAAAATCTGCTAAGGCTGACAAAGCAAACCTCGCTTCCGAGCTTGAAAATAACCTCCAATCCGTGGCGGGTTGGGGTAAGAAATGGCTCGTGAATATTAATGCTTTCAAAACGAAGCTGCTATCTATTAACCATCACAGATAATCGCTCCTACCCACCCCCATTAACATGGATCAGGCTAGTCTCCCTGGAAGCAAAACACTGCGCCTCCTCAAGTTAACTCTCACAGCAGACCTCAAGTGGAATGAATATATAGAATCCATAGCTAAATCCGCTGCTAAGAAAGTCGGTTCTCTGTGTAGGGCCAGAAAGTTTTTCCGCCTGAAACAATCTTGCACATATATAAATCTACCATCCGCCCGTGCATTGAATAGTGCTGCCATATCTGGTCGGGTGCTCCTGCTATCCACCTAGGGCTCCTTGACAAACTCCAATGGAGAATCTTTAATGTGATCGATTCCGACTTGGTAGTTCAGATACAGTCACTTTCTCACCGACGCAATGTCGCTTCCCAGTGTCTCTTCTACAAATACTTTCACGGCTTCTGCTCCGATTAACTTAGGTCAGTGGTGCCCCCTATATATGAATTTACTCAAGCCACAAGATTAGCAACTAGGTCCCACACCTTTACTGTGAAGCCAATAAAATGTAAACGCAATTCTACTCCATCAGCTTCTTTTCTTGCATTTCCTGCCTGTGGAATTCCCTTCCGTTTACTTGCTTCCCGACAGCAATCTCCAATAATTTAAATGTAAAGTCAATAGTCGTCTCCTATCTCACTAACCTGCATCTTCTCTCTTATGCTCCTTTCTCTGTCCACTCCACTCTCATCAATATTCTCATCCTTCTCTTACCCACTTCCTGACACCCTCTATAACCTGTCACTCTTTCTCATAACTTTCTTATTATATAAACTCCTGCACATCAGTGACGGTAAAATGCCTTGCTTAGAGCCATATGATTATAAAAAAAAACCCTTTCGTTCCTATTTTCATTAAGACTTCCTTGTTGATGACATGTTCACGCTATGGTATTCTCAGTGTACTTCTCTAGAATCACACGTCTCTTGCCTGAAATCTCTTCTTTAGGTTTAATGAAATTATCGAGCATTCACTGCGATACAGAAAGAATGATATTGCAATGTGTTTCAGTACTTACATTTTTATTTACGCAGCATATTATTTACACGTAGCTAAGAAATTAAATGCACGCCATTGATTTTTTTTTTTTTTGGTGTCCATTTTAGAATCATGCGGAATTATCAGATTTGGTGAGTCAACAGAATGCGAAAATGAACACTACAGATGATGGTGGAATTTGAACCCGGTTAGACAATTCCGCTTTTAACGCCGAAAAATGATACGCCTACTTCAAAGCATTCTTCTTCTTCTATGTGCCTTGTCCTTTCAAGATGTGGGCGATCATAGCCTTCCACGTCTTCCTAGTCCTGGTGGCTCTTAGCACGCTTTCTCCTGTTACACCATGCAACTCTCGTTCCGTCATCCACCGGATCAGGCCTTTCAAATATGTTATCCGTTGCTTTCCTCTGTCTCTTTTTCTTTCTATCTTGCCTGTTAGTATCAGGTTCCCCAAGCCTTCCTTCCTCATTGCATGTCCCAGGAACTGTAGTTGTCTCTTCCTGATGCTCAATATTAATTTCGTTTTTGTTTCCATCTTTTCCAACACCTCGTCATTGCTCACATGCTCCGTGAAAGTTTCACTGAAGAAATAGGTCTCATTTAAGATTATATGGCGCCTGTTCCAACAGGCTTTTCTGTAGTATTGTTTAGCGAAGTGTGATTGGTAGAAGAATGAATGGCCGCTTGGATGTGTCCCCCCCCCCACGATTTCTTTACGCAGAAACCGGAACACTGCTTCACTCGGGACTCCGTTCCCTGCGCACCGTAAACAATAGCACTTTCTCTCGAACAGCGATGTAGCCTTCACGAGTCTCCAATACTTCATGATATTTACCCTATTCCCCCCACTGGAGAGAGATGTGACACAAGGTCGGTTTTTAACGTGGGGAGCCCGGACGTACAAAAGGTACAAAAATCACCCAGTTCCTGCTACTGTCGGTTGCGCTGGTCCCGGTGACGAGCACTTGGTCCACCCCTCTGGTGCAATTCAGTGGCGCAGCGTCTGGACAGTTTCCCGGGACCGGGCACTTAATGCCCGAAACACTTAATGCCCTGAAATCAAAGTTGGCTCTTTTTATGCGTCTTTGGTTTAGGGCAAGAAACCGTGATCTCTCGTTTGTGACAGCCTAGCTTTCGCCGATGAGGCATGGCATTTCAACAATGCCTTGCCAAAGCCATCCTTACGAGTCCATGATGTCTACAATCGCATGTGCAAACAATCCGCCTTCTCTTGCTTCGCTGAAGTAAGTCTCCGCCATAGAATGACATTTAAAATTGGAAATTATGAAGAATCAGCATTTATAGAATTCATTATTGCTTTGGGTTTAAATAAACGGCGCACAGTTTTGGAGGCAAATGAACGTCATACACATTATTTTAAATGTTTTTTTTTATTTTTTTTTTATTTTCAAGCTATCCAGTAGTGGGGGTTAAATAAATAAATACAGGTATCCACCACCACGGTTTTCCAGGGTTATATTCATTTATTTCTTTGGTCAAAAGAAAATAGATAACATTTTTTGTAGTTTTGTCCCAATCAAGACATTAAAGCAACTAGGATGAAAAGGGTTTCTGTGTTTAAAACAATATGAAGAGAGAACAAGAAAAGAACACGAATTATTCATATAAAATAAAACGACTTACATTGCAGTCTTTGAAGGTTAAATGGAAAGCAAGGAGCAGGAAGAGAGTTCCATAAGCGAGAAGTAAGATAGCAGAAACTATTAGCAAAGAACTTACAATTACATCTATCCATTTCAACTGTAAATTGATGAGACCTTAAATCCATAAAGTCTAGGTACCCAAGGGCAAAGTTTATTAGAACAATTAAAAAAGCAAGAGGGATCAATATTACGGTGATGTGAAAGTGAATGAAGACGAGATGCTAAGACCTATAATACTGCAGATTCTTCTTTGGATTTTTACAAGTTTCTCTAAATATATAGCAGGAGCACCAGTCTAGATATGGCAACAATATTCAAAGTAAAGACGAATGGTAGACTTATAAGTATGAAAGATATATTCTGGAGATAAAAATATAATTAATAATAAACTTAGACTCATTAATTATGGAGTCACATATCTTTACCCCATAATCTCCTGGCATCAATTTAAACTGACACTTTCAGTTCCCATGTATCTAAACTAGAATTATGAATTATTATTTAACGAAAGGGAAAATTACGATGAAAGTGTTTGGAAATGTTCAAGATTCTCAGCTATCAAGAAATTAGAAACTTTAAGCAAAATTCTCACAATATTTGAGAAAAATGTATCAGTTTATACTGACCCCAGGAAGAGATAAATCAGTTGTGTATTTTTATTTTTCTTATTTTTTTTTATTTTTCATGTATCTCAAAATTTTAGAAAGTTAAAATATACGGGGATATTTCTAAGTTTACATATATAAAAACCACTGAAAGAACAAGGGAAAATTAAAACCAGGAGGATATGATGATTTTCTAAGTGTAGCTTAGAGGTAACTAGGGACCGAAAGTATGAGACACCCGGGTGAGGATCACAGTTCCAGAGGTTACAGAGACGTTAACATAAAGACGTCTACCATCAAAGATGATTTTATCTTGTGTTGACATAAAACGTTGCAAAGCAACGAGTAGCTATTCGGTGACTGTTATCGTTGCTTAGCAACACAAGATAAAATCATCTTTGATTGTGGATGTCTTTATGTTAACGTCTCTGTAACTTCTCTGAAGATGGCTCATGTGAGCCGAAAGCTTAGAACGAGCATAATAAAAAAATATCCAAATGTTGAACAATTTTTGTTTTTATTTTCACTTGAAATTAAAGCCAAAATACGATGTTTAGAACGGCTCATGATTAAACATAATAGACATTCATTTGGTCTTATATTTAACAATATATGTTTAGAAAAAAAAAAAATATATATATATATATATATATATATATATCAGAAGGTAAATAACTATATATGTGTGTAACGTAACTTAATTATACATTTAATGAATAAAATATTTTCTCATACGATATACTATAATTAACGAACTCAGACCAAGGAATGGTAATAACTAATTGAAATCAAGAAAAGTTCAGTTCATCATATGCACCTGGTATTTGCATAACGCATGAAACTTTGTGTCATGCCTAAAACGAAGTATTATATATATATATAGCCTTTGAGATTGGAAAAAGAAAACTCTCGACCTGCGGTAGAGCGCGAGGGAAAATATACTCGACCCAAAATCATTTTACGCGACCGACTCCATTTTCTTAACAGTCGCCTTACGTAAATCACTGACGGAAAACAAAAATGAAATTTTAATTAAAATTTCGAACTTGTTAGAAAAGAT
>JBBBDQ010000656.1:590000-622500 GCA_037127315.1 Ascarosepion bandense
AGAACAAGATACAGGGAGTGATGTTGAAGGGGCTGGTGTTAAGCGGATGAAAGATGGAAATTGACATTGCATTTAAATTCCTGGCGGTTGTAGCCGTCAAGAAGGCAAGTATATGGAAGGGAATTCCACAGGCGGGAAGCGCGAGAAAAGAAGCTGATGAAAAAGAATTGTCGACTGCATTTGGTTGATCGAACTGTAAAAGGGTTGCCAGGCTGGTTGCGGAGTGGGTACCAGTAACCCAAATTCTTGTGGAGGGGGTACCAGTAACCCAAATTCTTGTGGAAGGGGTACCAGTAACCCAAATTCTTGTGGAGGGGGTATCAGTAACCCAAATTCGTCAGAGCAGAAGTCATGAAAATATTTATTGAAGAGACAGAAGGAAGTCACATCCCGACGATGAGAAGGTGGCTGGAGTCGAGCTGCCAGGTCGGAGTCTATAACATTACAGATTCTCCTCTGGAGCCTGTCGAGAACACTGTGATGAACAGCAGTGGCGCTGACCAGATATGAGAACAGAATTCCAGTGTGAGAAAAGAAACTGTTGGAGTAGAAGTAGCGGTTACATTTAACTATTTCAACAGTAAAAAAGGTGGGGCCTAGATGCCTATCTTTTTGCACGCTTAAATTCACGGGAAAAAACACTGTAGAAAACACTGAATGAAAGCACAACATGTCTGTAAGAAAGTAACTTAAATCTCTTAAATATTCATTTTAGAAAGTTAAAGTATACGGGGAAAATTCTAAGTTTACATATATAAAAAATCACTGAAAATACAAGGGAAAATTAAAGCCAGGAAGATATGATGATTTTCTAAGCGTAGCTTAGAGGTGACTAGAAACCGAAAGTATGAGACAGCCAGTGAGGATCACAGTTCCAGAGGTTACATGGACGTTAACATAAAGACATCCACCATCAAAGATGATTTTATCTTGTGTTGACATAAAACATTGCTAAGCAACGAGTAGCTATTCGGTGACTGTTATCGTTGCTTAGCAACACAAGATAAAATCAACTTTGATGGTGGATGTCTTTATGTTAACGTCCCTGTAACTTCTCTGAAGATGGCCCATG
This sequence comes from Ascarosepion bandense, assembly GCA_037127315.1. Lineage (NCBI taxonomy): Eukaryota > Metazoa > Mollusca > Cephalopoda > Sepiida > Sepiidae > Ascarosepion > Ascarosepion bandense. The sequence continues at coordinate 591,073 of JBBBDQ010000656.1, forward strand.
TGAGCCGAAAGCTTAGAACGAGCATAATAAAAAAAATCCAAATGTTGAACAATTTTTGTTTTTATTTTCACTTGAAATTAAAGCCAAAATACGATGTTTAGAACGGCTCATGATGAAACATAATAGACATTCATTGTCTGTTATATTTAACAATATATGTTTAGAATATATATATATATATATATATATATATATATATATATAAGAAGGTAAATAACTATATATGTGTGTAACTTAACTTAATTATACATTTAATGAATAAAATATACGCACATACGATTTACTATCATTAACGAACTCAGACCAAGGAATGGTAATAACTAATTGAAATCGAAAAAAATTCAGTTCATCATATGCACCTGATGTTTGCATAACGCATGAAACTTTGTGTCATGCCTAAAACGAAGTATTATATATATATATATATATATATATAGCCTTTCAGATATGGTAACAGTACTCTATGCACGAACGAATGGTAGATTTATAAATGTGCTAGACGGATTCAGACAAGAAAAAATTCTGACCAGACTGAGAGCCTCAACTTTTCTAGCATAAATAGATGTCAGAGACATATAGTTAATTTCTCACTAATAGTTTCTCTTCGATGATGAACGAAAGGCTAGAGGCAGCAGAAATTTGGTTCTACTGAAGGCTGCTGAGGATACCTTGGATCGAGCACGTGAGCAACGAGAAAACGTTGGAGATGATGCAAACGAGAAGAAAACTTATACTTAACATCAGGAAAAGACAGTTAAGGTTTCTGTGGCACGTAATGAGAAAGAAGGGTTTAGAGAATCTAATACTCACAGGACTGATAGTGGAAAGTAGCATGAGACATATTTGATGGATCTGAGCAAATTGATGGTGGCCCGGGGTTTGGAAGAAATATCAAGAGGAAAAATATTGGGAGCGACAAGTGACCGGGGCAAGTAGAAGTCCACGATCACCTACGTCCTGAAGGGACAGGGCACAAGTAGAAAAAGAAGATGAAAAGAATTCAAGAAAAATGTTTTGAAGAAGAAGAAGAAAAAGAAAAAAATTCAAATAAAATGTTTTGAAGAAGAATAAGAAAAGAATGTTATGAAGAAGAAGAGAATTCAAGAACAATTATTTGAAGAAGAAAAAGAAGTCAATTGAAGAAAAATGTATTGAAGAAGAACAAGAAGAGAATTCAAGAAAAATGTTTTGAATAAGAAGAAAAGAATTCAAGAAAAATGTTTTGAAGAAGAAGAAGAAGAAGAAAAATTACAATAGAAAAATGTTTTGCAAAAGAAGAAGAAGAAAAGTATTCAAGAAAAATGTTTTGATGATGAAGAAGAAGAGATTTCAAGAAAAAAATGTTTTGAAGAAAAGAAGATGAAGAAGAAGAGAATTCAAGAAAAATGTTTTGAAGAAGAAGCAGAAAAGAATTCAAGAAAGATATTTTGGAGAAGAAGAAGAAGAAAATCCCAAAAAAATATTTTGAAGAAGAAGAGAATTCAAGGAAAATGTTTTGAAAAAGAAGCAGAAAAGAATTCAAGAAAGATATTTTGGAGAAGAAGAAGAAGAAAATCCAAAAAAAATATTTTGAAGAAGAAGAGAATTCAAGGAAAATGTTTTGAAAAAGAAGAAAATAATTCAAGAAAAATGTTTTGAAGAAGAAGAAGAAGAAAATTCAAGAAAAACGTTTTGAAGAAGAGAATTCAAGAAAAATGTTTTCAATAATAATAATAATGATAAGAAGAAGAAGAAGAAGAAGAAGAAGAAGAAGAAGAAGAAGAAGAGGAAGAAGAAGAAGAAGAAGGTTATAGAGTGTAAATGTTGGTTGGATAAGATAGCGAATAAAAAATTTTGGTTTCTTTAAGAGATATTTGCTTAAGGACTGGCAACTGGGTCCCACCCATTCACAGTCAGATTAGCCAAACGCAGACGACAATTCTACTCCTGCAGCTTCCTCTCTCGCACTTCCCGCCTGTGGAACGCACTCCCGTATTCTTGCTTTCCTGACGGCTACGACCTCCAGAAATTTAAAAGCAAAGTTAATACTCACCTACTAACCACTGGACACTAGCTCTCTCCCCTCCCCTGTGTAATCCTCACCTTCTCTCCGCCCATGTATCTGTCATTGCACCTGCTTTCTCAGCTTTCTATTGTTCCTTTCTAACTAGCTTGTACTCCTCACTCCTTTCTAATTAATCTTTTTACATTTATGTAACCCCCTGCACATCAGTGGCGTTTCTGCCTTGCTCGGGGTGAAATGATTAAAAAAAAAAAAAAAGAAAAAAAAGTTGATTGTACGTTTTAAGTTTATAACTCTCTCTCTTTCTCTCTCTCTCTTTCTCTCTCGTTCTACTTTTCTATTTTTAAGCTGTTTGAAATTCTGCAGCTGTAAATTTCCAAGTTTAATTTCAAAAATATGTTCAATGATTTTTTCAATCTTAGTATCTAAAATGTCAGATACATTTCCCAATAAACTTTGAAAATTGTCTTGCTATTTATTCAGCTTTTCAGCCTGACTATTGGATTTTAACTTCGAATTATTTGTTGATTTTCTGCCACTAATCTCGTTGAGAGTTTTCCAAACAAGAGCAGTTATTTGTTGGCGGCAGCAGAGATGATGAACCATATTTTTTCATTTACCAGCATTTAATTTCCGCGATATTCAATTCATTCTATTTGATGTGCAACCAAAGTGTAATTGCCGGCTTAGTTAAGAGAAATATCTTTTTTTTATTTTTTTAAATCCCATGCCTCATCGTCACACTTTTCCTTTTGGGGAAAACCTTAGACGCACAACACAGCCCCCTCCCAAAGAAGAAGCAGAAACTTGGATGAGGTTTCTGGGGCAAAGACAACACCGTATTGGAGGCGCTGTGGAATAATGAATAGCGGCTTGAAATGAGGAATCGGAGAGCCGAGTTCGAATTCCAGTCGAATTCATTAAATTCACTTACATGCTAATACCCTTGGGAAAGGCATGAATCCAACGCTTTTGTCTTTCTTATGATTATGTATGCATTTTTAGGAGGCATAAAAGAGTAATGGATTTCGGCTCAGATTGAGACATCGGAGAGCTGAGTTCGAATTCCAGTCGGATTCATTACATTCACTTACGTGCTAATACCCTTGGGAAAGGCATGAATAAAAACTGTTTTGTCTTCATTATTAACATGTACGCATTTTTAGGAGGCATAAAAGAGTAATGGATTTTGGCTCGGATTGCGGAATCGGAGAGCCGAGTTCGAATTCCAGTCGGATTACATTCGCTTACGTGTTAATACCCTTGGGGAAAGTATGAATCAATTTCCAAGCTAGGAGTAAATACATCAGGACAGAGTGGGTCACACTGCTTGGCTGGCAACTAGTCTACCGCAGTAGGAGTTGGCAGCCTACTGCGGGAAAATATTCACACCGAATTCGGCTGGGGACGAGAAACGTCCCTTGAAACTTCCTCTAGAGAAGAAGCCGGTTCGACCCGCCCAGGGTGAATACCGTCACGAGTACAAATAGAAAGTAAAAATATCGTATTTTAAGGTTAATAACATCTACGATAAGAAGATCAAAGCACTCGAAATATCATGTGTGTTGGTTAATAAAAATCTAAGAAAGAATCTTTTATTTATCATATAAAGTTTATAACAATATATTCTTTAATTTCTTATTAGTTATTGTCAAGCTCTTCCTAGACCTAATTTATAGATTAAATCTTATTATAAGTGTGTATAGCAAAACACACACACACACACACACACACACACACACACATACATACATACATACATACATACATACATACATACATACATACATACATATTCTATTTGAGAAAGAATCCTTATTTATAGAAGTTTTGTTAAAAACAACTGACGAGGTACTGCTGTTGCTTTCCTTGTTAGTTACCGGGTCATGTAATTTAATAATTTTGTATTTGAGTTGTTATTCATCTTTTCTGGTGCAGTGGATATCTACTTGAAACGACAAACAGGGAGCCGAGTTCGAATACCAGTTAATTTCCTTGCATTCACTTATGCACAAATACCCTTGGGAAAGGTATTAATCCGTCTTTTTCCTCCAGTTATGGGTTAAATAATAGAACAGATTGGGTTCTATAGCCTTGGCTGGTAACCAGTCTACTGCCGAAAGCAATGGCAAACTACTACGGGATAATCATCTGCCCAGTCAGAAACACGATCGCTCAAAGCGTGTATCACGTATGGCATTTTATCGACTGATTCCTCTTTAAAAATAACTGACCCGAATGTTAGAGTGCTATTTTTCTTTTCAGTATAAAAAAGGGACTGCTGGCCAAATATTTAATTACAAAATCCGGCAAGCAACAAGTACAGTAACCCTACAACATTAAGACCAGTAATTTTTAACGAAACTTGATTATATATATATACAATATTTTAAAGGGCTTGAGCTGATCTCTCTTTTTTATTTTATTAAATGTGACAAATAATATATGTATGTATGTATGTATGTATTCCCAAAAATAAAAAAAATGTACTTTTATTTATCTAAGATCTCGCTGAAATGCCTTATACATCCAATAAGATTACGAGCAGACTCAATACAATTGAAAGCGAAAATGTGAAGATATATATATATATATATATATAATAATAATAATATTTATTAATAAATTATAACATTGATATGTTATAATATCACTACAAAAGTAGCTATTTTGTTTCGACACTTTTTGTGTCTTTTCAAGTGATGTTGTTATTTCGAAAACAACATCACTTGAAAAGACACAAAAAGTGTCGAAACAAAATAGCTACTTTTGTAGTGATATTATAACATATCAATGTTATAATTTATTAATAAATATTATTATTATTATTAGCTCTACTTTGTATTGAGCACTTTTTTAAAAATAGTGTTTCTTTGGATGGGGAATATTATTCCACCCATACTTGTATATATATATATATATATATATATATATATTATAATCGTGTCGCCCCAAGCAAGGCATTTTACTGCCACTGTTGTGCAGGGGGTTACATAGGAGGAAAATTATGAGAAAGCGTGACAGGTTTCAGGGGGTAGTTCGCTAAGGAGCTGAACAAAGTTCATGACATGATATAGAAATGGCTATAGTAGCTGGAGCACTTGGAACAGTGTCGAAACGACCAACATTGAAATTAGATGAATTAGATTTTTGAAGAGGATGAAATAATAATAAACATAAAAAAAATTGCTTTCGAGTGTGAGTGTAATAACCTGAACAGATGAAACAACGCTGGCAAGACAAACCTCTGCATGGCCAATATCCAGAACGTGCCAATGAAACCAATGTTGTTAAAGTTAATATTAATCGATGGTTATGTGCATCTGGATTAAAGTCTGAAACTGAAGGCTTTATTCTTGCAGCGCAAGACCAAAGTCTTTTCACTAGAAACTTTTAGGCAAATATTATACATAATAATGTGGATCCAAAGTACAGGTTCTGTGATAAATACCTATAAACAATAGACAATCTAATCTCAGGTTGTTCTGTACTTGCCCCAAATGAATATAAAAATCATCACGATAGTGTGGGGCAATATTTACATTGGACAATGTGCAAACGCCATGGAAAATATGTAAACAAACACTGGTATGAACATCCCCCAGCACCGGTTACAGAAATAGAAGATGTCACCATTCTATGGGATTACACCATCTACACAGACAGAAAAAATGAAGCAAATAGGCCGTACATTATTGTTAAAAACCAGAAAGAAAAAAACTTGCCTATTAATTGATATAACTTGTCCAGCGGATTGTAACATAGCAACCAAGGAATTCAAAAAACTGTGAAAATATAAAGACCTGGAAATTGAAATAGAAAAATGTAGAAATTGAAAACAACAATCGTGCCAGTGATAGTAGGTGCACTTGGAATGATAAAAAAAGGAACAAAACAACACAGTGAAAGAATCCTTGGAAACCCCAGCTTAAGAGATATATAAAAAATTGTCTTGTTAAGTACAGCCCACACACTAAGGAGAACTTTGTCTATGTAACGCTGGGGATGATAGGGGAGATAGAAAAAACATGAAATGGAGCCATAACGACACACCACGACATGCCTTAGGTCTTCCCGCAGACTTGGTAAGTAGTGCGACCATAGCAGAAATCGAAATATGATGAAAAATGACATAATAATAATAATAAAAACAAATTTATAAATGTCGCTATCAGTTGCATTTTAAGGAACAAAAATATAATTTGTGAAGATTTCTCAGATTAGGCATTGTAACTATTACAATTTACATAGTTCGGACTGTTGTCCTCATCTTCACTGCCATGTTCACTACACTTTGGCTGTTTTTTGTTGGAATTTGAGTTATCAAGGAGAATTAACTAAAACTGAGATATGAAAAAGGCACGTGCACTTAGCACAAAATAAAGGCTCGGTTTGAAACTGCAGCAAATATCACCTAAAGAAGGCCGGGGCGTACAAGGGCCCAAAAAGATAAATACAATCACACGAACAATGTAATTAGTGAAAATGAAAAATAAAATTTATAATGTTATGTTTTTATTTTTAATTTGTGATGAAAACTTGCATAATTTTTAAAAGTCACTCTAGGAAAACTTAAGTATGGATTACGAAACACGTAAAAACCTGACAATGGCAAAAAAACTAAAGTTAATTTTTTTTATCGGGGTGGTATTTCGCCTTGAAGATTCTAAATTCGGAATTGTTGATGCCTCTGGCTTCTTCGTTTGGGAAATGAGGAGTTTGGAGTTAGTCCAAAAGAAACAAAGAAATGATGTTATCGCTAATTTCATCAAATGGTGCGAGTCGGGGGGGGGGGGCAGTGTCTCTCCGAGCGACAGAACTTCATTTGTCCAATCTCTTTCAGAATTTGGCACCGGTTCTCTTGCAACATTCGATTGTTTGTGACCGCCTGTTAAAGCATTTCGCACCAAATGTGCAATGAGGTTGGAAGACAATTCACCCTTAAATTAAGTTATCTTTTAATTCTAATTTATCGGTTAAAAGAAAAAGGAAAAAAATGTTTGCAAACAGAAAAAAAAGAGTATATCGTTCAGTAGCTTTTTCTGTAAGGAGCAATCTTTTTAACATGTTCCTTATGTGTTATTATTATCGTAAATACCGACATCTATCTATCTATCTATCTATCTATCTATCTATCTATCTATCTATCTATCTATCTATCTATCTATCTATCTATCTATCTATCTCATTCTGTCCGTTATCTATCTATCTATCTATCTATCTATCTATCTATCTATCTATCTATCTATCTATCTATCTATCTCATTCTGTCCGTTATCTATCTATCTATCTATCTATCTATCTGTCCGTTATCTATCTATCTATCTATCTATCTATCTATCTATCTATCTATCTATCTATCTCATTCTGTCCGTTATCTATCTATCTATCTATCTATCTATCTATCTATCTATCTATCTATCTATCTCATTCTGTCCGTTATCTATCTATCTATCTATCTATCTATCTATCTATCTATCTATCTATCTATCTATCTATCTCATTCTGTCCGTTATCTATCTATCTATCTATCTATCTATCTATCTATCTATCTATCTATCTATCTATCTATCTATCTCATTCTGTCCGTTATCTATCTATCTATCTATCTATCTATCTATCTATCTATCTATCTATCTATCTATCTATCTCATTCTGTCCGTTATCTATCTATCTATCTATCTATCTATCTATCTATCTATCTATCTCATTCTGTCCGTTATCTATCTATCTATCTATCTATCTATCTATCTATCTATCTATCTATCTATCTATCTATCTCATTCTGTCCGTTATCTATCTATCTATCTATCTATCTATCTATCTCATTCTGTCCGTTATCTATCTATCTATCTATCTATCTATCTATCTATCTATCTATCTATCTATCTATCTTATTCTGTCCGTTATCTATCTATCTATCTATCTATCTATCTATCTATCTATCTATCTATCTATCTATCTCATTCTGTCCGTTATCTATCTATCTATCTATCTATCTATCTATCTATCTATCTATCTATCTATCTATCTATCTATCTATCTCATTCTGTCTATCTATCTATCTATCTATCTATCTATCTATCTATCTATCTATCTATCTATCTCATTCTGTCCGTTATCTATCTATCTATCTATCTATCTATCTATCTATCTATCTATCTATCTATCTCATTCTGTCCGTTATCTATCTATCTATCTATCTATCTATCTATCTATCTATCTATCTATCTATCTCATTCTGTCCGTTATCTATCTATCTATCTATCTATCTATCTATCTATCTATCTATCTATCTATCTCATTCTGTCCGTTATCTATCTATCTATCTATCTATCTATCTATCTATCTATCTATCTATCTATCTATCTATCTATCTATCTCATTCATTCATTCATCTATTATCTATCTATCTATCTATCTATCTATCTATCTATCTATCTATCTATCTCATTCTGTCCGTTATCTATCTATCTATCTATCTATCTATCTATCTATCTATCTATCTATCTATCTATCTATCTATCTTATTCTGTCCGTTATCTATCTATCTATCTATCTATCTATCTATCTATCTATCTATCTATCTATCTATCTTATTCTGTCCGTTATCTATCTATCTATCTATCTATCTATCTATCTATCTATCTATCTATCTATCTCATTCTGTCCGTCTATCTATCTATCTATCTATCTATCTATCTATCTATCTATCTCATTCTGTCCGTCTATCTATCTATCTATCTATCTATCTATCTATCTATCTATCTATCTATCTATCTATCTATCTATCTATCTATCTATCTCATTCTGTCCGTTATCTATCTATCTATCTATCTATCTATCTATCTATCTATCTATCTATCTATCTATCTATCTATCTATCTATCTATCTCATTCTGTCCGTTATCTATCTATCTATCTATCTATCTATCTATCTATCTATCTATCTATCTATCTATCTATCTATCATTCTGTCCGTTATCTATCTATCTATCTATCTATCTATCTATCTATCTATCTATCTATCTATCTATCTATCTCATTCTGTCCGTTATCTATCTATCTATCTATCTATCTATCTATCTATCTATCTATCTATCTATCTATCTCATTCTGTCCGTTATCTATCTATCTATCTATCTATCTATCTATCTATCTATCTATCTATCTATCTATCTATCTATCTATCTATCTTATTCTGTCCGTTATCTATCTATCTATCTATCTATCTATCTATCTATCTATCTATCTATCTATCTATCTATCTCATTCTGTCCGTTATCTATCTATCTATCTATCTATCTATCTATCTATCTATCTATCTATCTATCTATCATTCTGTCCGTTATCTATCTATCTATCTATCTATCTATCTATCTATCTATCTATCTATCTATCTATCTATCTATCTATCTATCTCATTCTATCTATCTATCTATCTATCTATCTATCTATCTATCTATCTATCTATCTATCTATCTATCTATCTCATTCATTCATTCATCTATCTATCTATCTATCTATCTATCTATCTATCTATCTATCTATCTATCTATCTATCTATCTATCTATCTATCTATCTCATTCTGTCCGTTATCTATCTATCTATCTATCTATCTATCTATCTATCTATCTATCTATCTATCTATCTATCTATCTCATTCTGTCCGTTATCTATCTATCTATCTATCTATCTATCTATCTATCTATCTATCTATCTATCTATCTATCTCATTCTGTCCGTTATCTATCTATCTATCTATCTATCTATCTATCTATCTATCTATCTATCTATCTATCTATCTATCTATCTCATTCTGTCCGTTATCTATCTATCTATCTATCTATCTATCTATCTATCTATCTATCTATCTATCTATCTATCTATCTCATTCTGTCCGCTATCTATCTATCTATCTATCTATCTATCTATCTATCTATCTATCTATCTATCTATCTATCTATCTATCTATCTCTATCCGTTATCTATCTATTCTATCTATCTATCTATCTATCTATCTATCTATCTATCTATCTATCTATCTCATTCTGTCCGTTATCTATCTATCTATCTATCTATCTATCTATCTATCTATCATTCTATTCTGTTCATATCTATCTATCTATCTATCTATCTATCTATCTATCTATCTATCTATCTATCTATTCTCATTCTGTTTATATCTGATCGAAGGTTTGACGGATTCTTGACTGATTAGGCGATGACAGGTTGTACGCATGTCCAAAAACGACACTATTCATAAATCTAAGTGAAGGGAGAAAACTCTTAAATTACGTAACCGTTTCAAATAATGGCAATTTCAGTCTACCATACATGAAAATAAGGTAAAAATATAATAAATTAAAAATTATTTTACAAATAGGGAGGCGTAATTACGTTTATCAATCTTTGCAATTTTTGATTCGTAAATTTTGTTTCCACTTAATTTCTATATCACAACCAATAAATACCCCAATACAGAATTTTACACAATTTTAAACTATTATAAATTATTATAATTAAAATGTATAAAATAAAATGAAAAAATCTTGTAAAAATTCATTATTCATCAGAAAAACTTTATTTCTTCAGACAATAATGTCCTTAATATTACTTATTTACAAAAATAATTAAAAGCTTTTTGATTAAGTAATGTCATAGTTTTATTGGGTTCATTATTTGTCAATTCAGAGCAGATTTTTAGTTAAATAGTACAAATTTGAAAAAAATAAAATAGGTGATTTACAATCTCCATTGACATCTTCTTTTTACAAAAAAATAATTTCATGAAATAAGAAGATTCTGTGCGAAATTTAATGAAATTAAGTGGGGGGGTGTAACACATTTAAAATTTTTTTCTCAATATTTTCTAAAAAAAGCATTTCAAAAATAATTTCATTCATTTGTGAATATGTTCTAAAAATTTCATTAAAATCAGACAAATATTTTATTTGTACGAGAATTTTTAAACTAATGTGTTTTCAACAGAAAAAAGCGAAAAAAAAATCAATGTTAAACTGTGTAGAAGGCGATGATGGAAACAAAACAAACATTCTAATCAAAATTTCGGACGTGTTAGAATGGATTAAAAAAATTAAAAAAATAATGAAAAAATTCTTTGATGTTTCCTCTTAATAATAACATCAACATTTTGACTATAAAACTTTATTTTCGTTAAGTTTGTGGCGTTTTGCATTACGCTATGCTGTTCTTCCCGCGAATTACTGGAGGTACCGACTTGTAATTAGGCCATAAAACACATGCATTAGTCAATATTAATCAAACAAATTAACCGTCATTACAGTGCCTTTTTATAGCGACCTGTCACTCATATTATTAACAACTAAAACTGTTTTTTATATCTATTAATTCTTTTATATCTTTTAATTCTAATTTATCGGTTAAAAGAAAAAGGAAAAAATATTTGCAAACAGAAAAAAAAGAGTATATCGTTCAGTAGCTTTTTCTGTAAGGAGCAATCTTTTTAACATGTTCCTTATGTGTTATTTTTGTCGTAAATACCGACATCTATCTATCTATCTATCTATCTATCTATCTATCTATCTATCTATCTATCTATCTATCTATCTCATCTCACTCTGTCCGTTATCTATCTATCTATCTATCTATCTATCTATCTATCTATCTATCTATTTCATTCTGTCCGTTATCTATCTATCTATCTATCTATCTATCTATCTATCTATCTATCTATCTATCTATCTATCTATCTCATTCTGTTCATATCTATCTATCTATCTATCTATCTATCTATCTATCTATCTATCTATCTATCTCAGTCTTTTCATTATCTATCTATCTAGATATATAAGTAGCGAAGCAATCGTTCTAAGTAACTGTTAATCGAAATAAGTGCAGCATAAATGTTTTATCGCAGAGGTGACAGTACGATACCAGATGATGTGTCCTTAAATATCTACAGCACTATATCCGTGCTAATTGATATCAAGTACAAACAAGACAAACGCAGATAAGACAGAACAACAATAATTAGAAAGCGAGCAGAGGTTAAGTTGTTCGAGTCGCAGAGAGCACAGTCCGATAATAATGAAACCCGAGGCATATGCGACACAAGGCAAATTAACGTGGGTAAAACCGAGTCCGTAAGCTCAGACAAAAAATCTTGTTTGCTTTTCCCCAGACGAGACTCTCCCTTTCGGCGGAGCTTCGTCTGGGTTACTCTCCACTCCAAGGCAGAGAGTCCAACAAAGTGAACGGTTGACATACGTAATTGATCCATTCAGACTATCAATGACACTCCGAAATAATTTATGGCCTCCCCAAGTGGGCAGAAGTCCGAGCTAGATGCGACACAAGGCCATTTAACGTGGGTAAAACCGAGCCCGTAAGTCGAAACAAATTATGTCTGCTTTTCCTCAGAGGAGACTCTACTCTTCGGCGGTGCCCCGTCTGGATTCCTCTTCGTCCAAAGGCAGAGACTTCGACAGTCAATCTCAGTTTGTCAATGACATTTCAAATTTCTAACTGCTATTAATTTTTATTTATGTAGCTATTTCGACCCACAGACCATTCCATATTTGAGGGTGTCAGCTGCTCTACAAAAGTAACGAAGAATTGTTTCAGTTACAATTCGTGGGGCGTATTCTCGCATTATTTCTTTTCCTGTCCTTTATTCTTGATTTGAAAAGTTTTTATGTTTCCTTATATCCCCTTCTGAGGCTTGAATGAATCAGCGGCATTTTGAAAATGTTCTTCAGCCATTTAAAAATGTCTCATATTGCAATTAATGCTGAATAATCACCTCATAGATGAAGAATAGAGTTGAAGCAACAGAAATACAGAAGGGCGCTGATAATACCATTGACACAAACATGTGAGCAAAGACGACGTTTCAGAGAAATGGTAGCAACTCATATTTAACATTAGGAAGAGACAGTAGAAAATTCTAGGGGGCATAAGGAAAGAGGGCTTGGCAAATTTGATACTCACAAGAAACAGATTGAAGATAAGAGATAAGAAGAAATGATACATAAGATACCTGGCAAACTTGAGTGAAGGGTGTGTGGGGAGATATAACAAGACAAAATGTATTAAAAGCTAAAAAGGACAAGAGGTTGTGGAGAATCAGTAAGGTACAGGAAACATGAAAGAAGTCCCCACCTTCATATATTGTAAGATTTCTAGTGTATATATAAAATCCTGGATAGTACCGAACCCTATACATACTATGTTATTTCCTCTAAATATGTAACTACAATAAAAGTTAACCCACAATTCAAACAGGGATTAACAACAATGATAACAATAGATTGTCATAAAAGTTATGCGACGGATAAAACATTTGTTTTTACCGTAGATCTTATAAACCTCAGCATACGAATGATCTTTTTCCTTATTAAGTCAAGTATTTTCCCCATTGCTTTTAGAAGAATCTTTTTAAGGCTCCTATTTGGCTTCTTGGAATGATTAATATTAATGTTCTTTGTCACTGGCGGCCTTAATCTCTAAAACTTTTAAATTGTTTATTTTTGGAATTGAGCATGAATAAGAGAAATAACATTGTACTCTCTTTACACGCGGAATAACAACAGCAAAGATGGAGCTAAAGTACGCATTTTAATAGTGTAATGATACCTAGGACTTTAGAAGGCGGAAGAATACAAACTGAAATTGTGGATAATTGTTTTGAAACGTCATTTTTAATCATTATTTTTTTCCTAACTTTTGGAAAAGATATCTTCTATCTTTTGGGAAAATTCCCTTTAGCCATTTGGTGCTTTTCGCCCCCCCCCCCCCCACCCCCCACCCCCAGGCGAATTAAAACAACTGAGCCGTCCAACACATTATCTGCCGCTTTTATTTCTCTAAACGTTTCCCCTTTCCAGCACTCTAAACCCCATTTCCGCTTGTCTCTTTCATCTCTGCTTCCATATTCCTTACTCTTCCGGTTTTGAAACCTTTATGAGTCAGATCATTGATTCTAGTCGGCCATCAGATCGCATTTACAACATCATTTTCTACCGTTTTAATCGATCAGAATTTCATGAAAATTTATTCCCAAACGAAAACCTGGTATAAGTACCCTGTTTTGCTCACATATTTTATGCATAGGCAGGACTAGAAATAGATATTTACACACAGGGCCGTGCTTAGGGCCTCCGCAGACCCCGCAATTGCAGGGAGGGCGCAAGTTCTCTAGAGGCTGCAAGGCCCCGGGAAGCCGGAAGGCTCCTTGACTCCACAGATCTATTGTAATGAAAAAAAAAATTAACAAGACAATTATTAGGATTATTATCATACTTATATGATTTGTATGCTTTGATTTAATTCGTTTTTTTTTCTTTTCATTTGTGGAGCAAGTTGCAGAACAAGTATCAGTTAGAGTTAATCAATTTGCAATGCGAAGAATTTTATAAATCGAAATTTAATTCCGAATTCATTGCTGACTTCTATAAGAAATATGTTTTGCAACGTCCGTGCATGGAATACTGTTGTCATATATGGTCAGGCGCTCCCGCTGTTTAACTCAGTGTTCTTGACAGGCTCCAAAGAAGAATCAGTAATGTGATAGGTACCGACTTGGGGTATGGTCTCCAGCCGCTTTCTCACCGACGGGATGTGGCTTCCCTCTGTCTGTTTTATAAATATTTTTATGACTTCTGCTCTGGCGAACTTAAGTCACTGGTCCCCTGCCACATGAGTTTACTCGTGCAACCAGACAGGCAACTGGGTCCCACCCATTCACAGTTAGATCAACCAAATGCAGGCGACAATTCTACTCCATCAGCTTCTTTTCTCGCACTTCCTGCGTGTGGAACTCGCTTTCATATTGTTGCTTTCCTGACGGCTACGACCTCCAGGAATTTAAATGCAATGTCAATACCCATTTCTTAACCACTTGACTCCAGTTGTTTCTACATCACCCTGTATATCTTTTTCTTTCTCTCTACCTTCGCAACTGTCATCACACCAGTATTTCCATCCTTCTCTTGCTCCTTTCTCTGACACCTCCTGTAACTGGTTCGTCTTTCTATTTACTCCCCTCCTGTCTAATCTTTTATTTTTATGTAGCTCCCTGCGCATCAGGGGCGTTACCGCTTTGCTTGGGGTGAAACGATCAAAAGAAATAAAAGTTACAAGACAATTTTACACTTTCGTTAGATCAGAGAATCGATCTGCTATCAGGTTCTGGTCATTTAGATTTGAGAAGGTACAACGAGAAACCGGGGTACTGTCTGCATAGATATTTTCTAATGATCTGAGAATGTATCTGGGTATCAACAGCATATTATCTTCGAATGTTTTATTTGTGGCAGGAAATTAAGAATTAAAATCAACGTTCTTCTTCACTTTTACAAAAATTCACAATGACGTGTGAAATCCTGGTTTTCCCAAATAGAAAAAGAACTGACCATGTGCTTAAAGAATAAAATTGAAACAGGATTCAGCAAGTAGATGTTAAATTGATATTCTGACCAATAGAAGCGATTTGCAAGACAAAAAAGGACTTAGCGATCAAGTGCGAAAAATAAAAAGGACTATATAAATGGATTCTATCAGCGTTAGTCAGTCAGAAGCAGGAGAGACGACAAGCTAAAATGTAACAAGGGAGAAATTTCAAGTCGACCCGGACATAAGGTCGCGTCTCACATCGTCCTATTTCTCCTTCTTTCTCGTGTGCTGATTCTTTTTATTTCTTCTCCATCCAAAGACATTCCTACAAAATAAACGATCACACATATGAACGTACGCCTTAATTTTTTTACAAAAAATTACTACTACGAACAGTTCTCCAACTCTTGATACCCTTAACTTTTTAATTGAGCATTAATTTTTTTTTTTTTTTAATCATATCACCCCAAGCAAGGCGATAACGCCACTGATGCGCAGGGGGCTACGTAAGGGTAAAAAGAATGGAAAAGAGAAAGCCGGAAACCACATCATAAACAGGGAACATGGGATGCGCCTCTTCACCTGTTCAGTAGACGTGGGTGGAGTGTGAACCGGGCGATAGTTTAGTCTATCTACTCCAATTGGAAAAAAAAAAAAGTCAAAAGTCAAAAGATTGGAAAAGAGAAAACCGGGAACCGTATCCTAAACAGGAAACAAGGGATGAATTCTTGTTATTCTTTCCTTTTAAGTTTCTATTTTAACATGAAAAATCTATATTTTTGTTCCACACACTATTCCACTACTCTTCCACAACTCAAATGAACTTACCTCACTGGTGCCCCCCCCCTACAGAAATTTCCTCAGGCCGCAAAATTAACAACCAGGTCCCACCCTTTTACTGTGAAACCAATAAATTGTAAACGCAAATTCTACTCCACCAGCTTCTTTTCTCGCACTTCTCGCTCGTTTACTTGCTTCCCCGAGAGCTACAATCCACAAGAATTTAAATGTAAAGCCAACAGTCATCTCTTATCTCACTAACCTGCATCCACTCTCTCTCATGCTCCTTTCTCCGTCCACTCCACTCTCATCAGTATTCTCATCCTTCTCTTACCCACTTCCTGACACTCCATATAACCTGTCACTCTTTCTCATAACTTTCCTCCTATGTAACACCATGCAAAATAGTGGCAGTATAATGCCTTGCTTGGGGCGATACGATTATTATAAAATAATTTTATACATTTATATACCAGAGAATGTAAATAAATCTAAAAGACATGCATGTGTAGCTAATCAGTATTTCATTGACTGATTGATTCGTTTTCTACAGCTTATTAACAGACAAGAAATTATTATGTAAATATAAAGTGGGTGATCAATTTGATATTACAATCAATATATTAATTGATCTGTCACTTTATACCCACAGTCATGCTTCTCTTACCCACTTCCTGACACCCCATATAATCTGTCACTCTTTCTCATAACATTCCTCCGATGTAACCCCCTACTCAGCAGTGGCAGTAAAATGCCTTGCTTGTAGCGACACGATTATAACAATATATATATATATATATATACAAATTTTCTACTAACGAATACCTGATAACTCTAGATAAAACTTGTAAGCTGTAGGATGTTTGGTTATGTCTGACACAAGGCCCAATCGATAGACGTTAACGATCTCCCTACTGTTAAAATTTCATACCGAAATTTCATTTTCTTGGGAACTTCGGAATTATAAAATAATAGTATATGTTATTTTGCTTTTGACAGTTGAGTACATAGTCTTTTATGCATATGAATATTTGTCTAACTAATAGAGACGGTGATATGTGTATGTTGTAGTTTTGTTGAAGTTATTTTAAAATACAGTTTACTTTAAGACATTGGAGGATGTTAGATGGATTAACGTCATAAAAGTTCATTCATGTTGGTTATTTTGTAGTATTTTGTAGTACGCAGATGATACAGTGCTGATAGCAGACACAGAAAGGAAACTACAAGACCTCCTACAGAAGGTAGCTGAAGAAAGTAAAAAGAAAGGACTACAAATAAACTGCAAGAAAACCGAATGCATGGTCATCAGTAAAAAGCTCAAAATGCCAAATACAGTTCGGGGATGCTAGAATCAAGCAGATACAAAAGTTTAATTACCTGGGAAGTGTTATAACAGAAGACGGAAAGTGCAACACAGAGATCGGAAGGCGAATTGGCATGGCGAAGGAAGCATTCCAGAAATTGAGTAAAGTATTAAGAAAGAGGACAATTTCGCTAGAAACAAGGAAGAGAGTACTGGATTGCTATGTGCTGTCCGTTCATCAGCATGGCAGTGACTGCTGGACAATATTCTCAAAGATGAAGGAAAAACTTGAAGCAACTGAACACAAAAGGATTCTGCGAATATCATGGATTGGGCATGTGAGCAATGATGAAATGATGAAACAAAAGAAAAGATGGAAACAAAATGCTGGAAACACAAAGACAATTAATACTGAGCATCAGAAAGAGACAGCTGAAGTTCCTGGGACATGCAATGAGGAAGGAGGGCTTGGAGAACCTGACACTAACAGGCCAGATAGATGGGAAAAAGAGACAGGGGAAAGCAACGAATAACATATTTGAAGGACCTAATCAGGTGGATGACAGAACGAGGGTTGCATGGTGTAACAGGAGGCGTGCTCAGAGCCACCAGGGATAAGGAAACGTGGAAAGCCATGATCGCCTACGTCCTAAAAGAAAAGGGTACATAAAAGAAGAATCGAAGTCACTACAATTTGTTAATATGCATGTATGGTTGGTAACTTGAATGCAAGTATGTATTGTCGGCATTTGTTAGGGTTTCAGTGAGTTTTGTTTAACGTCATATCAACCTCTGTGCGTTATTTAATGCTAAAAAGGTGGGTTTTAAGGTATTTTTTTTAATGTTTGGCTATAGTGAGAAGGTTGATTTAGTAAAATTTTAATGGAATTTTTTGTTTTTATTCTTTTTTTATCTGAAAATGACTTCTAGTTTATTTTTCCTTCAAAAATGAGTTATGGTATTCTTTAAAAATATTTTATTAGTAATATTTTTTCTCCAAAAATGCATATTATTCTATAAAAGTTTATTTTTATGCATATATTTCTATAAAGTGTATTTTTATACTTTCATAGTATTTTGACCCCATGACAGGCGCTACCACCCCGGGTCAAGGTGGACCTGAGAACAACAGGTGGTTCCATGCTCTTCACAATCTCCCAATTAGAGACCCTTGCTGCCGGATGCAGTTTTTAATATAAAAATGTACTGCTGGTGTTTATACGATAAAATACATATTTTATAGTGTTTTGTTTTCGTTTTTTCTATTGCTATTAAGTAATAAACTGACCCCCAAACTAATAATACTTAACATAATAATGTAATATAATCTATCTCCTCTCCCTCTAGCTATGAATCAAATAACAGGACAGATTGGGTTCTATAGCTTCTTTCGAGACATTTTTTTAAATCATATCACCCCGAGCAAGGCGGTAACGCTACTGACATGCAGGGGGCTACGTAAAAGAGAAATCCGGAAACCACATCCTAAACAGGGAACAAGGGATGAGCCTCTTCACCTGTTCAATAGTTGTGGGTGGAGTGTGAACCGGACGATAGTTTAGTCTATCTACTCCACTTGAAAAAATAAATAAATAAATAAGAAAAGAGTGAAAAGATTGGAAAAGAGAAAGCCGGAAACCACATCCTAAACAGGGAACAAGGGATGAGCCTCTTCACCTGTTCAATAGTTGTGGGTGGAGTGTGAACCGGGCGATAGTTTAGTCTATCTACTCCACTTGAAAAAATAAATAAATAAATAAGAAAAGAGTGAAAAGATTGGAAAAGAGAAAGCCGGAAACCACATCCTAAACAGGGAACAAGGGATGAGCCTCTTCATCTGTTCAAGAGACGTGGGTGGAGTGTGAACCGGGCGATAGTTTAGTCTATCTACTCCAATTGAAAAAGGAAAAATGTTGGTGGATTGCTAAGTTTTAACTTAGTTAAAGTCCAGTCAAAGAGATTTCCGGTAAAATTTACAAAATAAATTAAAGAAAACCAATTAAACATGAATAGTTTAAAATTCAGCAAAAAAAATCGCCCAAAGTGTGTATCATGTATGGTACTTAACTGAATGACTGAATATAATAGTTGAAAACAATCAAAACTTCTACTGGACATAAAATAGGGGATTGGTTTTCTGTTGTTATGAAGTAATTAACTGATCCCCCGCTAATTATACTTAATATAATAATGTAATCTATCTTTTCTCGCTGTAGTTATGAATCAAATACTGGACAGGTTGGGTTCTATAGCCTTGGTCGGCAATCAGTCTACCACAGAAAGCAATGGCAACTTACTGCAGGATAATCTTCTGCCCAGTCAGTCATGTCTCTTTCAAGACATGATCGCCCAAAGCGTGTATCACGTATGCCACTTAACTGACTGAGTGATGGGCATAAATCTAAAATAAACATACAAAAATTTCTTGAGCAATAAATGTAATGTGTGTAAAGAAATAGCGGGAAATAAACTTAAAGAGTGAAAGACACAAAGCATGGGAAGTTGAACAGAGACATGATCATCCACATCCTGAAAGAACATACCCTACAACAGAAAAAGAAGAAGATCAAAGTATTGCTTCTTTTCAGCATCAGGTTTATCTAAAGTTTCATAAGAAACACGTCGCTTTGACGCCACTCATTTGAGAAAATCGATTTGAATTGGTTCGAAATTTAAGTTTACAAATTCATCCTTATTATTTGTGGTTATTAAAACTTTTGATGTGATTCAAATAGAACAAATTTTATGCCCCGCCTCGATAATATTAATGATAACCAATTGGGTGTGACTTCGTACTTCATTTTTAAAATTACAAGTAACCGAAGGCATTCGTTTGAAACTTGCACTCACGACACATTTTAATAAATGATCGTTGTGATATTGTCTCTGATTTCCATAGTAAATAGACTTATTTTTTATGCGGTGGAACTGATAACCCACACGACCAGCCGGTTTTTCGATTCAGAGTATCTTAGACTGGTTGCTAGTCAGAGAAATCAGTTTGCTATTAACTCATAGCGGGTTGTAAAAAGATGCAAAAAGATATATTTCCATAGGTATTTGCGCGCATGCAACAACTCCGACTGGAATTTGAGCTCGTCTCGCTAGATCAAGTGCCACACGTGATACAGGTTTAGGCGATCATGTATCGGGAGAAAAAAGCATAAGTAATTGAGAAGTAGGCTGCCGTTACATTCTGCGGTAGACTGTTTGCTAGCCAAGGCTATAGAACCCAATTTGTCCTGCTAATCAACCTCTCAGTCATTCAGTTGCCATACGCGATACACAGTTGGGCGATCATGTCTCGAAAGAGACATGACTGACAGGGAAAGAGATTTTCCCCGCAGCAAATCGCCTTTACTTTCTGCGGTAGACTGTTTGCTAGCCAAGGCTATAGAACCCAATTTGTCCTGCTAATCAACCTCTCAGTCATTCAGTTGCCATACGCGATACACAGTTGGGCTATCATGTCTCGAAAGAGACATGACTGACAGGGAAAGAGATTTTCCCCGCAGCAAATCGCCTTTACTTTCTGCGGTAGACTGTTTGCTAGCCAAGGCTATAGAACCCAATTTGTCCTGCTAATCAACCTCTGAATCATTCAGTTGCCATACGCGATATTGGGCGATCATGTCTCGAAAGAGACATGATTAATTGAGAAGATTCATAATGGCAGTAAGCTGCCGTTATTTTCTGCGGTAGACTGGTTACCAACAAAAGCTATAGAACCCAATTTGTTCCTCTATTCAGCCCAAAGTTGGAGAGAGAAGTGACAGATTTATAACTTTCCAATGGGTACTTGCGCATAAGTGAATGCAACGAATTCAACTGGAATTCGAACTCGGCTCTCCGATTTCTTGTTCCAAAGCGATATCCACTGCACCACAAGGCATATTACATCCCGCCAATTACCTATGGACAACTACTCCGCTATGTGTATTTCCAAATTTATTTTTTTTTATAGAGAAACAATTCTGACAACCTTCAGCATTGCTAACACTAGACTCGTGAAGAGCAGCACACAGCCATTTCTTGGCCTCACGTTTTCAACTGACTTGAATTGGAACGACGACATCGAAGCCATAGCTGCATCTAAGGCAAGGAAATTTGGGTCACTGTGTCTTGCTAGAAGTTTTTTTTTCCGTCAGAGTCCACCTTGCACATTTGCAAATCTACCGTTCAGCCGTGCATTGAATACCTCTGCCATTAAATTTTTTTTTTTATAAGCGTTTCACCCCGAGCAAGGCATGTCACTGCCACTACTGCGCAGGGGGCTACATAGAGTGGAGAAAGGATGATTAAATATAGGAAATGTAAGAGGGTGGGTGATAGGCGGGTAGGGATACCGAGAATACTGCTACTCTTGCTGTTCATCTTGAGGTTCTTGACAAAATCCAAAGAAGGATTTGCAATGTAATAGATCCTGACTTGGCATCTCGTCTTCACTCACTTTCTCACCGATGTGATGTGGCTTCCCTCTGTCTTTTCTGCAAATATTTTCCTGGCAACTACTATAGCAAGCTTTTTCCCTGGTGCCTCGATTACATGATTTTATGGGTGCCACTACATTTGGCATCTTGATTCCACCCGTATATTCTTGAAATAGATAATTGCAACCACCACTTCTACCCCAATAGTTTTCTTTTCTCGCGCTTCCAATCTATGGAACTCCCTTCAATTTAATTGCTTCCCTGATAAATACAATCTTAAAAAATTTAAATGCAAAGTCAATAGCCTTCTTTTATCTTCTTAAATCCCGTTAATCATTGCTCCTTTCTTCAATCCTCACTTTACACTGTCTTATTTCTTACAGGCTTACGGCCATATCACGTTAAATATACCGGTTCTCGCTTGATCACCGAAGTTAAGCAACGTTGAGCCTGGTCAGTACTTAGATGGGTGACCGCTTGGGAATACCAGGTGCTGTAAGCGTTTAGTGACGGATGTGCGTTGTGGTGCAGTGGATATCGGCTCGGAAAGAGAAATCGGTGAGCCGAGTTCGAATTCCAGCTGAATACCCTGCATTCACTTAAGCACTGGTACCCTTGGGAAAGTTATTAATCCGTCCCTTCCCTCCAGTTATGGGTTGAATAACAGGGTAGGACTCGGAGACCCTGCCTTTAAAAACAAATCCTAATGAATCTTGATACTCGAAAAGAAAAAAGTATTACTAGACACAAAACTTATATAAAAACAACAATAAATTGTTGAAAGAAAAAGGTATTATCAGCAATAAATAAATAAAGTTTAGTTGGCAATAAATGACCCGCCGAGGTGTTGATATGCCATAAAAACTAAACAACCAACCAACTTTTCTCTTACATTTATTCCTTGTATCCTCCTGCGTAGTAGTGGCTTTCCTGCCTCGCTTGGGGGGAAATGATTAAAAATATGGATGTGTATATGGAAAATATATTAGGTATTCTTTATTTTTAGTAGTTTTCCTATTTAAAAAAAATATGAAATATGCAATTCTTTTGTAAAATGTAAATGTTAGAAATGAAATTGTTATATAAGCCGCTTTCATATTTATAATTCAAGATATCTGGTCGGGTGCATCTGCTATTCACTTAGGGGTCCTTGTCAATATCCAACGGAGAATCTGTAATGTGATCGATCCCGACTTGGTATCCGCCCGTGCATTGAATACTGGTGCCATATCTGGTCGGGTGCATCTGCTATCCACCTAGGTGTCCTTGACAAAATCCAACGTAGAATCTGTAATGTGATCGATCCCGACTTGGCATCCGCCCGTGCATTGAATACTACTGCCATATCTGGTCGGGTGCTCCTGCTATCCACCTAGGGATCCTTGACAAAATCCAACGTAGAATCTGTAATGTGATCGATCCCGACTTGGCCGATCAGATACAGTCACTTTCTCACCGGCTTCTGCTCCGATGAACGTAGCTCACTGGTGTCCCCTATATATAAATTTACTCGAGCAACAAGATTAGCAACTAGGTCCCACCCTTTTACTGTGAAACAGATAAAATTTAAATGCAAATTTTATTCCATCAGCTTCTTTTCTCGCACTTCCAACCTGTGGAATTCCCTTCCATTTACTTGCATTCCCGACTGCTACAATCTCCAAGAATTTAAATGTAAAGTCAATAGTCATCTCCTATTTCACTAACCTGCATTCTCTCTTTCATGCTCGTTTCTCTGTCCACTCCACTCTCATCAGTATTCTCATCCTTCACTTACCCACTTCCTCACACCTCCTATAACCTGTAACTATTTCTCATAACTTTCCTCCTATGTAACTCCCTGCAAAACAGTGGCAGTAAAATGCCTTGCTTGGGGCGATATGATTATAAAAAAAACAAAAATTTCTATACATCTATATTCCAGAGAATGTAAATAAATCTAAAAGGCATGCGTGTGTAGCTAATCAGTATTTCATTGATTGATTGATTCGTTTTCTACGGATTATTAACAGATAAGTAATTATTGTGTAAATATAAAGTGGGGGATCAATTTTATGTTACAATCAATATGCAAATTGATCCCTCATTTTATGGCCACAGTCATCCTTCTCTTACCCACTTCCTGACACCCCCTATAACCTGTTACTCTTTCTCATAACTTTCCTCCTATGTAACTCCCTGCAAAACAGTAGCAGTAAAATGCCTTGCTTGGGGCGATATGATTATAAAAAAAAGAAGAAAAATGCACAGAAAGATTTCATGCTATAAGATATGATAAAAATCTTTTCACCATAAGCAAGGCAATATAGTCGCTAAGATGCAAGTGATTACTACGTCTAAGAGAATCTGAAAAAGAAGACACTATTAAGGAGAGAGAAAACAAAATGAAGAAGAATTAAGAAGACAGAAAATAACGATGGGTATTGCGTTTAAACTTTTGAAAATCAATGTTCACTGGAAATCAAGAATCTAGAAAAGGGTTCTACAAGCGAGAAATTCGATAGAAGGACTGTTAATATAGTATTTGCGGTTACATCTAGCCAATCCATCTATAAAATGATGAGATCATGTGGTCAATCTATTCAGTTAGTTAAGTGCCATACGTGATACACACTTGGAAGATCATGTCTCGAAAATGACGTGACTGACTGGGCAGATGATTATTCTGCAGTAGGTTGCCATTACTTTCTGCGGTAGACTGGTTGCCAGCCAAGGCTATAGAACTCAATCTGTTCTGGCATTTGATTCAGAGCTAGAGGGAGAAGAGATAGATTATATTACATTATTATATTAAGTATATTTAGTGGGGGATCAGTTTATTACTTCATAGCAATAGAAAACCTATCCCCCACTTTATGACCAGTAGAAGCCTTAATCATGATTCCAACTATGATATTCAGTCAGTCAGTTAAGTGCTATACGTGATACACGCTTTGGGTGATCATGCCTCGAAAGAGACATGACTGACTGGGCAGAGGATTATCCCGCAGAAGGTTGTCATTACTTTCTGCTGTAGACCTGTTTGCCAGCCAAGGCTATAGAACCCAATCTGCCCTTCCATTTAACTCATAGCTGGAAGGAGAAGAGATAGAATATATTATATTATTATATTAAATATAATTAGTGGGGTGTCAGTTTATTACTTCATAACAATAAAAAACCGATCCCCCACTTTGTGTCCAGTAGAAGTTTTGATTGTTCTCAACTATTATATTCAGTCAGTTAAGTGCCATACATGATACACGCCTTGGGTGATCATGTCACGAAAGTGACATGACTGACTGTGCAGAAGATTATCCTGCAGTAGGTTGCCATTGCTTTCTGCAGTAAATCTTTTTAATGTGCTTAAATTTACAACGTACAATATACAATCATGTAAAATCGAAGGAAGTTCATCAGGACATTTACCTTGAAAACATTCATAGAAAAGTACAGGGGTGCTATGATACGGCTGTATTAATGTAACTGAAACCGATATGCAAGATCAAGACCAATAACATTGCATATTTTTCTTTGTGTTTATCAAGAATCTCTAAATATATACAGACACCAGACCAGATGTGGCAGTATTATCCAAAGCATGCATGAATGGTAGACTTATAAATGTGTAAGATAGATTCTAGTGAGAAAAATAGTCTGATACGACATAGTGAACCAACATATATATAACAATTTAGCATAGGAGAAAAGAAAATTGAACATAGATCAGACAAGAAAGAAAGAAAGAAAGAAAGAAAGAAAAGAAAGAAAGAAAGAACGAAAGAAAGAAAATGAAAGTAAAAGAAAGAAATGAGTTAAACGAGAGAACAAAAAAGAAATTAGAAAAAAGAAAGAAGAAGCGATAAAAAGAAAGAAAAATGGAAAGAAAATGAAAGAAAAAAGTACAAAAAGAAATAGAAAGAAAAATAGTTGCTAAAATATAAAAGAAAGAAAAAGAAAAGAAAAGAAAGAAAGAAGGGAAGAAAGGAGATCAGAGAAAATAAAAGGAAAGAAAGAAAGAAAGAAAGAAAGAAAAAAAAGTGGATTTAAAAGAAAGGAAGGCGTGTGGCATATATATAAAAAGAGAAAAGGGAAGAAAGAAAGAAAGAAAGAAAGAAAGAAAGAAAATGAAAGTAAAAGAAAAAAATTAGGTAAATGAGAAAACCAAAAACGAAATTAGAAAAAAAGAAAGAAAAAATAGAAAGAAAATGAAAGAAAAAAGAAAGAAAAATTAAAAAGAAACAGAAAGGTAATAGGTGCTAAAAGATGAAAGAAAGAAAAAGAAAAGAAAAGAAAAGAAGAATGGAAGAAAGGAGATCAGAGAAAATAAAAGGAAAGAAAGAAAGAAAGAAAGAAAGAAAGAAAGATAAATTCGTAGAATCAAAATAATGAAAGGACAAACACAAAAGACACGAAGAAATGAATGACAAAATTGAAGAAAAAATAAGATAGAGTGAAAGAAAAAAAGAAAGGAAGGAAAGAAAGAAGGAAGAAAAAGCAAAAATGAATGAAGAAAGCATCAAGGAATGAGTGAAAAATAATGCGAAAAGAAAAAACAAAAAGAAAAACGAACGAACGACAGAAATACTTTTACAGATAGACAC
This sequence comes from Ascarosepion bandense, assembly GCA_037127315.1. Taxonomy (NCBI): domain Eukaryota; kingdom Metazoa; phylum Mollusca; class Cephalopoda; order Sepiida; family Sepiidae; genus Ascarosepion; species Ascarosepion bandense. The sequence continues at coordinate 617,552 of JBBBDQ010000656.1, forward strand.
AGATTGAGGAAAATAAACAGAAGGGAAAATGGCAATAAAAAAGTACAAATTATACAAGACAAACATTCAAGATCCATTGAAAGAAAAATAAAATTAAAAAAATGACAAGAAAGTAATAAAAAGCAATGAAAAAATAAAAAGAGGTGGGGGAAAATATTTATAGTTCTAAAATGAAAGGAAAAAAAACAAAGTAAAAATAAAATACAGACAAAAAAAAATGGCGGAACGTTGAGTCAGAAAGCGAAATGTATAAAACGTGTGGTCAAAACTAATAAAAGGGTTGTGAGTTGTGGTTGGTTGAAATGCTCAGTGGGAAGGGCGAAAGGAACGCGTTGTTTGTAATCAGGGAGCGCAAATGCATTTGTTCTGATACGCAACAATAATAGACTAATTACATTTAACTGTGAATCAATGAACATTTTGTATATTGAGGCAGGGCGTGTAGCAAACTCACACCCCAAGGGTTTTTCATAAATTCTTATCGATGCGTAATCTAAATTTATTTTTGCATGTTTGTGATTCCAGTTTTTTACTCTATTTTATTACGCTTCTATTCATATTTTTAAATGGGTATATGAAAACGGAATTGATTTTATATATATATATATATATATATATATATATATATATATATATATATATATATATATACACGAATAAATAAGGAACGAAAAAAATATTTACAACGTTCAAAACATTAATTTAAAGCAGTATAGAAATAGAGCAAAGAATATTTATCATAAACTATACTTTAAAAACATGTACAAACTACAATCTACTACAAAAGTGTACATTTTGTTTTGAGATTGAAAGAACAATGTCTCATTAGGTAGTTAGTACTGATTACTAACTACCTGATGAGACATTGAGCTTTCAGAATGCACACTTTCGTAGTAGATTGTAGTTTGTACATGTTCTAAAGTATTATATACACACACACACACACACACACACACACACACACACACACATATATATATATATATATATATATATATATATATATATATTTAGTGTATCGAGGCAGCAAATAATTTTCTAAACATATACTGTTAAATATAGGAGACAATGAATGTCTATTATGTTTAATCATGAGCCGTTCTAAACATCATATTTTGGATTTAATTTCAGTTGAAAATAAAGACAAAAATTCTCCAACATTTGGATAATTTTTTATTAATTCGGTTCTAAGCTTTCGGCTCACATGAGTAATGTAGGTAATATCAGAGAGATTTTAGTCAACAATACAATGACCCTTACTCATACACACAGTAAAAAGAAACTTCAGATATTGGAGGCCATGTACATTAAATCCAAACAACCCACACTTAATAAAATCACGTTTAAATCCGGTCATAACACATTACATTGCATTTCAATACATGGTTCTGTTGTCATTTCGCGCTATCACGCGGTGTGACGTCATAGAACCGCATCGCAAACTTAAGAACTACGTTTATTATTTTTGGTAACTATTGCCGTTGCCAAGCGGAGTTTTATGTCAACACAAAATAAAATCGTCGGTGATGGTGGATGTTATTGTGTTACCGTCTTAATAACCTCTCACATAATGGTTCATGTGAGCCGAAAGCTTAGAACCAAATTAATAAAAATTGTCCAAATTTTAGAGAATCTTCGTCTTCATTTTGAACTGAAATTAAAGACAAAAGACGACGTTTAGAACGGCTCATGATTAAACATAATAGACATTCATTGTCTTTTATATTTAACAATATATATATATATATATATATATATATATATATACGTGTGTGGGGGTGTAAAAATTTAAGACTTCATCTGTAAAAGGACAATACGATTTAGGACAAAAGGAAAATTTATCTTTTTTGTAGCGTTTCTTGATATAAATATATATATATATATATATATATTAAAAAAGGATTAATTCAATGGTGTTGAATGATCATTTCGATATGAATATATATGATCACTTTACGCTTTATTTTTAGGGCATACACATATTTGAGTATTTATTAAACTTTATTTTTATATTTCCGCTTACGGGCCTGAATATTTGCGAAATCTAACGTTGTTTTCTTGTATTTTGTTGCGGAGGGGGGGTTAAGGGCATGTAATATTCAAGTAATTTTGGACTAACCCAGTCATTGTCAAGAACAGGTGTTACTTATATGCTAAGCAAGATTTACTTGATTAAATTCTGCGTTTTCAGATTGCTGAAATTTTAGTTAAAACCAATTGAAAGTGACACTATTTTTAACGCTTCAGCAGTAAATCATATAACGAATATCTATCTATCTATCTATCTATCTATCTATCTATCTATCTATCTATCTATCTATCTATCTCAGTCTGTTCATATCTATTTATCTATCTATCTATCTATCTCAGTCTGTTCATATCTATCTATCTATCTATCTATCTATCTATCTATCTATCTCATCTGTTCTATCTATCTATCTATCTATCTATCTTCTATCTATCTATCTATCTATCTATCTATCTATCTATCTAGTCTATCTATCTATCTATCTATCTATCTATCTATCTATCTATCTATCTATCTCATCTGTTCTATTCTATCTATCTATCTATCTATCTATCTATCTCATTCTGTTCATATCTATCTATCTATCTATCTATCTATCTATCTATCTATCTCAGTCTGTTCATATCTATCTATCTATCTATCTATCTATCTATCTATCTATCTATCTTCGACATATTTGGGAAAGACATTAGGGTAATCGAGAATCTCTACTGGCAGCAAACTGCCTGCATACGGACAGGTAACGAATTCAGTAGACATACAAAGATAGAAAGGGGCGTAAGACAAAGATGTGTCTTTTCACCGGATCTGTTCAACTTATGCAGTGAGACTGTTTTAAGGACCCTAGATGTTATGCCAGGATTTGTAATCGAAGGCCACCATTTGAACAACATAAGATACGCAGATGATACAGTGCTGATAGCAGACACGGAAAAGAAACTACTAGACCTCCTACAGAAGGTAGCTGAAGAGAGTGACAAAATGGGACAACAAATAAACTGCAAGAAAACCGAATGCATGGTAATCAGCAAAAAGAGCAGGCTAAAATGCCAAATACAGGTGGGGGATGCTAGAATCAAGCAAGTAAAAAAGTTCAATACCTAGGAAGTGTTCTAACAGGGGATGGAAAGTGCGACACAGAGATCCAAAGGCGAATTGTCATGGCGAAGGACGCGTTCCAGAAGCTGAGTAAAGTATTAAGAAACAAGACAATTTCGCTAGAAACAAAGAAGAGAGTGCTAGATTGTTATGTGAAGTTAGTTCTTCAATACGGCAGTGAATGTTGGATAATATCATCGAAGATGAAGAAAAAACGTTATGCAGCGGAAATGTGGTTCTACAGAAGGATGCTGTGGATAACATGGACCGAGCATGTGAGCAATGATGAGATGTTGTAAAGAATGGCACGAAAAAAAATTAATAGTGAGCATCAGGAAAAGACAACTGAAGTTCCTGGAACATGAAATGAGCAAGAAGGGCTTGGAGAACCTGATACTAACAGGCCAGATAAAAGGAAAAAGAGATAGAGGAAAGCAGTGGATAACATATTTGAAGGGCCTGCGCAGGTGGATGACAGAACGGGGGTTGTGTGTTGTTACAAGAGAAAGTGTGCTCAGAGCCACCAGGAATAGGGAGACGTGGAAGGCCATGATCGCCTACGTCCTGAAAGAGCAGGGCACATAGAAGAAGTTCGTCGTTCTCAGGCGAAGGAGACCATGAGTTCTGGTCACTAACAATTTGAGGAGGTGGCTGATAATGCCAATATTTACACTGGAGAGCCTGTTGCAGCAGGGACAGGGGATGTAGGGCCCAGACTCAAGCTGGTCGATGGAGGTCTTCTGCTCCTTCCTTTTCTGGCATCTCTATTTGAGGACCCTGATGTATATTGAGTATATATTATCAAACATATTAAGTATATGATATATATTAAGTATATATTAATAAATGGATATTTTTTCTTAAGTCTAAATCATGACTACTACCAAAACCAACGCTAGCAGAGATAATAAGAACTCCAATCTAAAAACGGTCAGTTCATAATATGCATCTGATGAATGCGTTGTGCTTTAGACTCCAAGTCGTGCTTTAGACGTAGAATACTATATATTGTTTAATTATTTAGTTTCTGGTCATAATAAGATTAGACCAATGCACCTTTGTATTAAAAAGTGTTCAATACAATTATGCTGTAGAACTTTTGAATATTTTTCATTTGTAAACGAGTTATTACGCAACCTAGGTTTCTACAATGAGTGGTATCTTCAGGCGATTTTCAATAACTAATTTTATCGTTTAACTTTTTTTTTAAGAACGCTCATGTAACGGTGTTTTTTTTTTGTTTTTTTTTTTTGAACGCTCATGTGGCAGGGAATTTTTGAACGCGTGTATAAAATTGCTTAACCACGTTTGGAAATTAAAATCAAAATACGGAAAAGACCCAGACATAACGTGGAGCAGAGTAAAAACAGCCAAGCCTTACAACGGTGGCAAAATATGTAGACTGTGCCATGAAGAAAAGTTAGAGATTATGCTATTCCCAAACAAAAACGAACTATTGAATGAAAGAATGGAAATTATGAATAAGTGTAACCATACAAAAATGCCACTAGGTTCATACAATCATGGATGAAAATGTCATAATTCATTGTAATTTTAAAAATTTCGCGTTCAAAAATTCTCTGCCACGTGAGCGTTTAAAAAAAAAACACCGTTACGTGAGCGTTCTTAAAAAACAAAACAAAAAAAACAGTACAATCAGTTATTGCAAATCGCCTGAAGACACCACTTATGGTAGAAAACTAGGTTGCGTAATAACTTGTTTACAAATGGAATATATATACATATATATATATATATATATATATATATATAAAGCAATCTGTGAGTCTGTGTGACTATTCCCTATGCACCCCTACATTTT
>JBBBDQ010000656.1:625000-645000 GCA_037127315.1 Ascarosepion bandense
CTATCTATTTATCTCAATCTGTTCGTTTATCTATCTATCTATCTATCTATCTATCTATCTATCTATCTCACTCTATCTATCTATCTATCTATCTATCTATCTATCTATCTAATCTATCGTATCTATCTATCTATCTCAATCGTCTTATCTATCTATCTATCTATCTATCTATCTATCTATCTATCTCATTCTCTATATCTATCTATCTATCTATCTATCTATCTATCTCATTCTGTTCATATCTATCTATCTATCTATCTATCTATCTATCTATCTCAATCTCAATTCGTATCTATCTATCTATCTATCTATCTATCTATCTATCTATCTATCTCATTCTGTTCATATCTATCTATCTATCTATCTATCTATCTATCTATCTATCTATCTATTAGTGTGCGTGTGTTTGTTTGGGTTAGATCAAAAATGTATTTGCATGTGTGGTGAAAGATAGATAGATAGATAGATAGAGAGAGAGAGAGAAAGAGAGAGAGAGAAATAAAATGTGTGTGCGTGTATATAACAGAGTATATGTGAAATGTCGAATCTATATGTGTATTCATGTGAGCAAGAAAAAGTATATAAATCTATATAGGTCAGATTAAATAACGTGCAAACATTGTGTATGCGTATTTTTAATAAAATCCGCTCATACACACGGATAATCTTTCGCCTATTATAATTGAATTTGGGATAATTTTCACGTTCTCATGAACGCTAAGCAATTTGTCAACCGTTATATTTGAAGCAGAAAAAAGTTAACAGGAATTTTTAGCAACACAGTTTTGCGGTTATTTTTTGTAACCATAACTTGAACCTCTGAAGATGTTCCCTGAAGGAGATTGAAAGTACTTGGGAACATTGTGAAATAAACGATAATAACATCTGTCAACTTTACAGCTCATTTCTAACATCGTTTAATAATACGCGAAAAATTATCCATGAGTATGAATGGAATTTATTAAAAATAAGCAGACATAATGTTTGCAATTTATTTCATCTGACATGTCTAAAAGAAAATTTGCTGCCTAAACACAAATTTTAAATTTATATATATATATATATATATATATATATATATATATATAGAGAGAGAGAGAGAGAGAGAGAGAGAGTGCCAGAGATGAATTGTAGTCTACATTATGCAAAAATGAAAATAACACTGAAATCTCCTTTTAACATATATATTTACTAATATACACAAAATATCTTGAAATAGTAAAGAGCAAATCTTTCAAAGAAAATCGACATTGTGTCCAACCACGTCCTCCGGACGACTTTGAAATCTTTACCTCTTCAGGACGGTCTCCTTGTTAAATGCTGCCATAATCCTTGGCTTCACTTCATCTTTGGTGTTACAAGGAGTTTTGTTGGTTTCTCGTTCAACTGCGCCCCGAACATAATAATCACGAGGGAAGCAGTCTGGGGAGCTTGGTGGTTAAATGTATAAGCTGGTGTAGTCGCCGAAATTTTCTGACTCACATAACTAGGTTCACCTTCTTGTCCTGCTGCCAGATGCAAGATCTTCTACCCTCAGGACAGCACTATTTCCTCAAGGCACTTTATGTTGCCCTCCATTTTGAATCTGAGACCTTGTTGGAAGATGAATGGAAACGAAATGTCGCCGTCACTAATAATCACTCCAAACACCTTCGTAGTCACCATTAGACTCATCCAACTCTTTCCGGATCCTCTGCACTGCCTTCAGGTTGACACACAAACACTCTGAAAAGCTCGTATTCGAGCTTTCTGTTAGAATGCCATGCAGTACAAGACGCTGTTTTCATATTTCTAGAGGGAGTGAATTGTGAGATGGTACTTTTTTCAGACGATGCCCAACAGACCCTACTATAGTGTGTCGTCAACAAAATCAAAGACAAACAACGCACATGTACGAATTTAAAAACATAAAATGGCTACAATTTTCTCATGGCATCTTCTCTGTGTGTGTGTGTGTGTGTGTGTGTGTGTGTGTGTTTGTGTGTGTGAGAGAGACAGAGAGAGAGAGAGTGAGTGTGAAAGAGAGAGAGAGGGAGAGTGAGTGTGAAAGAGAGAGAGAGTGAGTGTGAAAGAGAGAGAGACAGAGAGGGAGAGGGAGTGTGAAAGAGAGAGAGATAGAGAGAGAGTGAGTGTGAAAGAGAGAGAGAGAGAGAGGGAGAGGGAGTGTGAAAGAGAGAGAGACAGAGAGGGAGAGGGAGTGTGAAAGAGAGAGACAGAGAGAGAGTGAGTGTGAAAGAGAGAGAGACACAGAGAGAGAGTGAGTGTGAAAGAGACAGAGACAGAGAGGGAGAGGGAGTGTGAAAGAGAGAGAGAGACAGAGAGAGAGAGAGTGAGTGTGAAAGAGAGAGAGAGAGAGATTTACTTCTGGCCACTTTCTGAAACCCAATCTAATTTTCTCAAATTATTATTTCATTGTTTACTTACATTATTTGTTTTGACTTCGGTAGTTAGCGTTCCTTTGAGCAGAATATTCAAACGACAGTTATTTTTCTCGTCTCTACCTTCAGCTCTTTTAGAAACACTGCCTTGTTGACCGGTATGTCGTTGTTATATTAATAATAATAATAAACAATCAAATCTAATCACCCAGACATCGTGATCAGAGGCCACGAAGATAGAATATACCTTCATACTGACATAGTACTCCCTGCAGTCTGTAATGTATCTTTGAAGATCTTCCAAAAACTATCAAGGTACAAGGGCTTTGAAATAGAAATCTCAAAAATGTGGTATATGAGGACATCAACAATTACAGTTGTAGTTGGAACCAACCGTTTGATTGGAAAATGTTCTCGACGGAATTCCTGTTGACTCAAGCTTTTAAGAAATGAAAAAGAATGTGCTCACAAGTACAGCACACTCCTTACCTATGTTACCAGAGGAAATTTTAATCAAATATCATATATAATAATGTTGATTCAAAATACAGGTTCTGTGGCAAATATCAGGAAGCCACAGATCATCTAATCTCAGGATCTTCTGCACTTGCGTCAAATAAATATAAAAATCGACACGATAGACTGGGACAATATTTACACTGGACAATATGCAACCATTTTGGAGAAGATATTAAAAACACTGGTATGAACATCATCTAACACTGGTTAATAAATCAGAAGTCATTACAATTATATGAAATTATATCATCTTCACAGACAGGAATATTGAAGCAAATAAGCTGGACACAATTGTCAAAAACGGAAAAAAAGAAAACTTGTCTACAAATTGATATGATTTTCCCAGCGGACTGTAGCATAAAAACCAAGGAATTTGATAAACTATGGTCATATAAAAATCTGGAAATTTAATACAAGAATAGTATCAGTCATAGTAGATGCGCTTTGAATTATAAAGAAGAAACAAAACACATTGTAAAAAATCCCTGGAAATCACATCTTAAGAGAAATACAAAAATTCTCTTGATAAGTACAGCCCACAAACTAAGAAGAACTTTGTCCATGCAATGCTAGTGATGGGTAGTAGAAAACAAATCATGGCACACCACTATCTGCCTTAGGTCTTCCCGCAGACTTGGTAGGTCGTGTGACAACTGCAGAAATCAGAAGATGATGATAATAATAATAATAATAATAATAATAATAATAATAATAATAATCTTTGTTTGATTTTTAGGAAAAAATGATCAGTGGAAAATATCATGAAGTCATTGCTAACCTTAGGTCTCTGATTGAAACCATCAAAAATGTATACTACCAGCCATAATTATTAGGCCACCCGAGATTTTAAAAAATGATGTATTTTATACTATTTTTTAGTATTTATTTCCAATGGGACAAAGGAAAATAGAATTGTTCTTTTGTTAATGCTGCACAATAACATGTGGATCAAATGGACTGTTCTGGTATTCAGTTTTTGTGCTCCCTTCCCCATACTAGTCTCTTCTTCTTATTGGCTGGCCAAAGCAGAGGCTTCCTGGCTGTCTTGAAAAATTTTGCAAAGTAATAATAACAAAAGAACCATTCTATTTTCATTTAGAATTATCCACTTGGCAATAAATACTAAACCTAGTATGAAGTCACCTAATAATTAGTGTATATATAGCAAAAATCCAAGTTAATAATAATAATAATAATAATAATAAGTCAACGCTATCATAGGTCGACCAGAGTCAAGTTTGCAGTCATTGTGAACTACATGATCTTATCGAAGGTTGTATGATACGCAGTGAACCTCTTCTAACCGGTGAAAGACAGAAAAAACACACTAGTATGAAGGCCTTGAACCAAACTATGCAAAATTTAAGGAACATTATAGTGAGTGTCTTTCTTTTTTTATCATATCACCCCGAGCAAGGCGGTAACGCCACTGATGTGCAGGGGGCTATTTAAGAGTGAAAAGACTGGAAACCCCATCCTAAAAAGGGAACAAGGAATGAGCCTCTTCACCTGTTCAATAGACGTGGGTGGAGTGTGAACCGGGCGATAGTTTAGTTTATCTACTCCAATTAAAGCGTGAAATTATTTCCGTGCTTAAACATCAATGCTTTTAGAAAAATTCTCAGATTTTTTTGAGGGGAAATTTTTTACCAAAATATTTCTTAGCACTTCATTTTGTTTCTATGAGACCAGAGAGAAGAGCCAGACGATTACCGTCTTAAAACTGAGAGAGGCATTCCAAAAAGGTTTATGTCCGTGCGGTTGTGCATATATGTTTCATTTAATGTTCTTACGATTATCTTAATTTCTTAATTTCAAACACTTCACCAATAATAGAAGACTTATCAAAAGAATCATGCGCTTTGGAGAGCTTCATGAAACTATGATAAAGTCTCGTGTTTATTAATATGAGAGAAGAGAGAATAATGAACAGGCAAAACAAACAAAAAATGTAAACGAAAGAGAAAGAATAAAAAAGAAAACAAGCAGATAAATATGAATTAGAGAAAGAATAAATAAGAGAAGTTTCTTCTTCTTCCCCCTCTTCCCCATTTATGCCCATCTACACATCACATTTTACAATCCGCTCCCTGCTCAACCACGTTGCTTACAAATCAATAATTTTCCCTCGTTTCCTAGAATTATTATATAAATAACAAATCTGTGATGGAAATGAAAGAAAAATCTAATCAGGAAATCAGAGACTCCAACTGACTCCCCCTCCCTGCAGCTGGGAAATCATAAGAAAACAGAAAAAAAATGTTAGCTAAATCGCTTGATTCAAACGCTCTCAAGTGAACGCGCATGCGCACACGATTACCATAAAATCGCTCCATCTTACTGTGTCTTTCCTTTCAAATTAGTGGCACCAAGCGACACGCATCGTTTTTGTTCAAACGAAACTTTAACCATTCAAATATCCTCTACTGTGTTGCTTTATTTATTTATTTTTGATGTTCATGCATAGAATTCCATTTGTCCTACATCGAAATCAGCAAATTAATAATTCCTTGTTTACTGATTTATCTACACCCAAACATATGGAAGCTAGAATATTCGAAGAAAGAATATTAGAAAGCTCAGTAAAGATGATGAGATTCGTTTTGATCAAATTTCTTTAATGAAGTGTTTTCATTAATGACTAACGCGGTGTATGGAATGCAGCAGAAGTTTGACAACTCGAATTTTCATTGCATGTTTCTGCTCTACGCCGATGTCTTCCAATTCTTTCATTTTTTTTATTCCGCTCTTTATGCGACTTGTTCATGATTTTGTTTAACTTTTATGCAAGAATAATTCAGTTTTATGCTCGAAAGGCGAATAAGAATCGTAGAAATGTTTCTGACACTATCTTCCTATGTATCTTTCTTTTGAACAACCCCTTCACGAAATATTTTAATCGATTCTAATATTTACTTTGGTGCAGTAATATGTTCAGTCTTTTGCCCACACATTCGAGTTATTCAGCTGGCAAGTCAGCCTCACAATATTGTTATACGAGGTCTGTCTGAAAAGTAACGGGAGTAAACAATTTATTTCAATCCCAAACAAACTACATGGTTTACCCTTCAAAGTACCAATCTAATTCAATGTACAATTCCCTGATGTTTACTGTGATGGACCAACACTTGAAAAAGGCTGAGAAGAAAAAAAAACGAACGAACGAAACGTGGCGATAACCGAAACAAAAATGGGTACTTTAAGTCGAATTTCAAAGAAAATTATATAAAATTATACAGGGTATCCATAAAGTCTGTGTGCACCTTAAAAAATTTATAACTTTATTTGTATTTGTGATAGAACTAATCTGTAAAAAATGAGCTTAAACAATTAAACTTGAAGGATAATACAGTGTTTCAACAAGATAGAGATCCTTGTCACTTTGCTCTGCGTGTTAGACAGTTTCTAAATCAGGAATTACCTAACAGATAAATCGGATGGGATGGACCATTTTATTGGCCTCCACGTTCACCAGATTTAACTTCATTAGATTTTTTTATGTGAAAATAATTGTGTATGCACCCAAACCTAGTTCATTAGAAGATTTGAAAGCTAAAATAACTCATATGATTTCAGGCATTACTGTAAATTAGTTGGCAAATGTTTGCCGGGACTGCAAAATCGTATAGCCCTTTGTATTGCTAATGATGAAGGACATGTGGAAACTTAAATAAAAATTTAATAAAACGTTTTAAAATATGGATTCACTTCTTTCTAATCCTTTTCACAAATTATTTCTATCACAAATACAAAGTGCACACGAACTTTATGGACACCTTGTATATTATCATGTGTTTTGATACTGATTTTTAGAGGATCTTGAAATCAACTACAGACATCAAGGAAAGTGCTACCGTTTTTTTTCGCAAGTGCAATAGCAAATAAGTGGGCGAAAGTACAGATCACGGCTGTACGCGGAGGATGAGGATCAAACTTTAAGGGTTTCAGGGTCCTACAACTGGGCGTTGTGTGGAAGTCGGGTTAAGGGTTTTCTATTTATTTGTAAAAAAGAGGATTTGCAGAAAGAAACGAAAATTGCAATCACAAATCGAGACAACTCATTAAATTATAATTCTGTAGTTTAATTGACATTTAGAAGCTTTAACAGATCCACTCAATGTCGAATAGGGGTTCATTTAAGAGAAAAGTATCAACAAAGATACGTAAGAACTAGTGCATTTCTATCTATCTATCTATCTATCTATCTATCTATCTATCTATCTAATCTATCTATCTATCATCCAATCTCTCTTTCTAATATATATATATATATATATATATATATATATATATATATATATATATCATTGTTCACTCTTTTGCTGTCTAGATATCTATCTACATAAACGCACACACCCGAACACAAGCACACACACACCCGAACATAAGCGCACACACACACACACACACACACACACACACACATATATATATATATACATATATATATATACTAAACATTTATAGGTTAGATTTAAATTAGACCAGTAAACAGTTGTATTAGAAAGTGCTTAATGCATGTTTAAAAGGAAAAGGAAGCTTTAACATGTAGACGTTTTTTTTTAGATATTTAAATTACTGAGATTAGCCGATTACGGTACGATGGTTTCGAAGTTTTCGATTTCTGTCAAGCGATTTTTATCAAATCAATACGTATTGCCGGACGAAAACCAAAATGTCAAAAAAATGGTAGCGTAATCGACTTATTTTCCATTTTTACAACTCATATATATATGTGTATGTGTGTATTTGTGTGTGTGTGTGTGGTGCGATGGATAATTTGTCGTCAAAATTACGCAAAAATGAAAGTAATACAAACATCTAAATTTAACAGATATATTTACCAAAATGACACAAAATTATCTTAAAATACTGAAGACTAAATTTATTCAATAAAATCAGCATTTATTTCAAGCACAATCTCTAGATGGCTTCTGCACCTTTTGCAACTCTTCTCGGTGCACGCCTTGTTTAAATTGGTCAATGCTCCCATCACCCTTGCCTTCAGTTTATCTTTGGTGTTACAAGGAGTTTTGTTGGTCTCTCGCGCAACTGCACTCCACACAATAATCAAGGGGAGATAAATATTTTATAAATTGCAATCAAAAGTAGCACTGGCAGTTGGTTTAATGAATGTCGAAGGCTTCCTCATAAGAAAACGGCTCCTTTCACTTTTACTATTACAATTTAGCAACAAGATGCAGAAATGGATTCGACAAAAGTACCGCAAAACAAAGAATATTGGTGAAAGAGCAAGAATTATTTAGAACAACCAAAGAGAGGATGTTGAAAAGAAGGACACATAAAAAGAAAAGACATGTCGCATACATAGAAGGAAGTATATATATATAATTCTTTAAACATCGAAATTTTGTTTTATTTTATATTTGGCTCTGTAATTAAAATATAATATTTGCATCGAGCCCTCCACCTTGATCAATTTTAATATTAATGAAATTAATATTAATTAGAATCGAGTTTTTGAGATTTATCTAACTGATTATTCTTTTGGATTCAAATATACATATGTAAAGAAGAAACATAAACTTTATATCGGAATTTCGGCAGGAATTTAGAAACAAAGTCTTTATACACACAGGCACTCCTTCACTAACCCTAATTTAAGGTATCAAAAAGTCATTTCCCGAAATTACTGGCAATTGAAAAACAAAATAACCTAAATCCACAGATAAAGTGAAAGCTGATAGGCAAGGCAAGCAATCCTAATAGATTAAAAGATAGATGTAATCTATGTTTAACAGAAAGAAATTAAGATTTTGAAATTTCAATATCAGAATGTACTTCTGAATAAACGTAGAGAAATCATTAGTATGTGTCGTCATAGGAATAAATTTAAATTGCAATAATTATCTCATTCTTCTATTTAGACACAATATAATTTTAAAAAATTTTGCGAAGCAGTAACCTTTTCCCTCCTACCTACCACTGCTAACCCAGAGGTCAAACCACATGCTTCCTACTACCATAAGAGAGATTACTACTAAGATTCCTTTAGCTTAACCCTATAATAACCAACATTCCCCACCCCTTCCTTTACTAGCTGTTGGCTCCGGCATTAGAATTTTTCCTCATCCTTTGAATAAAAGGGGTTGAAAATGCATGTCTTAAACTGACTTGTTGAAAATAGCTCTCCCCCTTCTAAATTTATCTGAATTCATATATATATATATATATATATATATATATATATATATATATATATATATATATCGCTTAGTTAAGAAACAAAGCATTAGAGAACGTTTTCACTTTGCTGATCATTTCCGCGCTGACAAGACAATATTGGCCAACACTTGTTATTAATTTCGAGGTGAACAAGGCTGAATTTTTCAGACATGAAATTAAAAGAACAAATAAATCTAATTGTTGGCCGCTATCCTAATGACCAAGGAAGAAGTTGTCTAAATATGGAGGACAGGCGTTTCCGGTCACTTGAGTGAACATACCGGAAGTTAATACTTAGGAGACTGATAAACGAGGTTAGCATCGTGCGTCGGCTTAGTGGCCGAGAGGACAAATGTCGTGGGATCAGCAAGGCAAGTTTGTTTCTTAGGGTCGTTAAATATGATGGTTTGAGTAAAGGGAACACAAATTAAGGCGTTAGGCTTATAAGCAATGATCACATATATTTGTGGAAGAATATATATATAAGAATAAATTTTTTTTTAATCATCTCACCCCAAGCAAGGCATTCCACTGCCACTATTGCGCATGGGGCTACATAGGGGAAGGTAAAGAGAAGGAGTGGTTAGACATAGGGAATGTTAGGAGGAAGGTGACAGATGAGTAAGGATAGCGAGGATGAGGGTCGGGCAGATGGGAAGAGTGCTTGATAGAATGGGAGCAGGTTAGTGTGTTAGGAGGTGTCTATTGACCTTACATTTAAACTCCTGGATATTGTAGCCGTCGGGGAAGCAATCGTTTGGAAGAGAATTCCACAGTCGGGAAGTGCGAGGAAAGAAACTGTTGGAGTAGAAGTTACGGCTGCATTTTATCGGTTTCACTGTAAAAGGGTGGGATCTAGTTGCTAATCTAGTATCTCGTGCAAATTCGTATTTAGGGGGCACCAGTGATCTAAGTTCATCGGAGCAGAAGCCGTGAAAGTATTTATAGAAGAGACACAGGGAAGCCACGTCTCGCCGGTGGGAGAGAGACTGCAGGCGGTCTGCCAAGTCGGTATCTATCACATTACAGGCCCTCTTGAAGTTGGGACATGCAATGAGAAAGGAGGGCTTGGAGAACCTGATACTAACAGGCCAGATAGAGGGGAAAAGAGACAAGGGAAAGCAACGGATAACATATTTGAAGGAACTGATCAGGTGGATGGCGGAACGAGGATTGCATGGTGTAACAGGAGAAAGCGTGCTCAGAGCCACCAGGGATAGGGAAACGTGGAAAGCCATGATCGCCTACATCCTGAAGGGACATTGCACATAGAAGAAGAAGCAGAAGAAGTTGTAGTTTTCTCGAAATCTTTGAGTGATAAATAACATTTTTTTCTTTCTTTTTTCCTGATTTACTTCCTGCTATCCTTATACCTTCTTTCTAATATCTATTTATTTATTGTAAAGCTTTTTTTTTAAAATTATATAAATAATTTTATGTTTCAGTTTTCTTTATTTTGATAATGCGTCAGTAATTACTTTGCTTAACCACGTGTTGGTTATATGCATGTTATTTCATTTAGATTTCACCCATTTTCTAATGTGAACATTTTGCAATGTCTACGTATGACATTTATCTCATTGCGTTTATTTAATAGATTTTTTATTCTTAAGTGATTTAATAATAAATAGTTTTTCGTATAAACATGATGAACATAGATCATTTAAGGACTTGCGTGAGCTTCTTTTAGAATTTTCCACTTTATTGTGGGTGTTTTTTTTGTTTCTATTTTTCTATTTGTTATTATTAAATGAAGAGATGTGCTGCTAAATCCGCCGTTTAAGAGTATTTTTAGTACTTCTTATATAATTTTTTATATTATTTGGATTTTCCTTTGAAGATATTCCGCATTGATAGACGATTTATTCCGTTAGGCACCTGTTTTCTAACGAGCAATCTATAGGATTTCTACAATTACATTTTTTCTTGTCTAACTTGTTATTTTCTGTTATCAGGTTGTTTTTATTAATATTGTCAAAGTTTTAAAAATATTATTATTGTGATTTTTTATGATTTTTCTAGATTGTTCATACAGCTGTTGTAACTTAATTCAATAGTGTTTTTATTAAAGATCTTACTTAGTGGATTTTTTCGGGAAAGTGTTTCCTAATTAACGCGAGGAATTTTTCCCCCAATTTCATACAAGTCATTTGGTTGAAAGAGGGTGTGTACCAGATGATATTTCTATTCCTTTTTTTTTTTCGAGGGTTACTTTTCTCGTTTACATATTTAATACTAGCAGTATAGCTCAGACTCTTTGGACGTTGGCATGACAGACTAAAAAGCAATAGTTGTTTCCAGTTAAAGCGAAACCATAGACTGAAAGAAAAATAAATGGATGTAAGTCAAATTTTGATTTCCTGGTATTGATATCAAATAATTTTTTTCGTCGTAAACTGAACTTTGAAGGCTAGATAAGACCTCTGAGTAAATGGTATCATGGCTGAACCAAACCCGAAGCAAAAGCTAAAATAAAAGGGCTGAAAAAAATAAAGACATACAGGCAGATAAACAGACACACACACAAACATCTTGCCATTTATATATGTATATATATTATCAATTTTCTGCACTATTGTAAGAACTGCAACCTTGAAACATCTGAATATCGTTTCTTATGTCTTTGTGTATTAAATTTGATTAAAATCGGACCACTCCTTCTATAATCGGATTTTTTCGATTATCGATTTTCAATATTTATCGGGGGTACCTCGACGCAAAACCTAGCTAAGAACACTCGCGGACGCTTATAGAACAACTGTGTAAATTTTCAAGAAAATCGTTTCAGCCGTTTCGGAGTTTATAGGTAACAGACAAACACACAGACAGACACACTCATACACTCACACATACACACAAGCACAGAGAAAGTTCCATTACGACGAAAAAAACTTATTTGATATCGATACCAGGAAATCAAAATTTGACTTACATCCATTCATTTTTCTTTCAGTCTACGGTTTTGCTTTAACTGGAAACAACTATTGCATTTTAGTCTTTCGTTCCGACGTCCAAATAGTCTGAGCTCCAGGACAATGGATTAGTTTTAAAGCTTTATCCTCGAATACGTGTGGCCAGCCATTATATATATAATGGCTGGCCACACGTATTCGAGGATACCCATTTACCAAGATGGCTATCTAATCCCCATTGTAGACGCTTGCTGAGGCGCACTTGTACCTGTTCAATACCAACTGTGGCGTATACTGTATTTTATTTACAGTTTCTGTATGAGAGCACGTTATCCGGTCTGAACAACAATCTGAACTGGGCCAGAACGCTCAAACGCTGGATCAAGGAGACTTGCGACTTGGAGTTAGTGCAATCATCAACGGCTCCTCAATCTCACTTGCAAGGCTTCGGTCAACCCGTGATATGGTTTTCAGGCACTTTCCAAAGGTGCCACACCCTGGGATCGCCTCCTCCAGACCGATAACATCATCAAGTCATCTTCATGACGAATCGACCAAGGTGATATTCGAATATATATGAATACATTTTTTGGATTTACAAACACACACACACACACACACACACACACACACACACACACACACACACACACACAGAGATACACACACGCAAATATATATGTATCTATATATATCTATTTATAAAGATATCTACCATCAACGTCGTAGAACAGCATTATAAATTTACGACCTGCGTCTGCTATTCGATGACTGTTATTGTCGCATAGCAAAATTTTCAAGTCAGGACAAGATCATACCATCTTTGATGGTAGATGTCTTTCTGTTAACTTCCCTGCAACCATTCTGAAGATAGTTCATGTGACCCGAAAGCTTAGAACCAGCATAATAAAAAAAATTCCAAATATTGGACAATTTTTATTTTTATTTTCGCCTGAAAGCCATGCGATGTTTAGAACATAATAGACATTCATTGTTTGTCATATTTAGTGATATATGTTTAGAAACTTATCTACTGCCTCGATATGCTCCATATATATATATATATATATATAGTCATCCGCAGACAGATATCATCAGTACGGTTAGACTCCGACTGCTTTTTAACCCAGGATTGAAACCCGACCGAATTTTCGTCAGTCGGTGATTCTACCTCTGGACTATGGGCGTTCGGTAGAAGAAGGCAGACTTTCTAGCGTGTATATTATCATTATACGCGCCCAATAGCCAGAGGGCTCTAATTCATTTACTGAATGAGCGATGCGTACATGCCAGAGTAGCTACTGTTTTTCAAAATCTACCATTCTTCCAGAATTCTGGGTGTATATATATATATATATAGGTTAAAAATTAAAAATTAAAAAATGACACGACACCTAAAACTGACACATAATTAACCAAAACTGGGTGGGCGTCATCATTATGAAGGCTCATGTAGACCCATGTTTCAAGAAGTATTTAGCAATTTTGAAGGCATGTAGAAATGATTCTTTGGGCAAAGTCCATAAAACAGTTATTACCGATAATGGACGGCGAAAAATATTGAACGCATGTGGGCTGTAATCCAAAGAATACGACGATTGATAGTGCGACAATTAGAAGATCTGGAAAATATCCAACCAGGCTTGTGCATGAGTCGAGCTTCGATGATTGGACAGGAAATCATTATATGCCTCGTTTATAGGTTGACTCGTTTTATGGTTGATCCTGGGTTATGGACTCATTAATTTTTCATATTCCTTGTCTGTTGGTCGACTAATTAAAAAAAGAAATAGAGCGTATACTTAGAGCTAAATATATATATTTATACTTAAAATAGAGCTAACTTCTACTTTGATTTAGAAAGAGAAATGTTCTGGGACACATAATTTTGAAAGATAGTTTGAATGACTTCACACTCACATGACGTAAGGATTAGAAGGAAAACTAAGAAACCTTCTTAACAAGATAAATGGTAAATGGTTAACAGAATAAGAAAAGATGAAGGGTAAAAAGATAAACCTTACTGAAAACTAAATTGGATGAGCTTTTTTTTATCATTACACTTCAAGAAAGGCAATAAAGCCACTAAGACGTAAGATGTTCCAGAGTCTTTTTTTTTTTTTAATCATATCACCCCGAGCAAGGCGATAACGCCACTGATGCGCAGGGGGCTACGTAAGAGTAAAAAGATTGGAAAAGAGAAAGCCGAAAACCACATCCTAAACAGGGAACAAGGGACGAGCCTCTTAACCTGTTCAATAGACGTGGGTGGAGTGTGAACCGGTTGATAGTTTAGTCTATCTACTCCAATTGAAAAAAAAGTGAGGAGATTGGAAAAGAGAAAACCGGAAACCGCATCCTAAACAGGAAACAAGGGATGAGCCTCTTCACCTGTTCAGTAGACGTGGGTGGAGTGTGAACCGGGCGATAGTTTAGTCTTTCTACTCCAATAAGTAGTGTGAGATGAGTGTATTATTAAAGAGAGAGAGAGGGGAGTGCAATAAGAGAACAGGAATTAAGAAGATCAATGTCGACTGGAAAGCAAGAAGCCAGAAGAGAGTTCCACAAGTGACAAGTGATAGATAAGAAATTGATATCATAGAATTTACTGTTATATCGAGCAATTTTACTGGAAAATTAGACCTAACCGCCAATAGAGTAATGCGCTTAAATTCATAAAGGCTAAGTACCAAAGAGGAAAGCTCACTAGAACAGTTGCGATGAAAGTATCTATGGAAGAGACGAGGTGAAGCGGTGGAAAACGACTGAAACTGCGGAGAGCCTTGATCCCGGCTCCCTTCTAGTAGATATCCGGCACGTACAAGAAGATCAAACATCAAATTAGGCAAATGTTATGTCAAGTCAAATGTTATTCCACATAAATAAAAATCTAAAAATCCATTACTGAAATTCTCTATACAATGAGAATGAGAGAAAGTGAATCAGCAATATATAATATTTACAGTACTTACATTATTCAGCCTATTGTCCTTATCTTTGTTGCCATTTGTATGACATTTCGGCTGTTGTAAGCTCCGGCCTTCTTCAGATGTTAAGAAATAAAACCCTTTATTACAATCACTGGGGTATATCATCTCATGTGCAAAGCATCTTTGGTAGTCAAGAGTCATCTCCCTCTAACCTGACTCGAAGTTACTTGTTCACCATTGCTGTAGCCTGGTATTGAACTCACAACTCTATGGGTCAAGTCATTGGAACAAACCAAAGTCTATATCCACTGTGCCATGTGTCCTTAAGGTTAAGTGATCGTAATAAAGGGTTCGGTTCAAAATTCCTAGCACCTGAAGAAAGTCGGAGAGTAAGACGGCCGAAACATCATACAAATGGCAACAAAGATGAGGACAATAGTCCGAATAATGTAAATATTGTAAATACTACCTCATCTCAGATATATAGACAAATAGAATGATCTATTATTAAACGTCGTACATATGGCAACAAAGATGAGGACGATACTACAGAACCCAATCTGTCTTATTATTTAACCCATAACTGGAGGGAAGAGACGGATTAATACCTTTCCCAATCTCAAAAATATAGACAAATAGAGTGATCTATTATTAAACGTCATACAAATGGCAACAAAGATGAAGACAATAGTCCGAATAATGTAAATACTGTAAATACGACCTCAACTCAGAAATATAGACAAATAGAATAATCTATTATTAAACGTCGTACAAATGGCAACAAAGATGAGGACAATAGTCCGAATAATGTAAATGCTATAAATACTACCTCATCTCAGAAATATAGACAAATAGAATGAACTATTATTAAACGTCGTACAAATGGCAACAAAGATGAGGACAATAGTCCGAATAATGTAAATACTGTAAATACTACCTCATCTCAGAAATATAGACAAATAGAATGATCTATTATTAAACGTCATAAAAATGTCAACAAAGATGAGGACAATAGTCCGAATAATGTAAATACTGTAAATACTACCTCATCTCAGAAATATAGACAAATAGAATGATCTATTATTAAACGTCATAAAAATGTCAACAAAGATGAGGACAATAGTCCGAATAATGTAAATACTGTAAATACTACCTCATCTCAGAAATATAGACAAATAGAATGATCTATTATTAAACGTCATAAAAATGTCAACAAAGATGAGGACAATAGTCCGAATAATGTAAATACTGTAAATACTACCTCATCTCAGAAATATAGACAAATACTAAGAAGTGAAGTTCTTGGGGGTTATGCAGGAAACAATCCGGCCAATTCCAGACACGAAGAGGTCAAGATTTCAAAGATCAGGCGGAGATATTACAAGTAAAGATTTGAAGTAGATTTTTCGAAAAGAAAAACAGGAATCCAAATACTAAAGAGAAATCATAGGATAAACCGGTCGAGAATTTTCCTATGAAATTCTCGTCAGTCAGTCAGTTTAATGCCATACGTGATACACGCTTGAAAGAGACATGACTGACTGAGCAGAAGATTATCCCGCAGTAGGTTGCCATTGCTTTCTGCGGTAGACTGGTTGCCGACCAAGGCTATAGAACCCAATCTGTCTTATTATTTAACCCATAACTGGAGGGAAGAGACGGATTAATACCTTTCCCAATTGTATTTGCGCATAAGTGAAAGTAAGGAATATTATCTGGAATTCGAACTCGACTCCCCGATTACTCTTTGCAAGCCGATATCCATTGCACCAGAACTCACGCTGCGTTTAAATCCGTAAAGTTGAAGTACCATAGAAGAAAATGCACCAGAACGTTTATAGAAAAGACACAGGGAAACTACATTAGTGGTAAATTGACTGAGACTGAAATGCCGGGTCAGGACTGATAACATTGCAGATTCTTTGGAGGGAA
This sequence comes from Ascarosepion bandense, assembly GCA_037127315.1. NCBI lineage: Eukaryota > Metazoa > Mollusca > Cephalopoda > Sepiida > Sepiidae > Ascarosepion > Ascarosepion bandense. The sequence goes on from JBBBDQ010000656.1 coordinate 641,858, forward strand.
ACATAAAATTCATTAAATTTCTATTTGTATACATATCAAGTGCCTGACTTAGTTATGTTGTTCTTAATTAACTGAGTATTGATCCTCACTGACTCCCATACTCTAGTGATATTGACGTACACTTAATCGGGTAGGTAAATAGGTACACGTGCACTTTGCCTGTTTGCATAACCTCCAGGACGTAAATCACCAAGTATTGAATAAGCGATTCTAACATTTGAAACAAATAGTGGTGTATTCCAATTCTGATCATTTGAAGATATCTAAGGTGTCTCGCTTTAAAAGTCCCGGCTGGCAGAGATGGTCATCTCTACTAATCTCTGGGGAGATTTCCCCAGAAATAAAATTGGCTCCAAGTCAACAGATTTCTTTTAGCCTTTTAGTCGTATTTCTGCTAAGCACATTTTTTTTTTTTGATCGGAGATCACTTAATTTTTTCCCACCAAAATTTCGTTTAATTTTTTATTTTTTATTTTTTGTTTTTAATGAATTCTTAATATATATTTTTAGTTTTAGAGTTTCAGGATTCGATGGGCTACGTTGGCAGCTTTTTATAAAGCAGACTTTGCTTGAAAACATTTTTGATGGGAGAGTGAGAAAGACGAAATATTGGCAGAATTGAAAAGAAGAAAACGAACGTTTTCTCTTCTGTTTACTAATATTTTGAGAAACCCGCTTGAAAAGCTTATATTCACACGCGTCCATACACATTTGCATAGACTGATAGAGATAAAGTGATTATATATATATATATATATATATATATATATTTCATCCAGTTATGGTTTAAATAACAAGAGTAGGACTTGGAGACCCTGCCCTTAAAAACAAATCCCAATGAATCTTGATACTCGAAAAGAAAAAAGTATTACTAGACACAAAACTTATATAAAAACAACAAAAAATTGTTGAAAGAAAAAGGTATTACCAGTAATAAATAAATAAAATTTAGTTGGCAACAAATGAGCCGCCGAGGTTGATGTGCCATAAAAACAAAACAACCAATCGTCATTGTTGCCATTTGTATGACGTTTAATAATAGATCATTGCATTTGTCTATATTTCTGAGATGATGGAGTATTTACAGTATTTACATTATTCGGACGATTGTCCTCATCTTTGTTGCCATTTGTACGACGTTTAATAATAGATCATTCTATTTGTCTATATTTCTGAGATAAGGTAGTATTTACAGTATTTACATTATTCGGACTATTGTCTTCATCTTTGTTGCCATTTGTATGACGTTTATTAATAGATTAGTAGTATTTACAGTACACTCACACACACACATACAAATATTTTCATAACAACTGCTTTTAAGCAACATAAACGTGGTTCTACAGAAGGATGCTGAGGATAGCATTGACCGAGCATGCGAGCAACGATTAGGCTTTGGAGAAGATGGAATCGAAAATGCAAAAAAAAAAATATATATATTTACCATCAGGAAAAGACAGCTGAAGTTCCTAGAACATGTAATGAGAAAGGAAGGTTTGGAGAATTTGATACTCACAGGTCACACAGGTCACGTAGAGGTAAAGAGAGACAGAGGAAAGCAACGTCTAACATGCATGATGGGCTTAAGCAAATGAATGGCAGAGCGGGGTCTTGGAGGGGTAACAGGAAAAAGTGATTTAAGAACTACTCGGGATAGGGATAAGTGGAGGGCCATAATCACCTACGCCAACAGAAGAAGAAAAAAACAACTAAGTGCATTTAAGCTTGCTTCGAGATTGACACCTGGGTCCCATCTTTTCCCACTGAAATATTTAAATGTAACAGTCACATCTACTCGAATAGTTTCTTTTCTCGCAATTCCCCACTGTGAAACTCATTTCTGTTTAACTGCTATCTTGATAACTACAATCTCCAAAAATGTAGATGCAACGTCAATTGCCATCTTCTATCTTCTTGAATCTCGTTCATTTTTATGCTTTATTCAATACCCCATGTAGCCAGCCATTTTTGTCACTGTAAACCTCTGCGCACTAGTAGCGGTCCCGCCATGCTTAAGCGAAATGCTTACATATATATATATATAATAAGAGTTATATATATATATATATATATATATATATATATATATATATATATATATATATAACTCTTATTTCTTTATATATAGAGATACTAGCAGTATAGCCCGGCGTTGCTCGGGTGTAATGAAAGCTTTAAAACTAATCCATGGTCGTGGAACTCAGACACTTTGGACGTTGGCACGAAAGACTAAAAAACAATCGTTGTTTCCAGTTAAAGCGAAACCGTAGACTGAAAGAAAAATGAATGGATGTAAGTCAAATTTTTATTTCCTGGTATCGATATCAAATAAGTTTTTTTCGTCGTAAACTGAATATATATATATATATATATATACGTGTGTGTGTGTGTGTGTGTGTGTGTATATACATATATATATATATATTTATATATATATATATAATCGATTTTCTGCATTATTGTAAGAACTGCAACCTTGAAACTTCTGAATATCGTTTCTTATGTCTTTGTCTATGAGTGTATTAAATTTGATTAAAATCGGACCACTCCTTCTATAACCCGATTTTTTCGATTATCGATTTTCGATATTTATCGGGTGTACCTCGACACAAAACCTAGCTAAGAACACTCGCAGACACTTATAGTACAACTGTGTAAATTTTCAAGAAATTCGGTTCAGCCGTTTCGGAGTCTATAGGTAACGGACACACAAACACACACATACACACACACATGCACAGACTAAGTTCCTTTTATAAATAAGTTTATATATATATATATATATATATATATATATATATATTTACACACACACATATATATATATATATATATATATATCCACAATTCCTATTTCTTTATATATATATATATATATATATATATATATATATATACGATTTTGTGTCAAGAATTTATCGGCCAGACCGTTATTTAACCATTTCTTTACATTTCGAAAACATGATTAGAAGTAGAATTTTCACTAACCCACTTTTTAATTTACACACGTACACAGACATCACAAACACACAGTCACACACATACACACACACACACACACACACACACACATACATATATATATATATGTTATATATATGTGTGTGTGTTACATATGTATATAAATATGTGTTATATATTTA
>JBBBDQ010000656.1:647500-675000 GCA_037127315.1 Ascarosepion bandense
TACGATGTAAGTAGCATGGTGGGTCGCATCCGTCAAAGTTAGACCTGGCGGAACCATAGAATGTAGTTCCATGGAAATAGCGACAGAGCAGTGGGAGACTCACCACATCCCGTCTGAAAGAGAGGTTTGAGGGTGGAAATTAATTCTTTTCTAACTAAATCTCGGGAATGCTTTTAAATCTTATCAACATTGGAAAGTGAGGTCTGGGCAGCTATATATATATATATATATATATATATATATATGTATGGCAGAGTATCATAAGTGTTTAGTACACAAGAGTCGGATTCATTAAGCTGTCGAGTGAGTTACGAGCTTACCTCCTATTATAGATTGTTATCTTTGTTCAATAAAAGACATGGGACTTTAGCCCAGTGAGCATCTACATGACTATCACACTAATGGCCTTAGAAATCAATGTGATAAACACTGATTCTCAGCTTGGGACCATTCATATATATATATATATATATATATATATATATATATATATATATATATACTACCGACTATAATTATTAGGCTATCCCAGTTTTTAAAAGAATTATCTATTTCATATTATTTTTAGTATTTATTGCCAAGTGAATAATTGTAAATAAAAAAAGAATGGTTCTTCTGTTAATTTTGCACAATAACATGTGAATCAAATGTCTTTACAAATATTTAATAATTACCTATACTGCAGTTTCATCAATGAAAGAATGAAGATAATTTAGGGTGATTCGGACGAGTTCATCTTTGCTTCCTTGCCTTGTAAAACTTTGCAAAGTAATAATAATAAAAGAACCATTCTATTTTCATTTGGCAATAAATACTAAAAATAATATGAAATACATTATTTAAAAAAAAAACTGGGGTGACCTAATAATGATGGCCGGTAGTATATATATATATATATATATATATATATATACTCAGTTACTCGTATATGGGAATTGTCAGACTACGATAAGAAAAGAATAATGAAAATGTACCATACACTTACCTGTTTTTGTTTTTGTTTTTAGCGTTAATAAATACAAATGTCCAAGTGTTAATTTCTCAACTCTGTTGGAGTTTCGGCACCTCCGGTCGCACCCCAGCATTCATTTTGAGGTACGCGGAAGGGAGATGGGAAAAAAATGCCAGTGCGTGAAGAATAGGTACACTCCCCCGCATCTACGTGCATACACACGACGCATATTCTTCCCTTACTGATTGTCATCTCTGTATTTCAATTGCTTCTCTCCCATACCCTCGTCAACTCCTCTCCCCACGCAGCCGGACCTCTTCCTCCAACGCGCATTATGCCCGACTCACACCTCCCGCCCATCTCTCACCCTCGACGTCATCACAATTAAAGACGAAACTTCACAATTAACCCCTTCCCTGACCTCCGCATAGCTCCATTCCATAATGTCTACGAATTGTGGTAGATTGAAGTCTTTTTTAGAAGCCAATTAAATAAGAAATAATCTTTTCAACATTTGAGGAGGTGGTGACCGGAGCTTGGACTGAAATCAGTGCCAAATGTTTTATGGGGTGAAAGTTTCTGAAGTGGGGTGAGTTTAATGGAGGAGGAAGTGAAAAGAAAGATAAAAATATGTAAGATATGTCGAACGAGAGAAAGAAAGTTTGTAGAACGGAGAAAGAAAAAGATGAAAAAAAGATGAAAAAAGATGAAACTATAGAAAATAAGTAGAAAGAAAAAAAGAAAGAAAGACCACAGAAAGATAAAAAATGAATGAAAAATGAATGAATGAAAGAAAGAAAGAAAGAAAGAAAGAAAGATTGCAAATTGAAAAAAAAACCGGAAAAGTGACAAAATAAAAAGTTTAAAGAGCTAATCAGAAAAAAGCAAAAACGAAAGAAAAAAATTAGAGAGGAGGAAGATAAAAACAAAAACAAACTGAAAGAAAGAAAGAAAGAAAGAAAGAAAGAAAGAAAGAAAGAAAGGAAGAGCTAGTTGACTGAAAGAAAGAAAGAAAGAAAGAAAGAAAGAAAGAAAGAAAGAAAGAAAGAAAGGACCCGTTGACTAAAGATGAAAGAAAGAAATAAAGAAAGATGTAAAGAAAAAAAGAAAGAAAGTGCCGGTTGACTGGAAAAGAAAGAAAGAAAGAAAGAAAGAAAAAAGAAAGAAAGAGCTAGTTGACTGGAGAAAGAAAGAAAGAAAGAAAGATTTTAAAGGCAAGAAGCAGTCGGGCAGAGACATAGAAAGAAACAAAGAAAGAAAGAAAGAAAGAAAGAAAGAAAGAAAGAGCTAGTTGACTGAAGAAAGAAAGAAAGAAAGAAAGAAAGAAAGAAAGGACCCGTTGACTAAAGATGAAAGAAAGAAATAAAGAAAGATGTAAAGAAAAAAAGAAAGTGCCGGTTGACTGGAAAAGAAAGAAAGAAAGAAAGAAAAAAAGAAAGAAAGAGCTAGTTGACTGGAGAAAGAAAGAAAGAAAGAAAGATTTTAAAGGCAAGAAGCAGTCGGGCAGAGACATAGAAAGAAAAAAAGAAAGAAAGAAAGAAAGAAAGAAAGAAAGAGCTAGTTGACTGGAGAAAGAAAGAAAGAAAGAAAGAAAGGACCCGTTGACTAAAGATGAAAGAAAGAAATAAAGAAAGATGTAAAGAAAAAAAGAAAGAAAGTGCCGGTTGACTGGAAAAGAAAGAAAGAAAGAAAGAAAGAAAGAGTCCGTTGTCTGGGAATGAATGAAAGAAAGACAGAAAGAAAGTGTTGACTGAAGAAAGAAATAAAAAAGATTTTTTTTTTTATTCATATCACTCCGAGCAAGGCGATAACGCCACTGATGTGCAGGGGGCTACATAGGAGTGAAAAGATTGGAAAAGAGAAAACCGGAAACCGCATCCGAAACAGGAAACAAGGGATGAGCCTCTTCACCTGTTCAATAGACGTGGGTGGAGTGTGAACCGGGCGATAGTTTAGTCTATCTACTCCAATTGAAAAAAAAAAAGAAGTGAGATTGGAAAAGAGAAAACCGGAAACCGCATCCTAAACAGGAAACAAGGGATGAGCCTCTTCACTTTCTCTTGTTACCCCACCCAAACTCCGCTCTACCCTCCATTTGCTCAAGCCTATCAAGTATAGTACGCATTGCTATCCTCTGTCTCTTTTTCCCTCTATCTGACCTGCGAGTATCAGATTCTCCAAGCCCTCCTTCCTCATTACATGTCCAAGGAACTTCAGCTGTCTTTTCCTGATGTTAAGTATTAGTTTCCTTTTCGTTTCCATCCTCCATCTGACCTGTGAGTATCAGATTCTCCAAGCCCTCCTTCCTCATTACATGTCCAAGGAACTTCAGCTGTCTTTTTTTAATGTTAAGTCTTAGTTTCTTTTTCATTTCCATCCTCTCCAAAACATCATCATTGCTCACATGTTTGGTCGATGGTATCCTCAGCATCCTTCTGTAGAATCACATTTCGATTACTTCAAGTCTCTTCTTCATCTTTGATGAGATTGTTCAGCATACAGAAAGACATATATTACATAGCAATCCAGCACTCTCTTCTTTGTTAAGTCCTGGGTATGACGGTAAACTGCATCCGGCAGCAAGGCTTCTCTGATTGAGAGGTTGTGAGAAGCATGGAACCACCTCTTAGTTGATGTTGTTCTCAGGTCCACCCTAACCCGGGGTGGTAGTACTTGTTAGAGTCCCAGCTATGGGCAAATAGTTAACCCCTAAACTGGGGAAAAACACTATGAAACTATAAAAACAGATTTTATAGAAAAGTATACATTTTCAATGAAAAATATTACCAACAATACAGTTTTGAAGAAAAAATTATCATAACACATTTTTGAAGGAAAAAAAAAATTACTACCAGCAATAAATGTTTGAATACAAAGCTAGAATACATTTTCAGTTTCTAAAATAAAAAATTATAAAAATCTGACCAAATCAACCTTCTTACTATAACCAAACACTAAAAAAAAAATAAAAAAAAAAAATAAAACCCTATCTTTTTGGCATTAAATAACCTATAGAGGTTGATATGCCGTTAAACAAAACTCACTCACTCACTCACTCACTCACTCACTCACTCACTCACTCACTCACTCTTCTTTGTTTCTAGCGAAATTTTCCTCTCTCTTAATACTCTACTCAGTTTCTGGAATACATCGTTGTCCATGCCTATACGTCTTCTAATCTAAATGTTGCACTTTCTCTCTTATGTTAGAACCCTTTCCAGGTATTTAAATTTCTGTACCTGCTTGACTTTAGTAACAGCCACATGTATTTGACATTTTGGGCTCCTATTTTTAATAATGAGCATACATGAAAAAAATTACCGAAAGATTGTGTCTAAGCAATTTCAAATTTTGGCATAACTTTCAGTCATCTCGAGCACCTCGTTGTTAACCAGCAAGCCACCTCCTTGACGAAAAGCGAACCAGGGATTTATGGATCGGAAAGTTACCGTTCTAACCCCTTAGCCACACGTCCACTCTCTCCAGTGTCTTAATCTGGAATCAGAATATAATCAAAAACGATATTTTAATGAAACGATTTTAAACTAAACGTTTCTAATGCCATCGAACAATTAAAACAGAAAGATCTTTGAGAGTTACAATGTCCGAACGGAACACATGCATCCAGTTTGTTTATCTCAAGGACTAGCTGCACGGCCTTGATTAAACGTTTTTTTCCCCCATAGCTAAAGTCGCCGATCAACAATCGTTAAAGATTGAAGAAAAACCTCTACTTCACTGAGGGTGGAGGATTTCTTATAATAATAGTGAATTGGGAGTGGCATTTTTTCATTATTATAGTCCAGCCACTATGAGGCACAAGGCTAGTCGATACTGACTTGGCGGACCGGCTGCAACCACTCTCTCACCGGCGTGACGTGGCTTCCCTGTGCCTCTTCTATAAATACTTTCACGGCTTCTTCTCCGATGAACTTAGATCATTGGTGCCGCCTAGGTACGAATTTAAACGAGATACTAGATTAGCAACTACGTCTCATCCTTTTACAGTGAAACAGATAAGATGTAACCGTAATTTCTACTCCAACAGCTTTTTTTCTCGCGCTTCCTGCCTGTGGAATTTCCTTCCACATGTCTGCTTTCCCGACAGCTACAATCTCCAGGAGTTTAAAAGTAAGGTCAATAGACACTTCCTATCACACTAACATCTATTCTCCCAGCACTCTCACCATCTACCCAACCCTCATTCTCAATCCTTACCCGTCTATCACCCTCCTTCTGACATTTCCTATATCTAACCATCCTTTCTCATCACTTCCTCCGCCTATGTAACCCCCTGCGCAATAGTGGCAGTGAAATGCCTTGCTCGGGGTGAAACGATTATATATATATATATATATATATATATATATATATATATAAAGAACTGTTCGAGAATATGAGAAGTACTACTATTAAAAGGAAGGACAATAAAAGAACAGATATTAAAACAGATGATAACGACTGACATTGCATTTAAATGTTTTGAAGATAAAAGTTAACTAGAAAGCAAAAAACCGGAAGGGAGTTCCATCAGCGAGAATTGCGATAGACGAAACTGTTAGCATAAAACTTATGTTTGCATCTCGTCAACTCAACTGTAAAATGGTGAAACCTAACCGCCAATCACGTACTGCGCTTAAATTAATAGAATTTAGGTACCCTAAAGGAAAGTTCATAAAAACAATTGTCATGAAAGTATTTATAGAAAATGCACATGGAAGGAGACTGAAGCCGATATACCAGGTGAGGACTGATTATATTGCCAATTCTTCTTTGGATTTTATCAAACATTTATAAATACATAGTAGAAACACCAGACCAGACGTAGGAGTAGTATTCGAAGCATGAACAAATGATAGACTTATAAATATGTCAGATAGATTCTGGAGATAACAATTGTCTATCACGAAATAGTGAAATAACTTTCTTTGTTGCAATTGATTTAATACACTCTTTCCATTTCATGTCAGCGGAAAACGTTGCAGTAGACACAATGAGTCACTCTCTTGGAAGTTAGCATCAGCCATGCTGATCAACGGTGAAAAGTGTTCTCTGAAATTATTAAAAGAGAGTATTTATTGGGGCATTAAAACCAAGAAGTCACTCCTTGCCCCATTTAACAACAAAAAATAAGAGAAAAGCGATTTCATGAATGTTTTACTCATTTTTATTATATATTATATATTTATTTATAGCATTTTTCTTCTTATCCCATTTCTTTATGTAAGTTTACAAAGCATTAGCCAAAAATAAAATGCTTTTTTTGTTTAAAGCATACAAAAGCCTTTTATCGTTTTCAAAATAAGAGTTTCATTTATTTGTATTTTTTTAAAAAAATGTTCAATTAACAGGAATTAGTAGTTTAAGAAATTTTAAGGTTAAAGAAATGCGAATAAATACTGTCTTTTATTATAGACAATTGTAATCATGCAAAAACAAACTAGCATATAGCAAGAAAACCTACAGAAAATGTAATATATTACCTTGACCGACAAAGATATGATTGATAAAGGCAGAAAACACAGGCGACAAAAAAGGCTTGAAAGGCAATAGCCGACAACAATATGATTGACATCAAAGGCAGAAATCACAGGCGACAACTAAGGCTTGAAAGGCAATAGCCGACAAAGATATGATTGGCATCAAAGGCAGAAATCGCAGGCGACAAAAAAGGCTTGAAAGGCAATAGTCGATAAAGATATGACGGGATAAATTAAGCGAAAATGCAAAAATGCGTAGGAATTTTGTGTTATATAAGTCTGGGGTTTCTGGCCGAAAACAGAGAGAAGGGCAGAAGAAAGGAGAACAGAACAGAAAAAGAGAGAGAACAGAGAACTCCCGCTGTTTAACGATTTCCCGACAACTCCTGCGTGAGTGCGATATCTCTTTGACTACCGTCCTACTCTACGCAACAATCACCGACAAAGAATAAAAGCATGTTTATATTTTATATGTACTTGTTCGTCGTTATATTTCAAGACGATCGTTTTTTTGTCTAGAGAACCAAAGTCAGTATATAACTAAAGAAACATTAGGGCATTTTGGCATGCTTTAGAATCAGATAAATGAGAAAGAATTAACAAATTTTAAAACTGTAATATCTGATTTACCGTCCCTACTTTTAAGAACTGACATGGTTTTTATTTTGGTGCAGCCTAGCCGAAAAAATAAAATAAAATAAAATAAAATAACATAAATAAAGCGACGTTTCAGCCGATGAAAATCTCAAAAAACTTCCAACTGTTTTGAAAATAGAAATTGCGTTGGGAAACGTATATGAATATTTTGAAAAGAACCAAGGAGTCATTGCCCGAGTAGTTTTTTTTTTTCGGTAATATTATGGAGATACATATTTTCCTGAAAGATCGTTTATATAATTAATATTTTGCTGTGAAAGATTTTTTCATATTCTATTTTCAAGAAATGAAATCTGTATCGATTGTAATCGTAAGTTCTACGCAAACAGTTTCTTCTGGCTTGAGGAAAGTTACAGTATTTACATTATTCGGACTATGGTCCTCTTCTTTGTTGCCATTTGTACGACGTTTCGGTCGTTGTACGCTCCGGCCTTCTTCAGGTGCTAGGAATTTCGAATCGAACCCTTTATCCTGATCATTGGGAAGAACGGAGCGTACAACAGACGAAATGTCGTACAAATGGCAACAAAGATGAGGATAATAGGCCGAATAAGGCAAATAATGTAAACACTACTGGATCTCAGAAATATAGACAAATAGAATGATCTATTATTAAACGTCGTACAAATGGCAACAAAGATGAGGACAATATTCCGAATAACATAAATACTGTAAACAGTACCTCATCTCAGAAATATAGACAAATAGAATGATCTATTATTAAACGTCATAAAAATGACAACAAAGATGAGGACAATAGTCCGAAAAATGCACATACTGTAAATACTACATCATCTCAGAAATATAGACAAATAGAATGATCTATTATTTAATGTCGTACAAATGGCAACAAAGATGAGGACAATAGTCCGAATAATGTAAATACTGTAAATACTACCTCATCTCAGAAATATAGACAAATAGAACGATCTATTATTAAACGTCGTACAAATGGCAAAAAGATGAGGACAATAGTCCGAATAACATAAATACTGTAAATACTACCTCATCTCAGAAATATAGACAAATAGAATTATCTATTATTAAACGTCGTACAAATGGCAAAAAGATGAGGACAATAGTCCGAATGATATAAATACTGTAAATACTACCTCATCTCAGAAATATAGACAAATAGAATTATCTATAAGTAAACGTCGTACAAATGGCAACAAAGATGAGGACAATAGTCCGAATAATGTAAATACTGTAAATATTACCTCATCTCAGAAATATAGACAAATAGAATGAGCTATTATTTAATGTCGTACAAATGGCAACAAAGATGAGGACAATAGTCCGAATAATGTAAATACTGTAAATACTACCTCATCTCAGAAATATAGACAAATAGAATTATCTATTATTAAACGTCGTACAAATGGCAAAAAGTTGAGGACAATAGTCCGAATAACATAAATACTGTAAATACTACCTCATCTCAGAAATATAGACAAATAGAATGATCTATTATTAAACGTCATACAAATGACAACAAAGATGAGGACAATAGTCTGAAAAATGTAAATACTGTAAATACTACCTCATCTCAGAAATATAGACAAATAGAATGAACTATTATTTAATGTCGTACAAATGGTAACAAAGTTGAGGACAATAGTCCGAATAATGTAAATACTGTAAATACTACCTCATCTCAGAAATATAGACAAATAGAATGATCTATTATTAAACGTCGTACAAATGGCAAAAAGGTGAGGACAATAGTCCGAATAACATAAATACTGTAAATACTACCTCATCTCAGAAATGTAGACAAATAGAATTATCTATAATTAAACGTCGTACAAATGGCAACAAAGATGAGGACAATAGTCCAAATAATGTAAATACTGTAAATATTACCTCATCTCAGAAATATAGACAAATAGAATGAGCTATTATTAAACGTCATACAGATGGCAACAAAGAGGAGAACAATAGTCCGAATAATGTAAATACTGTAAATATTACCTCATCTCAGAAATATAAACAAATAGAATGAGCTATTATTAAACGTCATACAAATGGCAAAAAGATGAGGACAATAGTCCGAATAACATAAATACTGTAAATACTACCTCATCTCAGAAATATAGACAAATAGAATGAGCTATTATTAAACGTCGTACAAATGGCGAAAAGATGAGGACAATAGTCCGAATAACATAAATACTGTAAATACTACCTCATCTCAGAAATATAAACAAATAGAATGAGCTATTATTAAACGTCATACAAATGGCGAAAAGATGAGGACAATAGTCCAAACAATGTAAATACTGTAAATACTACCTCATCTCAGAAATATAGACAAATAGAATGATCTATTATTAAACGTCGTACAAATGGCAACAAAGATGAGGACAATAGTCCAAATAATGTAAATACTGTAAATACTACCTCATCTCAGAAATATAGACAAATAGAATGATCTATTATTAAACGTCGTACAAATGGCAACAAAGATGAGGACAATAGTCCAAACAATGTAAATACTGTAAATACTACCTCATCTCAGAAATATAGACAAATAGAATGATCTATTATTAAACGTCATACAAATGACAACAAAGATGAGGACAATAGTCCGAAAAATGTAAATACTGTAAATACTACCTCATCTCCGAAATATAGACAAATAGAATGATCTATTATTAAACGTCGTACAAATGGTAACAAAGATGAGGACAATAGTCCGAATAACATAAATACTGTAAATACTACCTCATCTCAGAAATATAGACAAATAGAATGATCTATTATTAAACGTCATACAAATGACAACAAAGATGAGGACAATAGTCTGAAAAATGTAAATACTGTAAATACTACCCCATCTCAGAAATATAGACAAATAGAATGAACTATTATTTAATGTCGTACAAATGGCAACAAAGATGAGGACAATAGTCCGAATAATGTAAATACTGTAAATACTACCTCATCTCAGAAATGTATACAACTAGAATTATCTATAATTAAACGTCGTACAAATGGCAACAAAGATGAGGACAATAGTCCAAATAATGTAAATACTGTAAATATTACCTCATCTCAGAAATATAGACAAATAGAATGAGCTATTATTAAACGTCGTACAAATGGCAACAAAGATGAGGACAATAGACCGAATAATGTAAATACTGTAAATACTACCTCATCTAGGAAATATAAACAAATAGAATGAGCTATTATTAAACGTCGTAGAAATGGCAACAAAGATGAGGACAATAGACCGAATAATGTAAATACTGTAAATACTACCTCATCTCAGAAATATAAACAAATAGAATGATCTATTATTAAACGTCATACAAATGGCAAAAAGATAAGGACAATAGTCCGAATAACATAAATACTGTAAATACTACCTCGTCTCAGAAATATAAACAAATAGAATGATCTATTATTAAACGTCATACAAATGACAACAAAGATGAGGACAATAGTCTGAAAAATGTAAAAACTGTAAATACTACCTCATCTCAGAAATATAGACAAATAGAATGAACTATTATTTAATGTCGTACAAATGGTAACAAAGTTGAGGACAATAGTCCGAATAATGTAAATACTGTAAATACTACCTCATCTCAGAAATATAGACAAATAGAATGATCTATTATTAAACGTCGTACAAATGGCAAAAAGGTGAGGACAATAGTCCGAATAACATAAATACTGTAAATACTACCTCATCTCAGAAATGTAGACAAATAGAATTATCTATAATTAAACGTCGTACAAATGGCAACAAAGATGAGGACAATAGTCCAAATAATGTAAATACTGTAAATATTACCTCATCTCAGAAATATAGACAAATAGAATGAGCTATTATTAAACGTCATACAGATGGCAGCAAAGAGGAGAACAATAGTCCGAATAATGTAAATACTGTAAATATTACCTCATCTCAGAAATATAGACAAATAGAATGAGCTATTATTAAACGTCGTACAAATGGCAACAAAGATGAGGACAATAGACCGAATAATGTAAATACTGTAAATACTACCTCATCTAGGAAATATAAACAAATAGAATGAGCTATTATTAAACGTCGTAGAAATGGCAACAAAGATGAGGACAATAGACCGAATAATGTAAATACTGTAAATACTACCTCATCTCAGAAATATAAACAAATAGAATGATCTATTATTAAACGTCATACAAATGGCAAAAAGATAAGGACAATAGTCCGAATAACATAAATACTGTAAATACTACCTCGTCTCAGAAATATAAACAAATAGAATGATCTATTATTAAACGTCATACAAATGACAACAAAGATGAGGACAATAGTCTGAAAAATGTAAATACTGTAAATACTACCTCATCTCAGAAATATAGACAAATAGAATGAACTATTATTTAATGTCGTACAAATGGTAACAAAGTTGAGGACAATAGTCCGAATAATGTAAATACTGTAAATACTACCTCATCTCAGAAATATAGACAAATAGAATGATCTATTATTAAACGTCGTACAAATGGCAAAAAGGTGAGGACAATAGTCCGAATAACATAAATACTGTAAATACTACCTCATCTCAGAAATGTAGATAAATAGAATTATCTATAATTAAACGTCGTACAAATGGCAATAAAGATGAGGACAATAGTCCAAATAATGTAAGAATATTGCAAATATTACTCATCTCAGAAATATAGACAAATAGAATGAGCTATTATTAAACGTCATACAGATGGCAGCAAAGAGGAGAACAATAGTCCGAATAATGTAAATACTGTAAATATTACCTCATCTCAGAAATATAGACAAATAGAATGAGCTATTATTAACCGTCGTACAAATGGCAACAAAGATGAGGACAATAGTCCGAATAATGTAAATACTGTAAATATTACCTCATCTCAGAAATATAAACAAATAGAATGATCTATTATTAAACGTCGTACAAATGGCAACAAAGATGAGGACAATAGTCCAAAATAATGTAAATACTCAAATACTACCTCATCTCAGAAATATACACAAATAGAATGATCTATTATTAAACGTCGTACAAATGGCAACAAAGATGAGGACAATAGTCCGAATAATGTAAATACTGTAAATACTACCTCATCTCAGAAATATAGACAAATAGAATGATCTATTATTAAACACGTATAAATGGTAACAAAGATGAGGACAATAGTCCGAATAACATAAATACTGTAAATACTACCTCATTCAGAAATATAGACAAATAGAATGATCTATTATTAAACGTCATACAAATGGATAACAAAGATGAGGACAATAGTCTGAAAAAATGTAAATACTGTAAATACTACCCCTATCTCAGAAATATAGACAAATAGAATGAACTATTATTTAATGTCGTACAAATGGCAACAAAGATGAGGACAATAGTCCGAATAATGTAAATACTGTAAATACTACTCATCTCAGAAATGTATACAAATAGAATTATCTATAATTAAACGTCGTACAAATGGCAACAAAGATGAGGACAATAGTCCAAATAATGTAAATACTGTAAATATTACCTCATCTCAGAAATATAGACAAATAGAATGAGCCATTATTAAACGTCGTACAAATGGCAACAAAGATGATAATAATAGACCGAATAATGTAAATACTGTAAATACTACCTCATCTAGGAAATATAAACAAATAGAATGAGCTATTATTAAACGTCGTAGAAATGGCAACAAAGGTGAGGACAATAGACCGAATAATGTAAATACTGTAAATACTACCTCATCTCAGAAATATAAACAAATAGAACGAGCTATTATTAAATGTCGTACAAATGGCAACAAAGATGAGGACAATAGTCCGAATAATGTAAATACTTAAATATTACCCCTCATCTCAGAAATATAAACAAATAGAATGATCTATTATTAAACGTCGTACAAATGGCAACAAAGATGAGGACAATAGTCCGAATAATGTAAATACTGTAAATACTACCTCATCTCAGAAATATAGACAAATAGAATGATCTATTATTAAACGTCGTACAAATGGCAAAAAGATGAGGACAATAGTCCGAATAACATAAATACTGTAAATACTACCTCATCTCAGAAATATAGACAACAAAATGATCTATTATTAAACGTCGTACAAATGGCAACAAAGATGAGGACAATAGTCCAAATAATGTAAATACTGTAAATATTACCTCATCTCATAAATATAGACAAATAGAATGAGCTATTATTAAACGTCGTGCAAATGGCAACAAAGATGAGGACAATAGTCCGAATAATGTAAATACTGTAAATACTACCTCATCTCAGAAATATAGACAAATAGAATGATCTATTATTAAACGTCGTACAAATGGCAAAAAGATAAGGACAATAGTCCGAAATAATAATATAAATACTGTAAATACTACCTCATCTCAGAAATATAGACAAATAAAACGAGCTATTATTAAACGTCATACAAATGGCAACAAAGATGAGGACAATATTCCGAATAATGTAAATACTGTAAATACGACCTCATCTCAGAAATATAGACAAACATTGTGGAAATTTCTTTCGGTTTCTTGTTTTCCAGTCAATTTTGATTTTCCAAAATCTAAATTCAAACTGATTCTTTATTTTCTGTCTTCTTAATTCCTATTCTTTTATTGTTCCCTTTCCTTTATAATACTTTTTAGTCATATTTTTTCACACTTAGTAATCCTTAGTGGCTTTATTGTCTTAATTTGGGTGAAATGATAAAAAAATGTAAGTCGACTTTGCCCTAGGTAGGCATTTTTTAGCTTATATTAAGCGGCTACATATTTTCCGGGAAGATCTCATATAATTAATAATTTGCAATGAAATATTTTTTGATATTCTATTTTCGAGAAATTAAATCTGTATTGATATTTTCAGCAACCCGTTTTCCCGGCAGCGTTTTTTTAATTTCGTCTTTCTTTTTACGACACTCTTTATTTAATTTACATAAGGAAACGATGATATAAACGAAAAAATATAAGAAAATAAATGAAAAATCGGGTCGTTGTAATAAAATATTGACTTGAGAATAATTTGGATAAAGGATGTAATTAACTGCTTCAGACTAATTGGAATTCTCAGGCGAATTACGTGGATTCTTAATAGACATGAAAGAAATGTAAGTCTCTACCCAAAACCTAACAGATCTTTTGTAATGATCTCTTTATCCGTTGTCAGCGGGACACATAGAGGAAAATTAATATGGTGGCTGTCTTTGTGATTTATTGTTTCAACGATTCGACAAAATGAAATGCTTATAGGCAGCGATTGTAAGAAAAAAGCCAAGATAAACATGTTGGGAAAGACATCAGAATAATTAAGAATCTCTACTGGCAGCAAATTGCCTGCATACGGACAGGTAACGATTACAGCAGAGATAGAAAGGGGCGTAAGACAAGGATGTGTCTTTTCACCGGATCATTATTTTGTTTGTTTTGTTTTTAAGGCATATCAGCGGGTCATTTATTGCCAACTAAATTTTATTTATTTATTGCTGATAATACCTTTTTCTTTCAACAATTTATTGTTGTCTTTATATAACTTTTGTGTCTAGCAATACATTTTTTCTTTTCGAGTATCAAGATTTATTGGGATTTGTTTTTAAGGGCAGGGTCCCCAAGTCCTACCCTGTTATTTAACCCATAACTGGAGGGAACGGACGGATTAATACCATTCCCAAGGATACCAGTGCTTAAGTGAATGCAGGGTATTCAACTGGAATTCGAACTCGGTTCACCGATTTCTCCTTCCGAGCCGATATCCACTGCGCCACAACGCACATCCGTCACTAAATGCTTACAGCACCTGGTATTTCCAAGCGGTCACCCATCTATGTACTGACCAGGCACAACGTTGCTCAACTTCGGTGATCGAGCGAGAACCGGTGTATTCAACGTGATATGGCCGTAAGCCTTAGACCGGATCTGTTCAACTTGTACAGCATAAAATACGCAGATGATGCAGTGTTTATTGCAAACACGGAAAGGAAACTACAAGACCTTCTGCAGAGGGTAGCTGAATAGAGTGACAAAAAAGAACTACAAATAAACTGCAAGAAAACCCAATGCATGGTCATCAGCAAAAGGTGCAACCCAAAATGCCAAATACAGGTGGAGGATACGAGAATCAAGTAAGTACAAAAATTTAAATACCTGGGAAGTGTTCTAACAGGAGATGGAAAGTGCGACACAGAGATCCGAAGGTGAATTGACATGGTGAAGGACGCGTTCCAGAAGCTGAGTAAAGTACTAAAACACAGGAAGATTTCACTTCTATATTACAATCAATATATAAACTGACCCCTCATTTTGTGGTCACATCAGTTTCTATACATTTATATTCCTGAGATCCAAAACCACAAGGATGCATTCCATGAGCTGAGTAGAGTATTAGGAAATAAGACAATTTCGCTAGAAACAACGAAGAGAGTACTGGATTGCTATGTGATGTCAGTTCTTCAATATGGCAGTGAATGTTGGACAATATCATCGAAGATGAAGAAAAAACCTGCAGCAACTGAAATGTGGTTCTACAGAAGGATGCTGCGGATATCATGGACCGAGCATGTGATCAATGAGGAAGTGTTGGAAAGAATGGAAACGGAAAGGAAATTAATATTAAGCATCAGGAAGAGACAACTCAAGTTCCTGGGACATGCAATGAGGAAGGAGGGCTTGGAGAACATGATACTGACAGGTCAGATAGAGGGAAAAAGAGGCAGGGGATAGCAACGGATAATATATTTGAAGGTCCTGTGTTGCGTGGTGTAACAGGAGAAAGCGTGCTAAGAGCCACCAGGGATAGGAAGACGTGGAAAGCCATGATCGCCTACGTCCTGAAAGGAGAGGGCACATAGAAGAAACATAGATGTCCACTCAATACTTACCAGACAAACACATTTAAAAATATCTTAAATTTAAGGAATTTGTAAATTCTTCTGAGCTTTCTTGGCTGTGCGCTGTTGTTCAATGAATGTCAACACGGAATAAGAAAGCAGAAGGCCCAAGTTTGAATTTCAGTTGAATTCGTTACAATCGCTTACGTGCAAATACCTTTGGAAAAGGTATTAGTTTTTTCCCAAAAGTTCGTAAACACTTGCAAAAAATTGAAATTTTACTCGCCAAGTAATCTAAGGTTACCAGAAAACATTTGCAAAAATTGAAATTTTACTCGCAAAAACAACAAAAATTATTGCTCAAAATAAAGACCATCATTTTCCAAGACTTTCTGCCATCGATCTGCAAGCTTTCGGATCTGGTCAAAGTACCATGCAGCCGGCTTCGCATGAAAGAATTCTTGACACGCTTCCTCGACTTCATCAAGCGAGTCGAATCAGCGGCCCTTCAGAAAGTGTTGCATTGAGCGGAAAAGGCCGTAATCTGATGGAGCACAGTCAGGACTGTAGGCTGAATGTGGCAGAACCTCAACGCCGTCCAGCTCTTCAAACTTGTTTTTGGTCTTCCTGGCGGTGTGTGGCTTGGCATTGTTCTGCTGCATCAAGGCGCGTTTCCGGTTGATCAGAGCCGAGTACTTTTGCTTCAACTTTTCGTAGACCCGCTAAAGTTGCTGACAGTAAAGTTCGGCACTGATGGCAGGACCATTCGGAACCAACTCAAAACGCACGATTCCTTCAAAGTTACACCAAACGCACAACATGACTTTCTTGCCGAATCGATCTTGTTTTGGTATTGACGGTGTCTCTTGCTCTTTCTGAACTCATCGCTTGTTTCGATTGTGCTGGACCAGATAGACCCATTTCGCAAGTGTTTACGAACTTTTGGGACAAGCTAATATTAATCTATCTCTTCCCTCCAGCTTTGAAACAAATATCAGAACAAACTAAGTTTTAAAGCCTGGGTTGCTAATCAGTCTATTGTTGAAAGTAAGGGCTACCTACTACGGGAAAATATTCTGCCCAGCCAGTCATGCTATTTCGAGACATGATCGCCCAAGCGTGTATCTCTCAATGGCGCTTAACTGATGCATACAAATAGATGAATGGAGGGTCATTTCTATCAAATATCTTTCAATGGAATCATAAGCATTCTATTGGGGGTTTTTTTTGGGGGGGGTTGTTCTAACGGCATATCAACACCTTATGGATCATTTTATGCCGAAATTTAATTTTCTTGGAGATATTAGTAATTACTTTGACAAATTTCTTTTTACTATGAAAATGGTATTTTTAATATAAAATTTTTTATACTTACATAGTAATTTTTTATAGAAAAAAGCTGTGATCAAATAAATTCTATAGAAAGCTATGGTCAAATAGTTTACCCCCAGTTTGAGGGTAAACTATTTGACCACAGATGGGACTCTAACAGGTGCTACAACCTCGGTCAGGGATTAGCTGGGAACATCAAAAATTAATAGGTGGTTCTACGCTCTTGATCAGAGGCCTTGTTGCAGGATGTAGATTATCGTCATACCCAGGGTGGCCTTAACGTGTCTTCTACAAATACTTTCACGGCTTCTGCTCCGATAAACTTAGCTCACTGGTGCCCCCTATATATGAATTTACTCGAGCCACAAGATTAGCAACTAGGTCCCACTCATTTACTGTGAAACCGATAAATTGTAAACGAAAATTCTACTCCATCAGCTTCTTTTCTCGCACTTCCCGCCTGTGGAATTCCCTTCCATTTGCTTGCTTCCCCGACAGCTACAATCTCCAAGAATTTAAATGTAAAGTCAATTGTCATTTCTTATCTCACTAACTTGCATCCTCTCTCTTATGCACCTTTCTCCTTCCACTCAACTCTCATCAGTATTCTCATCCTTCGCTTACCCACTTCCTGACACCCATATAACCTGTCACTCTCTCTCATAACTTTCCTTCTAACGTCCACATTACACCCTCGCTGGTCGCCAAGATAATTGCACAACTTGACCCACACAAAGCGAGCGGCGGTGACGGAATCCCAGTCATAGTACTGAAGAAATGTGCCCCAGAACTCTCCTCTGTCCTCTCTAAACTCTATAACCTCTGCCTATCTGCTTCCTGCTTTCCTGCCTGTTGGAAGTCCTCCTGCGTAGTTCCTATATTTATGAATTCTGGCGAACCCTCAGACCCCGCCAATTCCCGTCCTATTAGTCTCCTTCCAATCTTTGGCAAAGTTTTCGAAGCCATTATCAACGCCGAGGTGACTCAGCATCTCATGGCCAACGGGCTTCTCTCTGACAAACAGTACGGGTTTCGCTTCACCAGGTCTACTGCTGATATGCTAACGACCATTACCGAGTACATATACCGGGCACTCGACAAGAATGGTGAAACCCGAACCGTTGCCTTGGATATCTCCAAAGTGTTCGACAGGGTCTGGCTGCTGGCCTCTTGTGCAAACTGCGAAGCTATGGGATAACTGGACATCTGTTTGACCTCATCCAGTCCTTCCTCTCTAACCGCTCATTGAAGGTGGTATTAAATGGGCATGCCTCCCAAAACTACCATACGAACGCGGGCGTCCCTCAAGGTTCTATCCTAGGTCCCACACTCTTTCTGATCTACATTAATGATCTCCCCGACACCATTAAATCCCAAGTTGGCATGTATGCCGATGACACAACAATCTACTCTCACATTGATCAGAAACCAGGTGTGGACGACAAAGTGAACCTCGCTGCCGTACTTGAAAGGGACCTCCAATCCGTAGTGGCCTGGGGTAGGAAATGGCTGGTAAATTTCAATGCCTCTAAAACGAAGCTGTTATCAACTAATCACCATAGACAATCGCATCTACCTCCCATTAGCATGGGACAGGCTAGCCTCCCAGAGAGTAAAATACTACGCCTCCTTGGCCTTACACTTTCGGCGGACCTCAAATGGAATGACTACATCGAATCCATTGCCAAATCTGCTGCTATGAAAGTCGGCTCCCTGTGCAGGGCCCGGAAGTTTTTCCCACCTGAATCTATTCTGCACATATACAAATCTACCATCCGCCCGTGTATTGAATATTGCTGCCATATCTGGTCGGGTGCCCCTGCTGCTCTTCTTGGGCTTCTTGACAAAATACAAAGGATAATCTGTAACGTGGTTGATACTGATTTGGCAGACCGGCTTCAGCCGCTCTCTCACCGGCGTGATGTGGCTTCCCTGTGCCTCTTCTACGAGTACTTTCATGGCTACTGCTCCGATGAGCTTAGTTCACTGGTGCCGCCTAAGCACGAATTTACACGAGATACTAGATTAGCAACTAGGTCCCACCCTTTTACAGTTACACAAATAAGATGTAGCCGTAAATTCTACTCCAACAGCTTCTTTTCTCGCGCTTCCCGCCTGTGGAACTCCCTTCCACAACTCTGCTTTCCCGACAATTACAATCTCCAGGTGTTTAAATGTAGGGTCAATAGACACCTATCACACTAACTCCCAAATATTCTCAGAACACTCTCATCTACCCAACCCTCATTCTCGGTATCCTTACCCACCTATCACCCACCCTCTGACATTTCCTATACTTAATCATCCTTTCTTCACTCTACGTAGCCCCCTGCGCAGTAGTGGCAGTGACATGCCTTGCTCGGGGTGAAACGCTTATAAAAAAAAAAATGTAATCCCCTGCAAAATAGTGGAAGTAAAATGTCTTGCTTGGGGCGATATGATTATAAATAATAATAAAATAGATAGATAGATAGATATCCCGACAGCTATAATCTCCAGGAATTTAAATGCAAAGTCAATAGTCATCTCCTATTTCACTAACTTGCATCCTCTCTGTCCCTCTCTCTCTCTCTGTTATCCTCCTTGCTCCGTCCACTCAACTCTCATCAGTATTCTCATCCTTCTCTTACCCTCTTCCTGACACCCCCTATAACCGGTCACTCTTTCTCATAACTTTCCTCCTATGTAACCCCCTGCAAAACAGTGGCAGTAAAATGCCGTACTTGGGGCGATATGATTATAACAAATAACAAAAAAGAAAACCATTAAATGCACATTTAAAAGTCCAGCAGCTGTAAGATGACATCGAAAAGCTTTCTGAGCTCGTTAATAGAAAAATATAATTTTACCCAGGATAAAAGCTACATCATGTTAAAATATTGGTTCCCGTGCGATCCCCAAAGTTAAGACACCTCGATCCTGTTCACTACCTAGATGGATGACTGCTTGGGAATACCAGAAGTTGTAAATTTAGATGCGCGGGTGCTGTACTAGATAATGGCTAGGAATTGTTAATTTGAGAGCCGAGTTCAATTTTCATTTGATTTCGATTTACTCACTTACACCCCAAAAACTGAAACAAAATTAAGCTCTATGCCAATAAGCCAACAACAATGCAACAGATGAAGGTTGAATTATTAAGGCATATTGGTGAGAAATTTGGACCGTCAACCGAAGCCTTGGCTGTCATTTGGGCGATATTATTTACATATATACTTGCCATGACGCAAATAATATGATGGAATAGTGAAATCAATAAGATTTCACCAATAACACTGTTTTATTTACTGCTAACTTCGGTCCGTCCTAATAGAACACCGTATATTTCTCTCCAAATGCTCAGAGACGTCGACTTTTGCGTGTGCCCCACTCCTAAACACACTCATGAAGGCAAATATATTCACCTCCCAAACAAACATATGTACACTGAAACATTCTATGAAACATGCGCGGTTAGTAAAAGCCTCGAACCAAAACCTTCATATAATTTATTTTGATACTCTCGCTTGTTCCGTCTTTTTTTGTGTTTTTGCTTCATTTTCTTTGTTTCTTTCTTTTTAGTTTGTTGTTATTCTTCCCATACCCTTATTCAAAATACGTAAATATTTGGGGCTAAAATAATACTTTACACGACCACAACAATTTACACACACGAAGAATTACCTACGTATACATTCAAACAAAACTATACAAAGGAAAAAGCTAAAAATCTTGCTTAGAAATAAAGAAAACAACATGGCAACGGTGAAATCAAAATTTGCCACCAATATCAATGTCCTTTTAGCGTCAAATATTTTAAAAATTTAAAGAAAAACTAAAGTAAAGAAAAGAAAAGAAAAGAAGCAGAAACGATACAAGGTACTTTCTGTTTTCTTTTCTTTTTTTTCGGCTGTTAGACTTTCCGGCAAAACAAGGCGAAAGACAGTGTTATTTCCTGGCGAAATGTATGCGACTATAATATGATTCTTTCTGGATCCTCAAATGTGTTTTCTTCCTTCTTTTCAGAAAAGCATTCAAAAGAAAAGACTAGAATAGAAAAGATTAATTAACGGTGGGAAACAGAATTTTGTAGATTGACAAAATCGCTACGGGTTCTTCCGTGACATTAGATCAAGCAGACAGCGCAAATGCACGTTATATATATATATATATATATATATATATATATATATATATATATATATATATATATACAGGTTTCATTGAATAATATAGACAAGTTCTGTCTATTTATTTTGTGTAAGATCTGTTCGTATGATCTGATTAGCTTGATAGTGTTGTCATGGAAAGACGACAAGAAATCGCAATAATTGTTGTTTTTTTTATCAGGTCTGAGCTTTCGGCTTACATAAGCCATTATCAAAGGATGAACATTTAATGTTCAGTGAATAGAACATTTAAATTATTATTAACAGAGTGGAGGTATACAGAGAAAATTTAAGCTAATCAGATCATACGAACGGATCTTACACAAAATAAATAAACAGAACTTGTCTATATTATTCAATGAAACCTCTATTAATGAAAAAATGCTGCCAATATATATATATATATATATATATATATATAACGTGCGGGGTGAAACGATCAAAAAATATATAGAATAAGATATGCCGGCCTATAGATAGCTTCAGAAAGGTTTCTGTATGTTTTATGAAAAAAGATTGTTTCCATAACAAGAATGTTCCAGTCATTCACGACATTTTCGTATGTTCTTGTGATAAGGTTGCATTTTTCCCATGTATGGTGGATTCATACTAATTTATAGTAAAATATTTCTGCAACCTCATCTCATAAATGTAATTTACTCTTGTAAATACCCTTTATTAAATAAAATTTAAAACGTTTAGTTTCAATTAACAAAAGGCCAAGAATGTTAAGTTTGTTTTGGTAAGGCATATTTTTATTTTCAGTGAACTGCTCCCCTTTAACTCCCATAGACAAACTTTCCTGCCCAACACCAGCCTGGCTGATGAAAGTCACCTGGTGAGTAACACTGCGTCTTCTTATACCCACTTTTTGAACCGACCTGAAGTGGAATCTATACCTGCGTCTACTGCTAGGAAGGTTGAGTCATTGTGCCTGACCAGAGAGTTTTTCTCGCCAGAATCGATCTTCAGTCAGTTAAGTGCCATACGTGATACACGCTTTGGGCGATCATGTCTCAAAAGAGACATGACAGACTGGGCAGATGTTTATCCCGCAGTAGGTTGTCATTACTTTCTGTGGTAGACTGGTTGCCAGCCAAGGCTATAGAACCCAATATGACTTATAGTGGACTATCTACAACAAGGCCAAATTCCGTTAATCTTCAACAATATACAACTACCCTTCACTAGAACGGACACCCAGTAGAAACAGGAAAAGAATAGATAAACCCCCTATAAATTTAGATGATGATTGCATAACGCATGAAATTCCGATTCGTACCATAGACGTATATTTGTTTGAACATTATTTTTAATGTTACTCGTATTAAAGTGGATAGTCTGTTTCCAGACCAGTGGATTTAAAAGAAAAATGTTCTGTTGTGTTTAATTATAGAAAACAAACAATCAAGCCAACTATCCACTCAAATACAAGCATCCATGAAAAATAATGTTCAAAGAATTAAATTTTAAACAAGTATGTCGGCGAATACCAATTTCGTCAGTCAGTCAGTTAAGTGCCATACATGATACACGCTTGGGCGATCATGTCTCAAAAGAGACATGACAGACTGGACAGATGTTTATCCCGCAGTAGGTTGTCATTACTTTCTGCGGTAGACTGGTTGCCAGCCAAGGCTATAGAACCCAATCTGTCTTGTTTTTTAACCTATAACTGGAGGGAATAGATGGATTTATACATTTCCCAAGAGTATTTCCTCGTATGTAAATGCAAGGAATTCAACTGGAATTCGAACTCGGCTCCCCGATTTCTCGTTCCGAGCCGATATACACTTCACCAGAACGCGCATCGACCTTGCACATGCATAAATCTACCATTGTTTCGTGCGTTGAACACTGTTGCCATTTCTGGTTGGGTGCGCCTATTATTCATTTTAAAGTTCTTGACAAAATACAAAAAAGGATCTGTAATGTAATCGATTCTGACTTTGTCGCTCTACTTCAGTCAATTTCTCACCGGCGTAACGTGACTTCCCTCTGTCTTTTCTACAAATATTTTCATGGCAAGTACACTGACGAGCTTTTCCCCTGAGGAGCCGACCACATGAATGCTACTCGATTGTCATGTTGGTCCCATCGTTTTACCGTCAAATACTTAAATGTAACTGCCTCTTCTACTCCATCAGTTTCTTTTCTCGCACCTCCAGCATGTGGAACTCTCTTCCATTTACTTGCTTCCCTGATAGCTACAATCTCCAAAAAGTTAAATGCAGTATAAATTGCCATTTTCTATCTTCTTGAATCACGTTCATCGTCTATCATTTTCTTCATACCTATTGAACCCAGTCTCATCTCTCACTCTAACCTTATGCGTACTCGTGTCTTGTCATCCTTGCCTGAGGTGAAATTATATATTTAAAAAAATGGTAGAGTGTAAGATGACCATGTCTACGGCTATATCGTGTTGAATGCACTGGTTCCCGTCCGATCACCGAAATTAAGCAACATAACAATCAGTACTTAAATGGCTGACCATTTGGGAATACCAGTTGCTGTAAACGTAAGGACCAGTCCTCCAGGTTTGGGGGTTGGGTGCAGGGCTAACAACCCTGTCCCGTAAAAAACAGTTTGTTACAGAAACAGCAACAAAAAAAAAGTTGCTGCCCTATGCACCATTGTGTGTGATGGATAAATGATGATGAAGATGACCATGCGCATTAAATATAAACTAAAATAGATCTATTTGTGCTTGCTGGAAGATTGTATAGAGTATATTATTTTCATTCTTTCCTTCATGGTATTTATTATGGGTAGGTTCAAGTGTCTAACCGTTTGAACAAACGCCCGAGGAGTACTAGCTAATAGGAATAGCCATTTTTCAGTCTGTACATTTTCTATCTACAGCGGTCAATCTGCTTCGAATATACGCAAAAGAAATCTATAAATCTTTCCAATCACTTGCGTTGAGAGGTGTGGCTACTGCAGAAAAATGATTTCGTCCTAACGGCTACGAAGGTAAAAATTATGTCTTCATAGCAACCAATAATCAGTGATACGCAAAGTCCGGATAGATAAAGGTGAATTTAAATGAAGGCGGGTGAGACTATGTCGCAGAATCACTCCGACAAGCTGGAAAATGAGTGTGTTGCCATCGGAAAAAAAGGTGGGGGAATTATTAATGCCATGAGCGGTCGTAATTCTTTTCAGAGGCGGTTCGTATCACGTGTGAATATAGACGGAGGTGCGTCGATACGTCTGTGACTAATAACGTAGAAAGAAAAAAGAAGCATGTATTTTATATGTAAATATATTCCGTATTATTTCACTTGATTCATTAGTGAATATTATTCACATAAATCGTGTATTCATTCATTTACTCAGTTAAATCAATCTTCGTCGCCGTGGTCACCATCTTCCTCCATCTCGCTCTTGTGGTTTATGGTGTTGCTTAATGCGAAACCAGATAATAGTTTACAGATTCATTTTGCATTGGGGATGTTGAAGTTACCCACCCATCCTCTTAGACGTTTCCCTGTTCCCTGCTAAAGCCGTTGGCCTTTGAGGCGCTGCTTCTCCACCCAGGCTGGCGACTAGCCGATTGCCGCTGAGCAAAAGTGAATTGTGGAAAGGGTTTCCCTTCACCGGTCGGGTCGGGAAATACTTTCGTCTATCCTCACAAAATAAATGGCAGACCGACGCCATTGACCAGAGTGTGGTTGATGCAATGCCCATGCATCTTCTTGTGTGAGAGCTGGATGCAGGCCATTACAGTTCTGCGATCCAATTAACCTGGGTAAAGCAGAGTCGACCGATTCACTGCACAGGCACTACCTCTAATGATACAACACATACATCCCAAAATCGAGTATTATGCAACAGAAATATCCAATCAATATTTAGCTAAATTCCTAAATGAATTCATGATAGAAAAAATGGGATGATTTTTTGTCTTTACTTTCATGATAAATGTTCAGAGTAATTCCTTTCTTTAGTTTTTACAGCCAAAACCAAAATTTTTAGCCAATCACTTTCTCTACGTATACCATTAGTGAGGAAGATGTTCCACTTGGACAGATTCTTCTCCAGAACACATGCATTGCAATTATCTATTCTAAATGTCCTCGAAATGTACACCTTATGCTCCCTCCTGTACATCATTTCAAAATGCTCATTTATTAACAAGATTCATGGCAACGTTTCGGAATATTTTTTATATTTTTAGTTCCACAAATTCAGATCTTTACAGCTAAGACCCACCTTGCTGTGTACACAGCGTTGATCGGACGCCATTCCATACGTATTCAATACTAAAACGGATGTTTCAGTCTGTTTCGTGACAAGAATCGTTTCTTTGTGGATAATCTCGAAATACTTCCGGCTATTTTTTTTTTTTAGTTTTCTCAATCGCGTAGGCCGGTAGACGAAATAGACACTGTTTAAAAAACAAGACATTCTACTGAAATATGCGTATCCACTAAGAAAAACATATGATGTGATAAAAATATGTCGGATTAAAAAGAAAATTCACTAAGCCTTTATATTTATATATATATATGTAGCGCGTGTGTGTGTGTGTGTGTGTGTGTGTGTGTGTGTGTGTGTGTGTGTGTGTGTGTGTGTGTGTGCGCGCGTGTGTGTGTTTTCAAAGAACATGTGTGCAGTTAAAATCCGAAGAAAAGAACTGGATGATTGTAATGATTCTACCCTGGAGTAGTTTGGTAAGCACTACACTACGTCGTGTTGCCCACCCACCCTGATATGTATATTTATTAATTCAAGTAACTAGATAGATAGATAGATAGATAGATAGATAGATAGATAGATATGAACAGAATGGGATAGATAGATAGATAGATAGATAGATAGATAGATAGATAGATAGAAAAAACAAACAAACAAACATAATTGGAGTAGATAGACTGAACTATCGCCCGGTTCACACTCCACCCACGTCTATTGAACAGGTTAAGAGGCTCATCCCTTGTTCCCTGTTTAGGATGTGGTTTCCGGCTTTCTCTTTTCCAATCTTTTCTCTACTACGTAGCCTCCGGCACATCAGTGGCGTTACCGCCTTGCTCGGGGTGATACGATTAAAAAAAAAAAAAGACTGGGATAGATAGATAGATAGATAGATAGATAGATATTCCGGCAAAAATTTTTGTACCAAATGGAACGAATATTGAGTGGTCTGAAATGATCTACTTTAGCTCATTGAATTGAATTATAATTTATAACCAATTTAAATGGCGTGTTGAATTTTCCTTTATATATATATATATATATATATATATATATATATGTGTGTGTGTGTGTGTGTGTGTGTGTGTGTGTGTGTGAGTTTTAGAACATACCCAAACTACAATCTACTACAAAAGTGTACATTTTGTTTCGACATTGAAAGAACAGTGTCTCATCAGGTAGTAAACGTCTTTTTTGAAAAAAAGGTGCAAATTCACTTCTTTTGATTGGTAAGTTTGTTTTTCGTACGAGGTGCTGCATAAGAGAAGAGTGAAAGTTTAAGCAGGATGAGAGCGAATAGAAAGACGAACCAGTTCCAGGGAGTGTCGGAGAAAGGGCAAGAGAAGGATTTTCTGTGCGCAGTCGCCTTACACTCAGTGTGATATACTCGTCAGCACCCGCTCGTATCTGATCATCGTGATCATCGTCCACTCTCCCTATTCCCTTTCTCCCTTTTCCTCGGGGGAGTAACGGAGATGCAGACGCAATTCATAAATTTGTAATGCCGTTTTGTTACATTTCGGTCTCTCACACGGTGTGACGTCATAGAATCGCATTATAAATTTACGAACTGCGTCTGCTATTCGGTGACAGTTATCGTCGCATGGCAATGTTTTATGTCAACACAAGATAATATCATCTTTGATAGTGGATGTTTTTATGTTAACGTCTCTGTAATCACTTTGAAGATGGCTCATGTGAGCCGAAATCTTAGAACCAGCATAATGAAAAAAATATCTAAATGTTTGACAATTTTTGCCTTTAATTTCACCTGAAATTAAAGTTAAAATACGATATTTAGAACAGCTCATGATTATGCATGATAGATATTTTTGTCTGTTATATATACATATATTTATATAGATAGGGGTGTGATTGTGACCCTG
>JBBBDQ010000656.1:680000-685000 GCA_037127315.1 Ascarosepion bandense
CCTTTTTAGTTAAATAATTCTTACAAAGGTTCGGCTTTTCACCCTGTATTTGAATTTCAGTGAGGTTTTTAGGAAAATCACCCCTGTACTAATACTTTTTGCACACTACCAGTCGTGTGCAAAAGTGTTAAAACAGGGGTGATTTGAAACTTCATTTTGATGCCTCATAAAAGATAAAATAGTTCTTGTCCTAATACTTTTGCACAGTACTGTATGTATATATACATATATATATATATATATATATATATATATATATATATGAAAAAAATTATTTTGAAATTACTTATACAATTATATTTACTAATACAATTATTGCAATGACAATTGAATTTGTGTACAATAATAAAAAAAGCTCTTAAATTTTGTCAATGCATGTGCTCAAACTGTTGTTCAACAAAATTTACACAGCTTTGAAGTCTAGCCCTCACGATTAGACAAACATTTTTTGCACCAGTCTCTTTGTGTATTCATAACTTGAAATGCATATCTTATGTACAGAAGAAACACACACCAAGAAATTAATTTAAAATAATATAGCTCAATTACCATAATTATAATGAACATCATTGTAATATTATAACCGTTACACATAGTTATTCCACCTGCATTTGCACCGCCCTGCATACGATTTCAGACAAAATTAAGAATTCTGAGAAAGTAAAACTGACAGCGGAACTCGAAGACTACATTCAATCAGTTGTTAACAGGGGTAATAAATGGCTTGTAATTTTAACGCTTCTAAGATGAAACTACTATATTTTAGTCATTTTAGAGAAACGTTTTTACCTTGCATCAGCATGATTAATTCTAAGCTATGGGAGAGCAGCTCGTTACGGCTTCTCGGTCTCACCTTTTTTTAACTGACATGAGGTGGAATGATTGTATTGAATTCATTGCTTGTTACTCGAAAATTTTCTCACCAGAACACACACACACACACACACACACACACACACACACACACATATATATATATATATATATATATATATATATATATATATAACTGTTAATCAGTTATTGGGCTGAATCAAATTAGACCAGTAAACAGTAGTATTAAAAAATGACCAATACATATAAAAAAAATTAAGATGAAAAGCAATGAAATATTATTCGAAAAATCATCCGAATACGCGTAACCAGCTGATCTTACGAATTAGAATATATATATATATATATATATATATATATATATATATATATATATTATTCCTCTATCAGGAAAATTTTTAATATTCATGAGATTAATATTAATAGGATCTGTCTTGGGATTTTACCTTCAGAGCATAATATATATATATATATATATATATATATATATATATATATATTACGAGCCGTAGTGTGAAACCGCGGTAGGTTTTGGCTAGCTTGAGATTCTTTGTGTGTCTTTGCTCTACTTTTGCATTTCGTTTGTACTTTGTATCGAGCACTTTTTCTTTCTTTTTTTTTTTGTGGTTGGTTCCGTTTGGGTTTTTTTTCTTTACTGCGGAGTATCGTATGTCTTGTCCTTATTCCGCGGATTTCTTTTTTTTCTCCCCTCTTATCCAACGCCTTAGTGCACCGGATTGTAACGGAATTAGGTTCTGTTTGTTAATGGTTTTTCTTAAGGTTTATCTTAGTATAAATTTAAAACTTAAATACTTGCAGAGTCTATTTAGTTATTATTTTGAATATATATATATATATATATATATATATATATATATATATATATATATATATATATGTATTATGCTCTCGCCCATTTGACGATAGATCACTGTAGAGGAGAGAAGATTTTATAAACGGTAGCTACTTACGGCTTTACGGAATGTTCTTCAAGGACGAATTACACGTTCTCGACTGAGATAGATAGATAGATAGATAGATAGATAGATAGATAGATAGATATGAACAGACTGAGATACATACATACATACATACATACATACATAGTCATTTCTAACGTGTAGCTTAGATGTGGTATTAGGCCGACAATATGCAGCACCCAGTGAGGCTCGAACCCTCTCTTCATTTGCAGTTAATCGAACGAGACAAGATTGGTGATCATTATGCTATATCGTGTGCATTGTCTCGTTAGAATATATATATATATATATATATATATATATATATATATATATATATATATTAATCATATCACCCCGAGCAAGACGGTAACGCCACTGATGTGTAAGGGGTACATAAGAGTAAAAAAATTAGATAGGAGGAGAATAAAGAGAAAGACGAACCAGTTCGCTCACATATTTGTATTATGAGATTTTAACGCGCATCATGCTGAGTGGCTTAAAAACTCTGTTACTGATTAAGCTGGCATCCACACCATGAACTTTGCCATTTCCCAATCCTTTACGCAGCATTCCCCCAGGACACGCCTTTACCTCTGCCCTAACTCCTGGCATGTCTCGCAGCTTTGCCCTCTCGTCAACTCCGAACATGTTGTTGGCTCTCTTAATATTTCTCACCACTCTCACTCCTCCCAGGAGCCTCCTACCCATAGGACCTCCTACTGCTACCAAAGAGCCGACTGGGATGCCTTTCGCGATTTTCTATGCGACGTCCCTTGGGGAAAAGTGTTCGATCTCCCAGTTGAAGACTGCGCCTCTGAGATTTCTTCCTTGATGAAAGCTGGGATTGGTGCCTTCATACTTACTAATAAAAGCGATTGAGATTCTGCAAAAATACTTTTTTTTTAATCATATCACCCCGATCAAGGCGGTAACACCACTGATGTGCAGGGGGCTACGTAAGAGTGAAAAGATTGGAAAAGAGAAAGCCGGAAACCACATCCTAAACAGGGAATAAGGGATAAGCCTCTTCACTTGTTCAATAGACATGGATGGAGTGTGAACCGGGCGATAGATAGATCTATCTACTCCAATTGAAAAAAATTAAAAAAAAGAAAAAACTGAAAAAGCCGGAAACCACATCCTAAACAAGAAACAAGGGATGAGCCTCTTTACATGTTCAATAGACGTGGGTGGAGTGTGAACCGGGCGATAGATTAGTCTATCTACTCCAATTGAAAAAAAAAAAAGAAAAGACTGAAAAGATTGGAAAAGAGAAAGCTGGAAACCACATCCTAAACAGGGAACAAGTGATGAGCCTCTTCACCTGTTCAATAGACGTGGGTGGAGTGTGAACCGGGCGATAGTTAATCTATCTACTCCAATTGAAAAAAAAAAAAAAAGAAAAGTGTGAAAAGTTGGAGAAAGCCGGATATCATTTAGGACGTAGCCAAACGTGGATACTTACGAATTTTGTTTCTTCCTTATTTCTGAATCAACCTGTATGTTTTGTAAGATATTAGAGCGGTTTTCTCCACAGATATTGACTTCAAAACTGTCATTCAGCTAGAATGACTGCAAATATCAAAGCTAGAGAGCCCAATCTACCCT
Source organism: Ascarosepion bandense (assembly GCA_037127315.1). Classification (NCBI taxonomy): domain Eukaryota; kingdom Metazoa; phylum Mollusca; class Cephalopoda; order Sepiida; family Sepiidae; genus Ascarosepion; species Ascarosepion bandense. The sequence continues at coordinate 683,405 of JBBBDQ010000656.1, forward strand.
GCTATTTAACCCATTGGTTTGCAACTAACGCAAAGTGAGCTCAACGCACTGGATTAGAACTCGAATTCTTTGCACTGATTCCACTTTGCCCTCCGTCAATCGTTACTGAAACGGCATATACTAAATGGATCGGTAAAACCTAAGTGAGCAATGATACGCGAAACTGACAGTCTCTTCACAGTTTTGATCAATATATCTTCACTATCGATATCTAGAAACGTTATCTCTGATACTAAACACTTTTAGTCGATAAATATAGTAAATCTCCACAGTATATCTTGATAAACTTTAAACAGATGAAGAAGTGGAGAGGGCATTTGTCAAATCTTGATAGGCAATTGTTAAATCGGGAGAAAACAATCCATTTATGAATCCTTTTTTGCCTGACGTTATTTGTTATGAAGAGATTGAATAATCTGAAGATGATAAAACCTTATTTTTCTAGGGTGTAAATCTCTTCTAAATGTCAAATCCGAGCCCCCCCCCCCACACACACACACACTACCGGCCGTAATTGTTAGGCCTCCCCAGTGTTAAAAAAAATGATGTATTTCATACTATTTTTTACTATTTATTGACAAGCAAATAGGATGTGCGTTGTGGTACAGTGGATATCGGCTCGGAACTCGAAACCGGCGAGCCGAGTTCGAATTCCAGTTGAATCCATTGTATTCACTTACGCGCAGAATCCATTGTATTCACTTACGCGCAAATACTCTTGTTAAAGGTTGACTTGGCAGACCGGCTTCAGCCGCCCTCTCACCGGCGTGATGTGGCTTCCCTGTGCCTCTTCTACAAGTACTTTCATGGCTTCTGCTCCGATGAGCTTAGATCACTGGTGCCGCCTAAGCACAAATTTACACGAGATACTAGATTAGCAACTAGGTCCCACCCTTTTACAGTTAAACAAATAAGATGTAACCGTAAATTCTACTCCAACAGCTTCTTTTATCGCGCTTCCCGCCTGTGGAACTCCCTTCCACAAGTCTGCTTTCCCGACAGCTACAATCTCCAGGTGTTTAAATGTAGGGTCAATAGACACCTATCACACTAACTCCCAACTATTCTCAGAGCACTCTCATCTACCCAACCCTCATTCTCGGTATCTTTACCAGCCTATCACCCACCCTCTGACATTTCCTATATTTAATCATTCTTTCTCCACTCTACGTTGCCCCCTGCGCAGTAGTGGCAGTGACATGCCTTGCTCGGGGTGAAACGCTTATAAAAAAAAAAAAAAAAAATGAATCCGTCTATTCCTTCCAGACTGGGTTCTATATCCTTGGTTGGCAACCAGTCTACCGCAGAAAGCAATGTCAACCTACTGCGGGATAATCTTCTGCCCATTTAGTCATGTCTCTTTCGAGACATGATCACCCAAGCGTGTATCAAGTATTGCACTTAACTGACTGAAATAATTGTAAATGAAAATAGAATGTTTTTTTTTATTAATACTGCACAATAACATGTGCATCAAATGAATTTATAAATATTTAATAATTACCTATATTGTAGTTTCATCAATGAAAGAATGAAGAAAATTTGGGGTGATTCGGACGATTTCCTCTTTGCTTCTTGCCTTGTAAAATTTTGCAA
>JBBBDQ010000656.1:690000-702500 GCA_037127315.1 Ascarosepion bandense
TGGCTACATTTCATTTCTTTCTATCTCCCCCAAGATCCCTAGCGTTACATAGACAAAGATCGTCTTAGTGTGTGGGCTGTACTTAACGTGACAATTTTATATATATCTCTTTTTTTTTTCTTTTTTTAATCATATCACCCCAAGCAAGGCGATAACGCCACTGATGCGCAGGGGGCAACGTAAGAGTAAAAGATTGGACAAGAGAAAACCGGAAACCGCATCCTAAACAGGAAACAAGGGATGAGCCTCTTCACCTGTTCAATAGATGCGGGTGGAGTGTGAACCGGGCGATAGTTTAGTCTATCTACTCCAATTAAGTTTAGTCTATCTACTCCAATTAAGCTGGGGTTTTCAAGGGATTCTTTCAATGTGTTGTTTTGTTCCATTTTATATCATTTCAAGTGCCCCTAATTTCACTGGTACTATTTTTGCTTTGAATTTCCACATTTTTTCTATTTCAATTTCCAGGTTTTTATATTTTGACAGTTTCGGTTCTTTGGTTGCCATGATACAATCCGCTGGATAAGCCATATCAATTAGTAGGAACGTTTTTTCTTTATGATTTGGACACTACTGTCCGGCCTATTTGTTTATATTTTCCTGTCTGAGTAGATGGTGTAATCCCATAGAATGATAACATAGAGTGAGAAAGAAAGATATATAAATAGAAAAAGATATATACATATAGAGACACCTATAGGTAAATAGATGTCTAGAGACAGACAAAGGATAGAGAGAAACAGTCAGAGCAGATAATAGACAGGTGTGGGGAAAGATAGAAAAAAGACTAAGAACAAACAAGACGGAGAAGCGAAAAATAGAGAGACACAAGTCACGAACCAGAGAACCTGAGAAATAAGTTCGTAGCTTTTACAAAATGGCGGAATGCGGTCAGGGATTTGGCGGGAACGGGCCAGTAAAACGAGCGCAAAACTGATCGGGAAGCCCGCCAAAGTTATTAATCAAACTGTCTCTTTCTTTGGAAGCCGATTGATCGGTAAATGTCAGGGATGAGGGAATCGGTGTATGATAAAGTGCCGGCCACTGAGAATATTAGGAAAATGGGGTTTACAAATATCGAGAGGAAAATGCGGAAGTTTTGTCGCGTAACGAGTATTGGGAGGTGAATTCCAGTTAAATATTTCCCGAGAAGATAGTGTAGTAAAAAAAAAAAAAAAAAAAGAGAGAAAAAGAAAAAGAATAAGGCACCCTCTAAGTTTTGGACAACCAGATCTAACTCCAAATTTGTGGATCTATTGAAGCGTGCGAAAACGAAATTGAATGTATCGATCTTACAATTGATTGATTTAAAAGTCGATGAAGCCATTTCTAAATGTTTTTTTTTATTCAAATTCAAAGATGTTCTTTTTAAGTTTTTTTTTTATCCAAATCTTAAATACGTTTTGTCTTTAGTATTTCAACTGTGTCTAAATAACAATATATTTAACATAAGTTATCATACCAGTGAATCGCTTTTATATATATATATATATATATATATATATATATATATATATATATATATATATATATATTATTAATTGTTACAATGGTTTAGAAAAGCATAATATCACTAGACAAAAATTTTTATGTTTCGGAGCATCAGTGCTTCTCATCTGGTAATAAGTTGATTCATTTCAATTTATCACCAGATGAGGAGCACTGATGCTCCAAAACATAAAAATTTTTGTCTAGTGATACTATGCTTTTATAAACCATTGTAACAACTAATCTAAACTTATTTATAAATAGAACTTTGTCTCTGTGTGTGTATGTGTGTGTGTGTGTCTGTTCGTATGTGTGTGTCCGTTTCCTATATACTCCGAAACGGCTGAACCGATTATCTTGAAAATTTACACAGTTATACTATAAGCATCTGCGAGTGTTCTTAGCTAGGTTTTATCTCGAGGTACCCCAGATAAATATCGAAAATCGATAATCAAAAAATCGGATTATAGAAGGAGTGGTCCGTTTTAATCAAATTTGATACACTCATAGACAAAGACATAATAAACGATATTCAGAAGTTTTATGGTTGCAGTTGTTACAATAGTGCAGAAACCGATAATATATATATATATATATATATAAAAGACAAGATGTTTGTGTGTGTGTCTGTTTATCTGCCTGTATGTCTGTATTTTTTCAGCCCTTTTATTTTAGTTTTTAGTCTCGGCCATGATACCATTTACTCAGAGGACGTATTTAGACTTCAAAATTCAGTTTACGACAAAAAAACTTATTTGATATCGATACGAGGAAATCAAAATTTGACTTACATCCATTCATTTTTCTTTCAGTCTACGGTTTCGCTTTAACTGGAAACAACTATTGCTTTTTAGTGTTTCGTGCCAACGTCCAAAGAGTCTGAGCTCCAGGACCATGGATTAGTTTTAAAGCTTTCATTACACCCGAGCAACGCCGGGCTATGCTGCTAGTACAATATAAATCTCTTTTGTATCGAGCACTCTTTATAAAAGTAAAAGCTTGAACAGTGGGTTAAAAATCTACGTGTTCTACAACTTTCTTATAATATATATATATATATATAAATCCAATTAAGAAACGAAGAAAATGATTACAACGTTCAAAACAATAATTTAAAATAGTGCTCAATATAAAAATAGAGCTAGAAATATTTATTGTTAATTATTACATTAGAACATGTACAAGCTACAAACTACTACAAAATTTTACATTTTGTTTCGATAATTGAAAGAAAAATGTCGCATCAGGTAGTTAATAATGATCGTTATTAAATACCTGATGAGACATTGTTTTTTCAATGTTTTTTCAATTTTATATTTTATAGTAGCTTGTAGTTTGTAAATGTTCTAAATTCTAAAATGATAATTAATAATATATATATATATATATATGTATATGGATGATAATCCCACAAGATCAATTTAATATGAAATATTAAATGTTATATCTATATAGAGAGATCATGGGATGCTATCCAAAGCAATATGATATTTTTAAAGGAAAACTCCACACGTCATTTAAATTGGTTATAAATTATAATTCATTTCAATGAGCTAAATTAGCTCATTTCGTCAAACCACACAATATTCCTTCGATTTGGTACAAAACATTTTGCCGGAATAAGTATTTTCTTTAACTGAAGAGAAAGATAAAAAAAATAATAAAAATGAAAAATATAAGAAGAAGGAAAAAAGAGAAAAAGGAAAAGAGAGTCAGAACAGAGGCATTGGCGTCAGATCAACTGGGATATATATATATATATAAACGTTATTTTTAATGACAACTCATATCTGAGTAGATGCTCTGTTTTTATTATTAAGCAGAATATTTAATTATTTATGTCTACTAGCCTGAATATTCGTGAAATCTCGTTGCAAAATTGGCTTTTTCCAGTAGGATTCGAACCTGCATCTCATATGAGAAACCGTCATTATATGATACGTACATTAGACATCTACCCAAGTATGAGTATCCATTAAAAATACCGTTTAAACAGATAAATTAAAAATATGTCGGATTTAATCTATTTTCTCAGTGAAAATTATACTTTTTCATGTATATTTGGGCAGATGTGCGTGGTGGTCTAGTGGATATCGGCTCGGAACAAGAAATCGGAGATCCGAGTTCGAATTCCAGTTGAATTCATTGCATTCACTTACGCGCAAATACCCTTGGGAAACGTATTAATCCGTCTATCCCTTCTAGTTATGGGTTAAATAACAGGACAGACTGGGTTCTATAGCCTTAGCTGGCAACCAGTCTAACGCAGAAAGCAATGGCAACCTACTGCAGGATAATCTTCTGCCCAGTCAGTCATGTCTCTTTCGAGACATGATCGCCCAAGCATGTTTCACGTATGGCACTTAACTGACTGATTTGGGCAGCAGGATATGTTAATGCAAATATGGATTAAATATGTAATACATGGAAAATTTAATCATGTTTTATTTAATTTTTCCAGTCTTCTTACGTTTTTCCGTTTGGTGAGAATAAGGGAGTAGATACATTTTCCATAATTTTCATTGTCCCAAGAGCTTTTGTCAATTTCGTTAGTCATTTTCAAGGAAAGATTATTTTTGGTGGTGTTAGTTCTTCCTCGTGTTTTGACTGATTAATTTATATTTGAATTTTCCATTGTTTTGCATAGAAGTGTTCAATCCGAAATTTCGCAAATTGAGGTGGTAATTCGTTTGAGCGTCTTCTTATTTTTATAAAAATTTAACAGTCCATTCCCACTGTGAAATATAGTGATATCTATCTATCTATCTATCTATCTATCTATCTATCTATCTAATTCTGTTCATATCTATCTATCTATCTATCTATCTATCTATCTATCTATCTAATTCTGTTCTATTCTATCTATCTATCTATCTATCTATCTATCTATCTATCTATCTATCTATCTAATTCTGTTCATATCTATCTATCTATCTATCTATCTATCTATCTCAGTCTGTTCGTATCTATCTATCTATCTATCTATCTATCTATCTATCTATCTATCTCATCTGTCTGTTCATATCTATCTATCTATCTATCTATCTATCTATCTATCTATCTATCTCAGTCTGTTCATATCTATCTATTTATCTATCTATCTATCTATCTATCTATCTATCTATCTATGAAAATATGAAGGCAGACGCGTTATTTCATGGAAAATCGGAAGTATGGGCCTATTTCAGGCGAACCATCATCATTATTGTACAGAAGATTCGTGTAAAATCCTCTGGACAATAAAGACGGAAGCTGACGATGGTTCGCCTGAAATAGGCCATACTTCCGATTTTCCATGAAATAACGCGTCTGCCTTCATATTTTCATAGATAGATAGATAGATAGATAGATAGATAGATAGATAGATAGATATCACTATATTTCACAGTGGGAATGGACTGTTAAAATTTTATAAAGGCCATACTTCCGATTTACCATGAAATAACGTGTCTGCCTAAATTTTTTCTTATATTTGCTCTATATGTATTTATATGCATAGATGTTTAGAGCTCTCTTAGAGCGTTATCCTACCACTTTATGTACAGGATACTCCTTTGGATTCTTCTATATCCACACCGCATGCTTATATATATATATTACCAATATATATATTACCAGCCATGAATTTACCCCAGTTTTTTAAAAACCTCAAGATGAATACCAAGAATACCTGACCCGATATGGTAACAGTATTCAATGCACAAAAGAAAGGTAGATTTATAAATGTGTCAAATGAATTCTGACAAGAAAAACATCCTGGCTCGACACAGTGAACCAACCTTCCTAGCAGTAGATGCAGCTGTGGATTCAATGTCGTCATTTCCTTTGAGAGAGTAAGGCATAAGAGGCGAAGTACGTTGCTCTCTATGAGACTAGCGTCCGCCATTCTAATGGTAAACAGAAATGTTTCTCTCTGGTGGTTAAAAGAGAACAGCTTCGTTTTGGAGGCATTAAAATTTACTAGCCATTTCCTACCCCCATTCAATCACAGATTGGAGGTCCTTTTGAAGGGCAGCAACCATCTTTACTTTGTTAGCCTTGGCAGACTTCTTACAGAGACAGTCGTAAATGGTGATGTCATCTGCACAAATGCCAACATGGGAATTGACGACATCGGGATATCAGAAAAAAACGTAGGCGCTAGGATAGAGCCTTAAGGGACGCCCGCGTTTGTATGAAATGGTCCGGAAGCTTGCCTATTCAAAACAACGTTCATTTCACGATTGGACTGAATCAAAGAATCGTCGAAAAATACCAAATGCATTCGAGATATCAAGCGCAACAGTTCCAGCTTCGCCGTTCTTATATTCAGTGATGTCCTTTAGCATATCAGCGTTAAACCAGGCGAAATTGTTTATCAGAGAAAAGGTTGTGAAATGTGAGATACCCAACTATTCCAGCATTGATAATGGCCTCAAATACCTTGCCAAAAAGAGGTAAGAAGCTAATAGGGTGATAATTAGAGGGGTCAGGAACTACAGAGAAGAAATTCCAATAATCAGGAAAGCAGGAAGAAGCGAGGCAATAGTTACAGAGTTTGGAGACTAATCTTTCAATTGGTATGAAGTAAGTTTTGGAAAGGTCATAAATATCATGAATCGTGATTACAGAAAATTACTTAAGGCATCAACTGATTTTGTAAAAATATATTAACTCAGTGCAAGTAAGCAAGCACATAACAAATAGACAGATGTCTGTGCAATAGGCAAACGTGGGTGAAAAAGAAAAAACTCTGAATTCTACGACATTATTACCAATAGAGCCTCGAGGGATGCCCGCGTTTGTATAAAAGGATCTGGAAGCTTTCCCGTTCCAAAGAACCTTCATTTCACGATTTAATAGAAATGATTGGATTAAATCAAACACTCGTCCAGAAATACCATAGCTCTAGAGCTTAGACATAAAGCCAGCATGCCAAACCCTGTCAAATGCTTTTGACATATCAAGAGCAATTTGCCATTCTTATCAAGAGCCTGGCATATATATTCAGTGATGGTTATTAGCCTGTCAGTAGTAAACCTGGTGAAACAGAAGCCATATTGTTTGTCAGAGAAAAGGTTGTGAAATGCCGAACTATTTCAGAATTGATAATGGCCTCAAATACCTTGCCAACAAGAGGTAAGAAGCTAATAGGGTGATAATTAGAGGGGTCAGAGGGCTCCTCAGAGTTCTTAAAAACAGAAACTACAGAGAAGGGCTTCCAATAAGCAGGAAAGTAGGAAGAAGTGAGGCAATAGTTATAGGGTTTGGAGAGGACTGGAGCCAGCACAGGGGCACATTTCTTTAGGACAATGGTTGGAATTCCATCACCTGCGCTTGTCTTGTGGGAGTTAAGCTTAGATTTTATCTTAGAGACCAGAAATGAAGATATATATATATATATATATATATATATATATATATTTTAATCATTTCACTCCGAGCAAGGCGGAAACGCCACTGATGTGCAGGGGGTTACATAAATGTAAAAAGATTAATTAGAAAAGAGTGAGGAGTACAAACTAGTTAGAAAGGAACAATAGAAAGCTGAGAAAGCAGGTGCGATGACAGATACATAGGTGGAGAGAAAGGGAAGGTTATACAGGGGAGGGGAGAGAGCTAGAGGCCAGTGGTTAGTATATATATATATATATATATATATATATATATATATTTGTTACTCCAGATGACTCAAGTGTGGAGCTAGATGAGAATGGTCGAATGGAACCAGTGGGTCTAAATCTGAAATATCTTTACTCAGTAAACCACTTATTAGCCTTCTTCGTTGGAAACAACTATTCTTGCCAATGGCTTGGAGTTTTGTGTCCCCTTCCTAATGCCTAATAAGGAAATGATATTCGCTGAGTTGGAGGATCCTTTTTGCGCAAGTTAAAAGACTTAAACCATGTTCGGCTGAATCTTTAAGTGACCTAAAATTGGAACTTAATTTCAAAGTGTTTAAATGTCAAAGTGTTTAGTTGTCAATCTGAGGACAGTGCAGAGTATTAGGAAAGAGTTTGATGAGTCTAGTGGTGATTACGAAGGTACGGTAGATCGAAAAAATAACTCTGATCACTATGATTTAAAAAAGAGCTCCCGAATTTGTAGATGCGTGCCGCAGACTCAACATGGAAGTTTACATCGAGTGCCTTGAGGGGGTTAGTGCTGCTCTGGCTAATGAGTGACTGCTAGAAAGCACTATATCTGGCAACTAGATTCTGCACCATGCCATACAAGCAGAAAAACCCAGTCATGTCTTTCAGGCAATTTCTGTAATCACATATCACCCTTTATATCTGGCCACCGAACTTACCAGACAACAACTGCTTTGATTATTTTGTGAGGAGCGTAGTCGTGCGAGAGACCAACAAAACTCCTTGTAACACAAAAGATGAACTGCAAGCAAGGATTATGGAAGCATTCTCAAACTTAAACAAGGAGACCACCAAGAAGAGTTGCAAGAGTTCCCAAAGTCGTCTGGAGGTCGTGATTAAAGCCAATGGGGAATTGAATAAATTTACTCTTTTGTATTTTTTGCATTTTAGTAAATATATCTGTTAAAATGAGTTATCAATGTTTAAGGCAAGGCTTTTCAGCAACTTTAACAAGCTGACCACCCAGAGAAGATGCAACAGAGTCCGAAGTCGTCTCGAAGCCGCTACTGAAGTCAATGAAGATTTTACTGAATAAAATTACGCTTTAGCATTTCAAGATATTCTTGTATCATTTTGGTAAATATATCTTTTGAAATGAGATTTCCAGTGTTATTTTCATATTCGCGTAATTCATATGACAATTTATCCATCGCACTCTATCTAAATCGTGGGTAACTGCACAAAGTTCACATTTTTCTCAAGTACTCTGATCGTCTCAGTCATTACCAAGAACTAGATGTTGTCACTATGATAAACAAGATACAGTCATAGACAAAGATAGATGTATATAAGCACGTATTCACAATGGTAGTCACAGATAGGCATAGATACACACGCTCTCAAAGACACAATCAAATAGACACCGACACGCAGTGACATACACATACTCACATTTACATATGCACATACTCACATACACATACTCACATTTACACATACTCACATACACATACTCACATTTACAGAGACACAGATAACTGAGAAATATACAGAGACATATGCACTCAAGGCTATATTCACGCACACATAGACATATATTCACACAAACTTAAAGACGTGCAGACCTTCCGCATTACGCAGTCTTACTAAAAAATACCTTTGATTAAAAAAAATATATAATAACTCAATTTTTTCAAAAAGAAAAAAGACATAAAATATTAAATAAACGTTAAGCCCATTCCAGAAAAAAAAACGAATATTGAAACGTCAGACATTTTATCTCTATCTGAAATGAATGAATAAAAAAAATACTTATATAGTAAAATTACTTCCTCCCATCAAACCTTCCTAATTCCTTGGTTTGTTCCTTCTTTCATTGTTTTTTTAGAGTTATCTTGATTCAGAAAACAAATAAAAAAAAGCCTGTGATTCGATATTGATACTCAAAGAATTGAGAAAAAAATCTTGCGTATTGGAATTTGGTACCTTGACATGGAACCTTCTTTTCAAGAGATTTTCTTGGTCTTTGGTTCTGATTCAAAAGTTAGTAACTCTATTCTTCATGGCATGACAGTTTTGCTATGACGATTTCCATTCTTTGCTATTCACTTGTTAGTCCTGGGTATGACAATAAACTACATCTTGCAGCATGGACTCCGGTCGCTAGATTAGAGGTTTTGAGAGGCGTGGAAACACCTTTTAATTGCTGTTGTACCCAAATCCACGCCGAACAAGGGTTGTAGCACCTATTAGGGTCCCAGCTATAGCCAAATAGTGAACTTCCAAACAAAAACAAAAAACTATGAAAGTATAAAAAAAAAACAATACCTATTTATAATAAACATAACAACGGTATCGATTCATAATAAAATTACTAACAGTACGTATTAAGAACAAAATATTGTTTTATATAATAAAATATTATTTTTATCTATTAACAGTCTTTCAGTTAAGTGATACACATTGAACATTATCGTTATAATGGGCCTCACATTAGTGAGGAGAGCCGGTGTGCAAGTGAAACCGTTGAGAGGAAGGCCCCGAAACGGTGCACATTCTTTCCAAATGACCTCAGTATAAATATAAATTCGATAGGAACACATTAAAAGAAATTAAATGCCGTAGAGATGCCGGAAGAAAATTGTGTTATAGGCTTAATCTGACTTCGACTCGACTGATCGTCATTCGTGGTCGAGAGGTTTAAGACGCGCCAGATCACATGGTGGTCTTCCCCTATGGGGATAGGGGTTGCAGGTTCGACACACAGTTTGGTAAGAAAAATTTATCGTAAATAATCAAGCCGGTAGAAATAAATATATAATACTGTTTGATTATAAACAGAATATCTACTTAAATACGAGTATCGATCAAAAATAATGTTCAATCAAATCATTTTGAATTGTCGGTTGTTTATAACCAGTTTCGTTATTCTTCGTTAATTTCCGTAACATGATGATTATCGTAAATAATCAGGCCGGTAGAAATAAATATATAATACTGTTTGATTATAAACAGAATATCTACTTAAATACGAGTATCGATCAAAAATAATGTTCAATCAAATCATTTTGAATTGTCGGTTGTTTATAACCAGTTTCGTTATTCTTCGTTAATTTCCGTAACATGATGATTATCGTAAATAATCAGGCCGGTAGAAATAAATATATAATACTATTTGATTATAAACAGAATATCTACTTAAATACGAGTATCGATCAAAAATAATGTTCAATCAAATCATTTTGAATTGTCGGTTGTTTATAACCAGTTTCGTTATTCTTCGTTAATTTCCGTAACATGATGATTATCGTAAATAATCAGGCCGGTAGAAATCGGATTTGGGGTATAAATTTGTTGTGTCTTGAAGTCTCTAGTCGAGACTTGAGGTCAACTCGTACTGTAAAACAAAAAGCTAATCATAGCCACTCCACAAGAATTTACTCGAGCAACCAGACTGGCAATTAGGTCCCATCCCTTTTACAGTTAAATCAACTAAATCCAGCCGCTACTTCTACTCCATCAGCTTTATTTCTCGCGTGTATCACGTATGGTACTTAACTATCTTACCGTACCTTCGAGTATCATTGTAGCCATTTCATCCAGTATTATCTTACACAGGATAGTGTCAATGGTGACTAAACCGGTTCCCCCATCAAGCTTTCTTCGTTGGTTAAACATCCAGCCAAAACATGACCAGTCAAAGTGCGAATGAATGTTTTTGTAAGATCAATGACCTTCTAGCCCAATGAAATAGTTTTGACTCCATGGCTATGAATGCAATCAATGTGATGAAGAGACGGAATCGGTGGGCGGAGGGCTTCCTAAACTGAAGTCACGGTCAAGCTTGAAGGCTTTCCCCGATGAAATGGACGCAGAATCATCACCAGTCACGATTAACGGATGTCTCCCCAGGAAAGCCTATTACTTTGAGCGCTTATTGGGATTCAAGCTCAGCCAAGACGTCAAGTTAATCTCGTACATATGATCCATTGCTAAAGGTGTTGGCAAATTGGTCGGTTCTCCTAGATTGATCCCGTAAGAAATTAACTCCTCTACTTTTACAAGAGTCAAATCAGGCCCTAAATAGAGTACTGCTGCCATTAATGGGCAGGGGGTACTCAGGATTCAGTTTCTAGTGTAAATAGTGTCCAGAAGATCCTTGTGGGAGACAAATTATCCCTTTCTCACAAACGAAGCATCACAAATCAATTGCTGTTCTATCGCAATTTCCATAGGAAAATGTTCAAGCGAACTACATTTCTACATTGAACATTAATTTAAAGAGGAGAGGGATAGACACCGCCAGGTCTATTTGCTAAAGAAGCACTGAATACTCTTGGTTGTCAACCTAGCTCTGTGAAAGGAAATGGCCAGTTGCTCAGGTGTGCAGTGACCCTATGACCACACCCGGTCATAAGATTGATGACAAGGACGTAACTTTGTAGATAAGGACGACGAGAACGAAGTTAAAGGTAACTAAAAATGCTAGCCTTGTATCATACTTATTTATAAATAAACAAAGGCACGGGTGTTTCGTTTAATATTAGAACCATTCAACTGAAATCAAATATTTTATAAATAAATGAACAAGAAATTTAATAAAATTAAATAAAAAATTATTGTTGTGGACACTATAAGCACATTATGTTATTAGTGAAAATCTTACAGGTAGGAGTGACTGTGTTTGTATTTATAAAACCGTATCTTTTCAGCCTTATTGGAAATTGCGTTTATCTTTAAAAATCTGTTTATGTAGAAAAAGATCCGACAACGGACATTCTTAAATGTTGCTCTCTTCTTTCTTTTATCAATATCTTTTCTTTTTCTTCTTTCTTTTCTTTTTCATTCTGTGTGAATCTCATTCTCATTATGCGTTTCCTTTTTGAAAAAGGAATCTTTCTTTTCTTTTCTTTTTCTTTTTCTTTTCTTTTCTTTTTCTTAAAAAGGAATCTTTCTTTTCTTTTCTTTTTCTTTTCTTTTTCTTAAAAAGGAATCTTTCTTTTCTTTTTCTTAAAAAGGAATCTTTCTTTTATTTTTCTTCTTTCTTTTTTTTTCATTCTGTGTGAATCTCATTCTCACAATGCGTTTCCTTTTTTAAAAAGGAATCTTTCTTTTCTTTTCTTTTTCTTTTTCTTTTCTTTTCTTTTTCTTAAAAAGGAATCTTTCTTTTCTTTTTCTTTTTCTTTTCTTTTCTTTTTTCTTAAAAAGGAATCTTTCTTTTCTTTTTCTTCTTTCTTTTTTTTTTTCATTCTGTGTGAATCTCATTCTCACAATGCGTTTCCTTTTTTAAAAAGAAATCTTTCTTTTCTTTTCTTTTTCTTTTTCTTTTCTTTTCTTTTTCTTAAAAAGGAACTTTCTTTTCGTCTTCTTTTTCTTTTCTTTTCTTTTTCTTAAAAAGGAATCTTTCTTTTCTTTTTCTTCTTTCTTTTCTTTTTCATT
>JBBBDQ010000656.1:705000-762500 GCA_037127315.1 Ascarosepion bandense
ATAATAATAATAATAATAATAATAATAATAATAATAAGTACAGAAATAGAACATCCTTTTTAAAATATTATTGGTATCTAGAAGACACAACTAAAACTTCCACATTAAAATGGAATTTTTTTAAAGAGGTCGAATACGCCAGTCTTTAAACGACCCATTTCCCTTGTGTCTATATGAATAACTGTATATTATTAAATTTCTTAAGAATAAAAATCTATTAAATAAACGTAATGAAAGAAATGTCATTTGTAAACATTGCAAAATGTTCACCTTAGAATATGGTTAAAAAGAATCTACAAAAAAATACCCATCAACTTATTTATATCTAATAATTTGTTTTATATTATGATATTATAATAATTAAATAGATATTAAAATTTTTAACAATTAAATAAATATTAAATTTTTGCATTATGATATTAAAAATTAGATTATGATATAATGATATAAAATATTTTAATATAATAAAGTGGATATTACAATTTTTTAATGATTTAATGATTTGATTTTTTTTACAAATTAAGAATTAATGAAAAATTTGAATAAAATGCATTCTGAAATAGAAACAGTATACTTACACTGAAATATCTCTTTAAGTCAGATCAAAAATATAGAATGTTTCTTTCCTTCTTTTTTGGTTTTAGTAAATGCTGGGATACAGAGAAAACTAAGACAATAATCTTGTAACAATAATGAATACATCAACGGAAATGCAGTCGAAACAGGGGTTTTGATTGACTGACACTGCCAGTTCAGATTAAAAGAAGAATTCATGTATTCCTCCAAAATATAACCTATATTTTCAAATTTAAAGTGGATCTCTATTCTGATTATTTAAATTGAACACACACATCAATTTTATCAGTCTTCCCACATCCATAAATAACAAATGTATTGTTTCTTATATTCAAATGAAAATCATTTTCACAAACATAAACTAACATTGCCTGATGACGAGGCAAAAATTCGAAACATAGAAATTTCCGAGTCGCAATGTAAACTATATTAATTTTTTAAAAAATTCAATTATATATATATATATATATATATATATATATATATATATATATATATATAATATTAACTATTGTAATTGCAATACCTATAGTAACAGAACTAACTCTGCCAAAACTAGTACTAATTAAGCTATAATTTATATCGTCTTGAACAACCCACCGAGGACGAACTCGAAAGGGAAAAGAGGAGGAAGTAAAAGAGCCATTTTACCCTGACGAGCCGTAGGGTGAAACCTAGGTAGGTTTGTTGGCTTTGCTTAGATTTTATATATATATATATATATATATATATATATTATACGCACAAAGAAAGAGGAAATTTGTAAATATCTTCTTCATCTGCCCCCCGCTCACTTAACAAAAGCATTAGTACTAAACGAACCTGGACTGCCACGCCCGAAATTCGAACTTGGCTCGCTAATTACATTTTAATTAATTGAAGAGTGCCTTCCGATTCTTCAATATGTCGACATGATTTGTGAAATCTTATCGTTTCCTTTTTACGGTCTCGTCTCCTATTTCATAAGTTTCCCCTTAAATACACGAAAGGATTTAACACATTTAAGATTCTTCCGTCAATAAATTAATTTCTATTTTATTTTTTATTTTTTTAGGTTTAATCAGTTAATATTTCCTTCGTTTTCCAATTCTCATCTGAAAAAGAACAAGAACGTTAAATAGCAAAGAGAACCATAATTAGATTTCGAAAATTATGCGTGACTTTTAAGACGCCACACTCCTTTGTTTTGTTTCATTCTCTTGTTTTTTGGGGTTTTTTTTTGTATTTTGTGTCTAATTCGCACTTCGAAAATCCCGCCATTTTGTTTTTTATTTCCTGTTTACTTAAATTTGTTCGTGTCTTTTTCATCGCTTAACTGGTTGAGTTCCGTTGTTTACAGCAAGCGAAACGCGAGCAATCCGGTTGCTATGGTGTCCAGGTGTTTATCTCTTCTTAACTCACGTCATGTCGCGATCCAAACTAACTTATGGCAGACGGGAAGCGGAGGTCGGGGAAATGTTCTGCCAGAAGGCGAAGAAAGGTATTCTATTTGCTCACAGTGATAAGTCATTTACAAAAGATGATATTTTTTTCCTCTTTTGTTCAGGTGAAGACAAAGAGAACTCATGGCCGGGAATTGGACTGGAGTTGATTAGCAACAGTCATTTTAGAAATATGGTGACGCTTAAATTTACATATGGGGGTTTTATGTTGACAAATTGAGAAAAGTTTGAAAGCCAAATAAAAGAAGAAAAATTCATACAAGAATTAAGAGATGTAAAAATCCTGGTAGTTTTAACGTGAAGAAATAGAAATTGACAAAGAAAGAAAGAAAGAAAGAAAGAAATATGAAAAGAAAAGCAGAATAATAAAACGAAAAAGAAAGAAAGACCGAAATAGCGAAAAGAGAAAGCAACGAATATGAATAGAATGACTGAAAAAGAAAACGAAAAAGAAAGAAATCAAGAAAGAATAAAAAAAGAAAAGTAAGAAATATGAAAAGAAAGCCAAAAAAATAAAACGAGAAAGAAAGAAAAAACAAAGAAAAAATGAAAGAAAGAAAGCAAAAGAAAGAAAGAAAGAAAGAAAGAAAGAAAGAGAGAAAGAAAATGCCAAAGCTGGAAGCAAGAAATATGAAAAGAATGACAGAAAAATAAAACGAAAAAGAAAGAAAAATAGAAAGAAAAAGAAAGAAAAATAGAAAGAAAAAGAAAGAAAAAAAGAAAGAGAAAGAAAAAAGGAAAAAGAGCGAAAGCTGGAAGCAAGAAATATGAAAAGAATAACAGAGAAATAAAACGAAAAAAAAGGAAATAAAAACAGAAAGTAAGGAATATTAAAGCAAAGTCAAAGAAAGAAAGAAAGAAAGAAAGAAAGAAAACGGGATGCAAGAAATATGAAGAGGATGACAGAAAAAAACAAAGAAAGAAGAAAGAAAAGAAATATGCGAAGGAAAGAAGAAACGACAAAAACATGAAAGTAGAAAAATATGAAAAAGCGAGAAAGAAAAAATAGAGAAGAGAAAGAAAAAGAGAAGCAGTGAGAATGAGAAAGAAAGAATAAAAAAAAGAAAGAAAGAAAGAATTAAAAGTGATCTTTGTTAATGTCGAGAGAAAATGAAAAAGAGGAGTGTTAAGAAAATAATTTTGATAGATTGCTAAATAAGTAGAGATTGTCTTACCTGAGATGACATCAGGTAATAAGAAACCTAATTAGCGCGGCTGTTTGGACACGTGGAGAGATGGGCTGGGGTGAGAAGGACGGCGTCAGAAATCGTGCAAATGGCTAAACTCATCCCACTTACCGACCTGTTATAAATCAACCGACCTATCCCTCAGCAATATCTACTAATACTTGGACAAATAAAACACCAGCAGACTGGAGGCAGCAACCTCGATATCTACATATCGATTATACGATGACGATACAGATGGGACAACTTGCGAAAAATGCTCAGTTTAATAAAATATTAATTGTGACTGAAATAACTCCCTCCCCCACAAAAATGATTTTTAGGTAAGTAACTTGACTATTACAAATGTCATCAATCAAGTGCCATACGTGATACACGCTGTAGACGATCATGTCTCGAAAGAGACATGACTGACTGAGCAGAAGATTATCCCGCAGTAGGTTGCCATTGCTTTCTGTAGTAGACTGGTTGCCAGCCAATGCTATAGAATCCAATCTGTCCTGTTATTTGATTCATAGCTAGAGGGAGAAGAGATAGATTATTATTACATTTTTATATTAAGTATAATTAGTGGGGGATGAATTTATTACTTCATAACAATAGAAAACCGATCCCTCACTTTATGCTCAGTAGAAGTTTTGACTGTTCTCAACTATTATATACAGTCAGTCACTTAATACGTGATGCACGCGTGATCAATCATGTCTCGAAAGAGACATGATTGACTGGGCAGAAGATTATCCTGAAGTAGGTTGCCATTACTTTCTGCGGTAGACTGGTTGCCAACCAAGGCTATAGAACCCAATCTGTCCTATTATTTAACCCATAACTGGAGGGAAGAGACGGATTAATACCTTTTCCAAGGATATTTGTGCGTAAGTGAATGCAATGAATTCAACTGGAATTCGAACTCGGCTCCCCGATTTGTCATTCCGATGCGATATCCACTGCACCACAACGCACATCCTCAAATGTCATAACCAATCGAAAAAAGGTTATCATAAAATCAAGATGCATATCAATATAAATAACGCACATATTTACAAATAATAGGAGTAGACAGGTCTGCCTATCGTCCAGTGCAAACTCCTTCTTAGTCTTTTGAGCAGGAGTAGAGATTAACCCCTTGTTTCGTTTTTAGGATTAGGTTTCCGGTTTCTTCTAAAGTCTTTTTTTTAAATTCTCTTTTACTTCCAGGCGCCGCAAAAGCGATATGCTGGACAATACCATCAAAGAAGTGTGGTTCTACAGAAGGATGCTGCGGATATCATGGACCGAGCATGTGAGCATTGATAAGGTTTTGGAAATGATGGAAACGAAAAGGAAATTAATACTGAACATCAGGAACAGACAGTTAAAGTTCCTGGGACACGCAATGAGGAAAGACAGCTTGGAGAACCTGATACTAACAGGCCAGATAGAGGGGAAAAGAGACAGGGGAAAGCAACGGATAACATATTTGAAGGACCTAATCAGGTGGATGATGGAACGAGGGTTGCATGGTGTAACAGGAGAAAGCGTGCTCAGAGCCACCAGGGATAGGGAAACTCGGAAGGCCATGATCGCCTACGTCCTGCTTCGGGGTCGTTATCTTGTTGAAACTTGAAATTGCGACTCAAGCGCGAGCTCTAGCAGACTTCAGCAGGTTTGCTTCCAATATTTTTTGGTACTTGATACCGTCTATGACACCTTGGATAGTTATCAGCTCTCCAGGCCCTGCAGATGGAAAACAGCCCCAAAGCATGATTGAGCCACCGTCATGCTTTACAATAGGGACGGTGTAATGAAGTTGGTTAGCAGTGCCTTTTTTCCGTCAAACGTAGCGTTTCGTATTTTTTCTAAAAATCTCGACTTTGGTCTCATCTAACCACAAATTCTTTCGCCACATGGTATGGAATCATTTATG
The DNA here is from genome assembly GCA_037127315.1 of Ascarosepion bandense. Lineage (NCBI taxonomy): Eukaryota > Metazoa > Mollusca > Cephalopoda > Sepiida > Sepiidae > Ascarosepion > Ascarosepion bandense. The sequence continues at coordinate 710,112 of JBBBDQ010000656.1, forward strand.
TAACTTTTGGCAAATTTTAGCTTAGCTTGCTTGTACATAGGCTACAAAAGGGTCTTTTTTTCTCGCTACCCTACCTTGGAGGCCAGACCGGTGCAATACTCTGGAAATTGTAGAAGCACGGACATCTGTCCCAGTACTGGAAACAGAAGCTTTCGAGTCTTCCAGTGTTTTACTAGGGTTAGTGGTTGCCTCTCGTACCAGTTTTGATTTTGCTCTTCTGGTAAGTTTACTTACGGTATATCACGTTGAATACACCGGTTCTCGTTCGATCACCGAAGTTAAGCAACGTTGAGCCTGGTCAGTACTTAGATGGGTGACTACTTGGGAATACCAGGCGCTGTAAGCGTTCAGTGACGGACGTGCGTTGTGGTGCAGTGGATATCGGCTTGGAAAGAGAAATCGGTGAGCCGAGTTCGAATTCCAGTTGAGTACCCTGCATTCACTTTAGCACTGGTACCCTTGGGAAAGGTATTAATCCGCCACTTCCCTCCAGTTATGGGTTAAATAACAGGATGGGGCTTGGAGGCAACCCATCTAGTGTTGGTGTCACAATAAAAACACCCTTGGTAGTCCTGGCGAAGCATCAAGTATTCAGCTATTTGACAAGATTATGAATTTCGCTGCAAACTACGCTGGGGTTCCAAAGCACAGGGAATACTGGAGGGGTGTGGTGAGTTCTATCTCGGCCAATGGCCGCAAGATGACGACGACGACGAAGTTTGCTCGGTTTCCCAGATCTTGGTAGGGTAGCAGTCGTTTTTTGCACTAACCACTTTTTAACAACAGTTTTAACAGCGCTTAGGGGCAATTCTAAAGTTTTTGCAATCTTTTTATAGCCATTATTTTCATTGTACTTTTGATTACAATTTTTGATTTGGTTTTTGAGTTCCTGAGGCAGAGGCTTCTCCATTTTCTTTCCCGAATTGGACAGTTTGTATTTACAGTCAGAGTTCAAAGACCAACATACCAAGAAACCATGTGGTAGTTGATTTTTTAAGCAGTTAAATCACCTTATATAGCAAAATAATAGACTGGCCACGTTTGTTTGTTATGATAGAACGCACGTATCACTTTCGATTTTTCTGGATTGATAAACTACGTGATAACACAGTATAATATCTGCGGAGGGTATACTTTTGCAAATAAATTTTTCTAATATTTGTCTATATTTCTGTGATGAGGTAGTATTTACAGTATTTTCACTATTCGGACTAATGTCCTCATCTTTGTTGCCATTTGTACGACGTTTCGGCCGTTGTACTCTCCGGCCTTCTTTCTAGCACTGAAGAAGGCTGGAGCGTACAACGGCCGAAACTTTGTACAAATGGCAACAAAGATGAAGACAATAGTCCGAATAAAGTAAATACTGCACATTTTTATAAGTTATATGATTTTAAGAAACAGTGTGAAATTTTTAAAAAATAATTTTTATAGCAAAGTAAAGTGTCATGGATTCGCTTATTATTTAATAATCATTGGAATCGAAAGAATGCGTTGTTCTCTGTTAAATTATGCAAAATATATAAATATTCAAAGGGGGTATAGACTTTTGCAAGCCACTATAGCTGTCATCTTTCCACATAGCCCAATAACTTCTCTTCTTGCTTTTTTCACACTAATACAACACTCAACATTGAGTGGCTCTTGGGTCTTGTATTGGATGAACATTAGTAAAAAGAAATTTAAGTAACATTTGAGAAATTTCAACAACTACAACTAAAATGGGTATAATGCCCGAAAAAATAAAAGATTAAGTAAAACAGAGATTTATTTAACTTATAGATAGATCTATCTATCGCCCGGTTGAAACTCCACCCACGTCTATTGAACAGGTGTAAAGGCTCATCCCTTGTTTCCCTGTTTAGGATGTGGTTTCCGGCTTTCTCTTTTCCAATCTTCTCACTTTGGTTTCTTTTTTCTTTTTTTTTCTCAATTGGAGTAGATAGATCTATCTATCGCCCTGTTCAAACTCCACCCACGTCTATTAAACAGGTATAAAGGCTCATCCCTTGTTCCCTGTTTAGGATGTGGTTTCCGGCTTTCTCTTTTCCAATCTTCTCACTTTGGTTTCTTTTTTTTTTTTTTCAATCTTTCTCACTCCTTTTCCCTTTTTTTTCAATTGGAGTAGGTAGACTAACCTATCGCCCGGTTCACAGTCCACCCACGTCTATTGAAGGGGTGAATAGGCTCATCCCTTGCTCCCTATTTAAGATGTGGTTTCCGGCTTTCTCTTTTCCAATCTTTCTCACTCCTTTCCCTTTTTTCCAATTGGAGTAGATAGACTAACCTATCGCCCGGTTCAAACTCCACCCACGTCTATTGAACAGGTGTAAAGGCTCATCCCTTGTTCCCTGTTTAGGATGTGGTTTCCGGCTTTCTCTTTTCCAATCTTTTCACTCTTACGTAGCCCCCTGCACACCAGTGGCCTTACCGCCTTGCTCAGGGCGATATGATAAAAAAAAAAAAATGAGACGACCCTGAAAGAATTAAAAGTCCTGGTAAGCAGGTGACACAATATTGATAACAGATGCAATAACAAAACTGCAGGAACTTCTGTATAAAGAAGTAAAAGAAAGCGTCAAAGAAGGACTAACTATCAATTGTAAGAAGATAGAGTAAATAGTTTTCTGTAATAGGAACAACAAGTAGTGAGCGTTTTACCAGATAACTGAAATATGACCCTGAAATCCGAACGTTAATGGGAATGGCAAAAATAAATACCTTCCAAATACTAAACGAAGTCTTAAGAAACCGGATGATTTAATTAGAAACAAAGAAAACAGTGCTTAGTTGTTATGTAAGAACATTTTTTTATATTGAAACGAAATGTTGGATAACTCCTCCACATATGAAAGGGATATTTGAAGCAGAATAGAGATGCAGTTCTACATAAGGATGCTGAGAATGGATTGGACATATGAGCAACGAGCTAGCTTTAAGGAAAATAGAAAGGAAAAGGACTCTTATGATTTGATTAAATCATTTGATTTAAGATTCAGGGACAGATGAGGAAAGCCGACTTCAAGAATCTGACACTCACAAGAAATACTGAAGCTGAAGGGAAACAGTGAGAAACTTTTTTTTAAAGAAATTATGTAAATGGATGACAGAATAACAGGATAATCATAATCGAAAAGAAATTGTGGAGAGTCATGATCGCCTAGGTTATGAGGTGATACGAGACCTGGAAGAAGAGGAAGGAGTTATAAGTGTCAAACGTATGACCAAGTGTCAGTTTGATGAGGTTTTGCAATTTCAAAAGAAAATGAAGAAGCAAAACAAAACAAAACGAAAAAACAACGACTCATCACAAAAAATGAATTATAGATAATGTTGGGACGCCCGCGCCTATTCGGCTATAATGGACTATTCCATTACTATGTAGAGTAATGGTGGCATCTACGTAGGTAGAGAGTGTGCCGAACAGCCGTACTCTACTACGACACTGTCAGCTCTCTGCCTTCGGGCGGGGTGCGCTCTCTGCTTCCGAGCAGAGATAAGTAACCCAGTCGTGGTTCCGCCGAAGAGTAGAGACACGACTGGGCAAAAATAGACAGATATTTTTTGGCTGGGCCATATAGCCCGGAAATCTCAGTCCAAACTGACCATGTGTCACATGTTGCCCTTACTGGGAGGGACAACTCAATAATGAGAGTGTGCCGAGCAGCCGATCGACAAGTCAGTCGTAGACTTCCGGTGACGACCCGGAAGTACCCATTGCTCATACTACGTCTTACGACGGTTGGGACGATTAACCTTTATTCTTGTATTGGATACTAATAACCTTTGTAAATACTATTTTCACGGAATACAACAATTAATCTATTCCTGTTGTTGAGTTATTTATTCTTACTCACGACATAACAGATAACATTTAAATATGGTTCATTCAGGTTCCTCTCGGCCAAAAGGTCATTGCTCATATCTCTGAAAGAAATCAATGTGTTTCATTCGATATTTGTCCCCACTGCCACTATTGACATATTAATTAATGGGGTGTCGTTGATATTAATTAATATGGAAACTCTGGCATTCTGGTGTCGACTGAACGGATGTATTCAGTTGAGCTATAAATATTTAACGTTTTTTTGTCAAGTGAAATTACATTTGTTTTTTCCCCGTTTTAACAACACTGAGTTGTCGCCGCTTAGAAAGCAGCTCTTCCATACCGTTTGAGCAAAATTTCACGAGTTCTACTGTGAAAGAGTTTCCGACCAATCTGGTTGTGCTTAGAAAAAGAATTCTCTACCAAAGCGTTTTGAAAAAAAAGGTTATAATTGGTTGGTGTAAGGTCAGGTGAATATGAGCGACGGAGATAGAAAAGACAAACTGAGTTCCAAACTTTTTCTCGGTCTTATTCTTGCTGATGTTCGTTGTGGTGCAATAAATATCGGCTCGGAAATGAGAAATTGGAGAGCTGAGTTCGAATTTCAATTCAATTCGACGCAATCACTCACGCACAAATACACTTAGGAAAGACATGAATCCATCTCTTCTTCCTCCAGCTATGGGTTGAATAGCAAGACAGTCTGGGTTCCGTAGCCTTGGTTGTCAACCAGTTTGATGCAAAAAGAAATACCAACCTAGTGCGGAATAATCTTCTGCGCAGTCAGTCATATCTCTTTTGAGGCATGATCCCCCAAGCGTGTATCACGTATGGCACTTAACTGACTGATATGGATAAGTGGTCTGAATAACAGGACAGATTGAGTTCTATAGCCCTGTTTGTCAACCAGTCTACCGTAGAAAATAATGACAAGCTACTGCGGGAAAATCTTCTACCCAGTCAGTCATGTTGCTTTCGAGACATGATCACCCGAGCGTGTATCCCATATGGCACTGAACCCTGATGAATAAATCATTGTGTTATCATGGAGGAGGACAATATTCTTCCTGTTGAGGAGCGCAAATTTTTTTCGACTAAACGTTCATGGACACGTTGCATCTGCTGGACCGATAAATGTGCATTTAGTGATGAATCGTGATTTAAGAATTCTAAATGGATAATACATAGAAATCTCAGCATACGTGAATTTTCTGGAATAAATAAACGATACCAATAATGAAGCGATTAATTGTCTGTGTCTGGGAAGTGTTCCAACAGAGTAAGGAAAATACGATACTGAAATCCGAAATCTCATCGGGATAGGCAAAGAAGCATTTCAAAAGCTAAGCAGAGTATTAAGAGACAGAAAACTTCGTTTTAAACAAAGTAAAGTTTACTGAACTGCTACAGGGTATCTAACATACTGAAAGGCAGTGAATGGTGGATAATTTCCTCAAAGATAGAGAAAAAACTTGAAACAATAGAAATCTTGTTCAACATAAGGATGTTGAGAATAACATGGATTGGACAAGTTTTAGAGAAAATAGAAAACAAAAAGACAATTATTTTTAACATCAGGAAAGGATAGTTCAAAGTTCAAGGCAACAATGAGAAAAGAGGGTTTGGAAAATTTGTTAATCACAGGACAGTTTGAGGGTAAGCGCATAATAAACATGAAGAATATTTGTTTAATATTTCTGAGATGAGATAATATTTACAGTATTTACATTATTCGACTATTGTCCTCATCTTTGTTGCCATTTGTATGACGTTTAATAATAGATCATTCTATTTGTCTATATTTCTGAGATGAGGTAGTATTTACAGTATTTACATTATTCGGACTATTGTCCTCATCTTTGCTACATTTGTATGACGTTTAATAATAGATCATTCTATTTGTCTATATTTCTGAGATGAGGTAGTATTTACAGTATTTACATTATCTGGACTATTGTCCTCATCTTTGTTGCCATTTGTATGACGTTTAATAATAGATCATTTTATTTGTCTATATTTCTGAGATGAGGTAGTATTTACAGTATTTACATTATTCGGACTATTGTCTTCATCTTTGTTGCCATTTGTACGACGTTTAATAATAGATCATTCTATTTGTCTATATTTATAAGATGAGGTATTATTTACAGTATTTACATTATTCGGACTATTGTCCTCATCTTTGTTGCCATTTGTATGACGTTTAATAATAGATCATTCTATTTGTCTATATTTCTGAGATGAGGTAGTATTTACAGTATTTACATTATTCGGACTATTGTCCTCATCTTTGTTGCCATTTGTATGACGTTTAATAATAGATCATTTTATTTGTCTATATTTCTGAGATGAGGTAGTATTTACAGTATTTACATTATTCGGACTATTGTCTTCATCTTTGTTGCCATTTGTACGACGTTTAATAATAGATCATTCTATTTGTCTATATTTATAAGATGAGGTATTATTTACAGTATTTACATTATTCGAACTATTGTCCTCATCTTCGTTGTCATTTATAGGACGTTTAATAATAGACCATTCCATTTGTCTATATTTCTGAGATGAGGTAGTATTTACAGTATTTACATTATTCGGACTATTGTCCTCATCTTTGTTGCCATTTGTATGACGTTTAATAATAGATCATTCTATTTGTCTATATTTCTGAGATGAGGTAGTATTTACAGTATTTACATTATTCGGACTATTGTCCTCATCTTTGTTGCCATTTGTATGATGTGTTTAATAATAGATCATTTTATTTGTCTATATTTCTGAGATGAGGTAGTATTTACAGTATTTACATTATTCGACTATTGTCTTCATCTTTGTTGCCATTTGTACGACGTTTAATAATAGATCATTCTATTTGTTCATATTTATAAGATGAGGTATTATTTACAGTATTTACATTATTCGGACTATTGTCCTCATCTTTGTTGCCATTTGTATGACGTTTAATAATAGATCATTCTATTTGTCTATATTTCTAGGATGGCGGGTATTTACAGTATTTACATTATTCGGACTATTGTCCTCATCTTTGTTGCCATTTGTATGACGTTTAATAATAGATCATTTTATTTGTCTATATTTCTGAGAGATGAGGTAGTATTTACAGTATTTACATTATTCGGACTATTGTCTTCATCTTTGTTGCCATTTGTACGACGTTTTAATAATAGATCATTCATTTGTCTATATTTATAAGATGAGGTATTATTTGCAGTATTTACATTATTCGAACTATTGTCCTCATCTTCATTACGACGTTTAATAATAGACCATTCTATTTGTCTATATTTCTGAGATGAGGTAGTATTTACAGTATTTACATTATTCGGACTATTGTCCTCATCTTTGTTGCCATTTGTACGACGTTTAATAATAGATCATTCTATTTGTCTATATTTCTGAGATGAGGTAGTATTTACAGTATTTACATTATTCGGACAATTGCCCTCATCTTCGTTGTCATTTATAGGACGTTTAATAATGCAACATTCTATTTTTCTATATTTCTGAGATGAGGTAATACTGACAGTATTTACATTATTCGGACTGTTGTCCTCATCTTTGTATCCAGTTGTACGACTTCTCGGCCATTGTAATTCCGGCCTTCTTCAGGTGCTAAGAATTTCAAACCAACCATTTATTACAATGATTTGGGTATAAGAAGTCCATTCCTTGCGTAAAGCCTCGATTGGAAGTCATGAGGTATTCTTAAGGACACATGGCCCAGGGGATATAGACGTTCGTTAGTTCCTGACTTGACTCTGAGATTTGTGAGTTCAATACCAGGCTGCAGCAATGGTAAACAAGTAACTTGCAGGGTTAGAGGGAGATAACTCATGACTTCCAATCGAATCTTTACGCAGATGAGGGCGATATCCCGCGAAGGGTATATCATCCTCATTCCTTGAAGAAGGCCGGAGCGTACAACGGCCAAAACGTCGTACAATAAGCAGTGTAAGCGCTGTAAACTTGAAGAGCTTGAACAAATTGGATGGCGAAACAGGGTTTAGAAATAAATAAAATTTATTTATAGCTTCAAGGGATGGGAAATTGTGGAGAGCCATGATCGCTTACGACACTGCATATAAAGAGAAGATAACCGTTTTTATCATTGTCCTCACGACCACAAGGGCGTTGCTCATATCTCTTTGACAAACCAGTGTGCTTCATTCGATACCTGACACCCCCACTACTAGTTACAGATTAATTAACACGGTGTCTCTAATATTAATTAATATGAAAACGGTGGCACACACTCGCGCCGACCGAACGGATGAAGAGGGTTGGTAGTGGAAGAAACTCGTGTATTTGTTGTTTCTTAATTAGTTTGTTTGGGATAACGAGTTTGGACTGGGTTAGTTGTGGGAGTGGAAGTGTGGACAATGATGTGGTTGATGTCTAATAAGTAAGATAGTTGGACGGAAGATAGGTGCGTAAGTAGATAAGTGGGGAGGTATTTAATTTTTCTGTGGAGTGGGACAGTAGAAGTTATCACATTAGAGTCAGTAGGGTCGATCGACACTGGCGTCAGAGATAGATAGCAATTTGAGAGAGAGAGAAATCGATTGACCAATCAATAGATGAAGATGTTGTCATATGGACATATATGCGTCGTGACATATATATAAAGAGAGAGAGCGAAAGAGAGAGAAAGAGACAGATAGAAAGAAAGAGAAAGAGAGAAAAATGGAGAGAATATATAGAAATAAAATTTATTCGAGAAAGTTTGTAGTTCACTTATCATTCGACGGATACTTGAGATTATATATAATGTAATAGACCAAATCAAATTTAAATAAATTTGAGTAAACTGCAATAGATAGATAGATAGATAGATAGATAGATAGATAGATAGATAGATAGATAGATAGATAGATAGATTTAAATAAACTGCCATAGGTGTTAACAGAATGCGATCCATTGATAAAATCACATTGTAATGGACAGACAGGCAGGCAGGCAGGCAGGCAGACAGGCAGGAAGGCAGGCAGATAGAAAGATAGATAGATAGATAGATAGATAAGAAAGACATCGAGATAGATAGATAGATAGATAGATAGATAGATAGATAGATAGATAGATAGATAAGCAAGACATCGAGATAGATAGATAGATAGATAGATAGATAGATAGATATGAACAGAATGAGATAGACAGATAGATAGATAGATAGATAGATAGATAGATAAGCAAGACATCGAGATAGATAGATAGATAGATAGACAGACAGACAGACAGACAGATAGATAGATAGATAGATAGATAGATAAGCAAGACATCGAGATAGATAGATAGATAGATAGATAGATAGATATGAACAGAATGAGATAGATAGATAGATAGATAGACAGACAGACAGACAGACAGACAAACAGACAGACAGATAGATAGATAGATATAAGTGGTTTAAACTAATAGCATCTCAATGTCGCACTTTCCGTCTTTTGTTAGAACACTTCCCAGGTATTTAAGTTTTTGTACATGCTTTTTAGTATCCCTCACCTGTATTTAGCATTTTGGGCTGCCCTTTTCGCTCATGACCATACATTCGATTTTCTTGCAGTTTATTTGTAATCCTTTCTAGTCACTCTCTTACCTACCTTCTGTAGGGGGTCTTGTAGTTATCCAACTCGATTAATTGTCACCGCTTTCAGGCCGTATAAACTTCACAATTAATTATCTCTTCAAAATGTCTTCCGGAAGCGGATACTTACACATTTATAAGAGCCTGTGAGTATGCGAATACATTAATTGTGGGAATGGGACGATTCGGCGTTGCCCAGTCGATGAAGCTGTGCTGCTAATTCGGCGTAGTCATTTCAGCGGGGGTTTGTTTTTTTTCGGCGAAGGGATGTTTTGGTGTCTAATTAGTAATGAAAAAGTCACCTTGTCTGGATTGTCGTTAACTCTCTCTCCCATTCCGCACTCTGAACAATGAAGATCGGACAAATAATCACGTCGAAGCTGCCAATCGACGTCTGCAATATGAGCATCGGATGCACCATTCCACAAATTGCTACTTACTATTGGTACTTCACAGAAAGTACAGAAAAGACGTGAAGCATATCTAGAAAAATTAGCAGCTGGATATCAAGCCTCCAAAGAACTAAGATATATAGTAATTCTGATAAACGAACAAAAAATGTCATGCTAGAAGTTGGATCATTAGCTCTTATTGAATTATTTAGAGGGGTTGCTCATAATTGCGGAATAAAGAAGTAAATTTTAAGATTAAAAAATTTACTAAGCTTTTTAATATATTTTATGATACAATTTTTGCAGTTCAAGCTTTTAATTTACGTTATTTTATCAGTTAAAAGATGTAACATTTGATTTTAAGAATAAATGACAAAAAGGCCGATTAAATGTTTAATGTGTTCATTTTCATTGCAAAAAATATTAATCGATTTTAAAAGACAGTGATGTCTAATGTTCTAACCGAATCAGCAACGCCGAATGCGCTTCGCCGAAACGTAGCTAACCCGTGAATTGTACATCAATTAGATTTCTGTTTTGTATATTTTTCTAACAGAGGACGGAAGATGAGATCTGAGCACCCATTCACAGTTAGATCAACCAAATGCAGACGACAATTGATATGAGCAAGGATACATCCCAGAAGCTGAGTAGAGTATTGACAGGAATATTTCGCTAGAAACAACGAAGAGAGTACTGGATTGCTATGTGATAGTTCTTCAATATGGCAGTGAATGTTGGACAATATCATCGAAGATGAAGGAAAACAAAGAAGAGAGTACTGGATTGCTATATGTTGTCAGTTCTTCAATATGGCAGCGAATGCTGGATGATTTCATCAAAGATAAATGAAAGACATGAAGCAACCGAATATGGTTTTACAGAAGGATGCTAACAGAATACGTGAGCAACGACGTGGATTTTAAGAGGATGAACACGAAAAGGAAACGGATACTTAACACCAGGAAAAGACAGCTGAAGTTCCTTGGATATGTAGAGAGGAAGTAGGGCTTGGAGAATCTGATGTTCACGGGACGGATAGAGGGAAAGAGAGACAAGAGAAAATAATGCGTGACATACTTGATGAACTTGAGCAGATGGAGGGTGGAGCGTGGTTGATTGGGATAAACAGGAGAAGCGATGTTAAGAGCTACAAGGAATAAGGAGGTGTGGGGGGGCATGATCGCCAACGTCCTGAACAGACACGGCACACAGAAGAAGATTTTTCATTGATTTCTTTTTTAGTAATTGTAAGAAATACAACTCGACAGTTATTTTTTAGAATTAGTTGATCTGGTCCTTATTTTGAAAAATACAAATTCTGCCTATTGTTGTATTTACTACTATTAATGATTTCATTTCTGCTCCATAACTGGGTCCCACCCATTCATAGTTAAATCAACCAAATGCAACCGACAATTCTACTTCATCAGCTTCTTTTCTCGCACTTCCAGCCTGTGGAACTCTCTTCCATATGCTTGCTTTACTGAGTTCTACAACTTCCAGGAATTTAAATGCAATGTCAATACCCATCTCTTAACCACTTGACTCTAGTTCTTTCTACATCACCCGGTATATTTTTTCCTTTCTCTCCACCTTTGCAACTTTCATCACACCTGCCTTAACTCGCTTCCATATTCTTGCTTTCCTGACGCCTACAACCCCCAGGAATTTAAATGAAATATCAATAACCATCTCTTAACCACTTGACTCCAGTTCTTTCTACATCACCCTGTATATCCCTTCCTTTCTCTCCACCTTTGCAACTGTCATCACACCTGTATTCCTATCCTTAATTCGCTTCCATATTCTTGCTTTCCTGACGGCTACAACCCCCAGGCATTTAAATGAAATATCAATAACCATCTCTTAACCACTTGACTCCAATTCTTTCTGCATCGCCCTGTATATCTTTTCCTTTCTCTCTACCTTTGCAACTGTCATCACACCTCTATTCCCATCCTTCACTTGCTCCTTTCTCTGACACTCCCTGTAACTAGTCGTCTTTCTCTTTACTCTCCTCCTATCTAATCTTTTACTCTTAAGTAGCCCCCTGCGCACCAGTGCCGTTACCGCTTTGCTTGGGGTGAAACGATAAAAAAAATTGACATCCTCGAGAATCAAATTTCAGCAGGCGCTTTAGAGTTGATATTGAGTGACAACACTTTTCGTGGTATGGAGGCAGGTGGATAGTTATTATTATTATGTCATTTTTCATCATAGTTCGATTTCTGCTTTGGTCTCACTACCAACCAAGTCTGCGGGGAGACCTAAGGCAGGTAGTGGCGTGTTGTTATGGCTCCATTTCATGTTTTTCTATCTTCCCTATCATCCCCAGCATTACATAGATAAAGTTTTCCTTAGTGTGTGGGCTGTACTTAATAAGACAATTTTTTGTATATCTCTTAAGCTGGGGTTTCCAGGGATTCTTTCAATGTGTTGTTTTGTTCCATTTTTTATCATTCCAAGTGCACCTACTATCACTGGCACAACTCTTGTTTTCAATTTCCACATTTTTTCTATTTCAATTTCCAGGTCTTTATATTTTGACAGTTTTTCAAATTCCTTGATTGCTATGTTACAATCCGCTGGACAAGCCATATCAATTAATAGACAAGTTTTCTCCTTCTGGTTTTTAACAATAATGTCTGGCCTGTTTGCTTCAATTTTTCTGTCTGTGTAGATGGTGTAATCCCATAGAATGGTTACATCTTCTATTTCTGTAACCGGTGCTGGGTGATGTTCATACCAGTGTTTGTTTACAGCTTTTCCATAATGTTTGCACATTGCCCAATGTAAATATTGCCCAACTCTATCGTGGCGATTTTTATATTCGTTTGGGGCAAGCACAGAATAGCCTGAGATTAGGTGGTCTATTGTTTCTTGGTGTTTATCACAAAACCTGCATTTTGGATCCATATTATTATGCATAATATTTGCCTGAAAGTTTCTCGTGAAAATACTTTGGTCTTGTGCTGCAAGTATAAATCCTTCAGTTTCAGACTTTAATCCAGATGCACGTAACCATCGATGAGTATTAACTTTGTCAACATTGGATTTATTGGCACGTACTGGATATTGGCCATGCAGAGGTTTGTCTTGCTAGCGCTGTTTCATCTTTTCAAGAGCTTTATCTTTGGCTTTCATTTTCATATTTTTTGCCGCAATAGTTGGTTCTTGGCTTCTGTTTTGCTTTTCTACAGAATCTACTAACTGCAAATCTTGTTTGTATTTACTGCCTTCTTTTATTATTGAGTATTTTTTCTTTCTTTCTTCATGTTGCCTTACTAATTGTATCATCCAATCCTTTGTTGTTTCTATGTATGTTATTAAGCCAATAGTTGTTGTCTTGTATGACAATTCCAGCTGAATAAGACCCCTTCCACCTTCTTTACGGGGTATGTATAGACGGTCTACATCAGCCTTTGGATGATGCATCTTATGCTTAGAAAGAAGCTTTCTTGTTTTAGCATCCATTCGCCTGATGTCGTTTAGAGTCCAGTTTAAGATGTTGAAGCTATATTGGACAACTGGGATTGCAAGGCTATTAATGGCCATAACTCTGTTCTGTGAATTTAATTCAGTTTTTAATATCATTCGTAGCCTTCTATAGTACTCTTTACGCACTATTTCTTTCATTTTTTTATGGTGAATGTTTTCGCTCTCATTTACACCTAGGTATTTATAAGCTTCTTCTGGTTTCAATTCTTTTATTGTTACAGCAGGGTCTAGGCTAATTGAGGATGTTTCTTGTATTGATCCACGTAAAACTGTAGCTTTAGCACATTTATTCAAATTAAATTTCATTCCAATGTCTTCGCTGAAGCATTTTACAGTTTGCAGAAGACCTTCCAGCTCATTATCATTCTTAGCATATAACTTTAAGTCATCCATGTAAAATAGATGGCTTATTTTCTTTTGGCCTATTTTATAACCACATTCTGTCTTATTAAGTTGACTGGTTAGTGCTATTAATGATATGCAGAATAGTAAGGGAGATAAGGAGTCACCTTGAAATATACCTCTTTTGATGTTTATTTCATCAGACTTATAGGTTCCATTTATATGATTGAGGTAAAGGGTTGTTTTCCATATAGACATGCACTGTTTGATGAAATTGATGATGACGGGCGATATCTTGTATATATTTAAAGTCTTTAAAATCCAGTCATGTGGCACACTATCGAATGCCTTTCGGTAGTCTATCCAGGCAGTACTAAAATTTTTCTTTGTACTGTAGCAATTTTCCTGGATCATTTTGTTAATTAGCAATTGGTCTTTACAACCATAACAGCCACGTTTGCACCCTTTTTGTTCAAGCGGTATCATGTCATTTCTTTCTAAGAATAAATATGTCTGTTTTGTTAAAATAGATGTTAGTAGTTTATATGTTGTCGGAAGACATGTAATTGGTCTGTAGTTTTTCGGGTTGTTTGTGTCACCATTCTTGGGTAGAAGAAATGTAATTCCTTTGGTCATCCATGCAGGAATTTTAGTGGGATCGTCAACCATTTCTTGAAGTTCTTTGGCTATTTTTTATTATTTTATTTATTATTATTATTATTATTATTATTATTATTATTATTATTTTAATTATGTTCACCCAATACAAGTCACTCTAGGTAGTGATTTGCTCTGTGACGTTTTATTAACGTAAGAAAGAACAAAAAGTGAAGTTCTTAGGACTATGAAGCGAAGATAACGGAGGAGGTCAAGATTAAGAAAATATAAGTGAATCAAAAGATTTTAGAATGAACCATATAGCCAATAAAAACAGCAATAAAAGGATAAACCCCTACTTCCGATCAAAAAAACCGGAGAGAAGTGTGAATTGAATGATAGGAGAATCTGGCTACTTCTTCTTCTTCTTCTTCTTCTTCTAATTATTATTATGTTGTCATTTTTCATCATAATTCTATTTCTGCTATGGTCGCACTACCTACCAAGTCCGCAGGAAGACCTAAGGCAGGTCGTGATGTGTTGTTGTGGCTCCATTTCATATTTTTTCATATCTCCTCTAACATTCCTAGCGTTGGATAGACAAAGTTCTCCTTAGTGTGTAGGCTGTATTTAACAAGACAGTTTTTTGTATATCTCTTAAGCTGGTTTTTCCAGGGATTCTTTCAATGTGTTGTTTTGTTCCATTTTTTATCATTCCATATTTTCTATTTCAATTTCCAAGTCCTTATACTTTGACAGTTTTTCGAATTCCTTTGTTGCTATGTTACAATCCGCTGGACAAGCCATATCAATTAATAGACAAGTTTTTTCTTTCTGGTTTTTAACAATAATGTCCGGCCTATTTGCTTCAATTTTTCTGTTTGTGTAGATGGTGTAAACCCACAGAATGGTGACGTCTTCTATTTCTGTAACTGGTGCTGGGTGATGTTCATACCAGTGTTTGTTTACATATTTTCCAGAGTGTTTGCACATTGTCCAATGCAAATATTGCCTCACACTAACGTAACGAATTTTGTATTCATTTGGGGCAAGTACAGAACATCCTGAGATTACATGCTTTATTGTATATTGGCATCTATCACAGAACCTGCGTTTTAGATCTACATTATTATGTATAATATTTACCTGAAAGTTCCTAGTGAAAAGACTTTGGTCTTGCACTCTCAGACTTTAATCCAGATGCACGTAACCATCGATGAGTATTAACTTTATCAACGTTGGATTTATTGGCACGTTCTGGATATTGGCCATGCAGAGATTTGTCTTGCCAGCGTTGTTTCATCTTTTCCAGAGCTTTATCTTTGGCTTTCGTTTTTATATTTTTTGCCGCAATAGTTGGTTCTTGGCTTCTGTTTTGCTTTTCTACAGAATCTACTAAATGTAAATCTTGTTTGTATTTACTGACTTCTTTCATTATTATTATTATTATTATTATTATTATTATTATTATTATTATTTTCATGGGTTTTTGTTGTGTAAGAATTTCCTTCCGAGTCCCAACCAGAGACCTAAGCTCAGAAAAGGGTTCATGGCTTTTTCCACTGATCACTTTTTGTAAAAATAAAAGGAAAAAAAGTCGCACACATTTTACATAGATAAAACGCTTCGTAAGATGTGGGCTGTACTTGCGAGTAAAATCTTTTTGCATTTCTTTAAACTGAACTAGCACGAATCCTTTTACTGAGTCTATCGGAACCTTTTCCAATCAATCCGAGGGTTCCAACTACAACTGGAATTATTGACGCCCTCATGTGCCACATTTTGCATATTTATTTAAGGCATATCTACCAAGAATCCCTTCAATGAGTCTATCCGAACCTTTTCCAATCAATCCGAGGTTTCCAACTACAACTGGAATTATTAACGTCCTCATGTGCCACATTTTGCGCATTTATTTAAGGCATATCTACCAAGAATCCCTTCAATGAGTCTATCCGAACCTTTTCCAATCAATCCGAGGGTTCCAACTACAACTGGAATTATTGACGTCCTCATGTGCCACATTTTGCATATTTATTTAAGGCATATCTACCAAGAATCCCTTCAATGAGTCTATCCGAACCTTTTCCAATCAATCCGAGGGTTCCAACTACAACTGGAATTATTGACATCCTCATGTGCCACATTTTGCATATTTATTTAAGGCATATCTACCAAGAATCCCTTCAATGAGTATATCAGAACCTTTTTCAATCAATACGAGGGTTCCAACTACAACTGGAATTATTAAAGTCCTCAAGTGCCTCATTTTGCGTATTTATTTAAGGCATGGGCTACCAGGAATACCTTCAATGAGTCTATCGGAACCTTTACCAATCAATCCGAGGGCTCCAACTACAACTGGAATTATTAATGTCCTCATATACCAAATTTTTGAAATTACCATTTAAAGATCCTTTTATTTTACTAGATTTTTGAAGATCTTCAAAGATAAATTATAATCTGCAGGGATTGCAATGAAAACACATTTTATTCTTCTGGGTGCTGGGTTTGACGTTTATTTATCTGGCAGTAGATCTACCTCTATGGGTTGTTTAATGTGGAAATCTAACGAGCTTTGTACGCAATTTTGTTTTTGAGATAAAAATGGTTCAGTGATACAAGTCTTACTAATTAACCCATAGTTACGGGAGAAGAGGTAGATTCATAAGTATCTCAAAGATATTTGCCCGTAAGTGAATGCAACCAATCCAAGTGGAATTTGAACTCGGTTCTCCGATTAACAATTTCTAGCCATTATCTATTACACCACCCGTACATCCAAGCTTACATCACCTGGTCTTCTCAAGCGGTCACCGACCTAATTACTCTTGGATCAATATAATGTATTTTGATTTTACTTTTCTTATTGTTGTTATTAATATCATTTTATTATAAATCTAATTGTAGCGTAGCTAGAGGGCAATGGGTCAGTGCGCCCCGACCGACAATTTTATGAGAACATCACTTTGGGGTCTGCTATATAATCCTGTAATGAAATAAAAGTGGGTTTAATGCCGGGACACTACTCACAGTTGAAGGATCTTTTCCATTTCGATTGACTTAAAGTATGGTATATAGATTTAAGCGATGGTTAGATGGCCGAACAACAAAAATTATCCATTGATGTATTCCGGCCTGTTTTATCATTGTTGACAATGTGTAACCTGTGAACGGGCTAAGAGTGTGTTTTTTTTTATGATGCAGAATGCTGAGTCAAAATACTCAATAACAGGGATAGAGTATATGTCGATATAAAAGTGGATACGGGCGGGGGCATTACTAAGCGGTGACAGTCTGTTTCAGGCTTCAACGCAAATCTTAATGGCGTTCAACCATGCAACAGACTGTTCTCACCCGGTGTTAACCATAATGTGCATATATATATATATATATATATATATATATATATATATATATATTATCATACTTTAAAACATGTACAAACTACTACAAAATTATATATTTTGTTTCGACATTAAACGAACAACGTTTCATCAAGTAGATGGTTGGAATAGGAATAATTTCGACATTTCGCTGAAATATATTCTTATTTCAACCGTCATTATTAGCTATCTGATGAGACATTGTTCTTTCAATGTCGAAACAAAATGTACAATTTTGTAGTAGTTTGTAGTTTATACATGTTTTAAACTATAATAATAGATATTCATTGCTCTGTTTTTATATTGAGCACTGTTTTAAATCAATGTTTTGAACGTTACAATTATTTTCTTTGTTCCTTATTCACTTGGATATATATATATATATATATATATATATATATATATATATATATGTACACAATTTAAATTACATGATCCAGCAGCCCAACACACCATCACCACCTTGAAATAATAGCTTAAATGTTCTATGTTTACTGTGTGTTATTATTTACTCTTTGATAATGGCTTATGTGAGCCGAAAGCTTAGACCTGATAAAAAATTCAACAAATACTGTGATTTTTTGTTGTCTTTTAACGACATCACCATCAAGTATATCAGACGGTATGAACGGATCCTACACAAAATTAATAGACAAAACTTGTCTATATTATTCAATGAAACCTGCATTAATGAAAAAATGCTGCCAAAATACACACAATTTAAATTACATGATCCAGCAGCCCAACACACCATCACCACCTTGAAATAATAGCTTAAATGTTCTATGTTTACTGTGTGTTATTATTTACTCTTTGATAATGGCTTATGTGAGCCGAAAGCTTAGACCTGATAAAAAATTCAACAAATACTGTGATTTTTTGTTGTCTTTTAACGACATCACCATCAAGTATATCAGACGGTATGAACGGATCCTACACAAAATTAATAGACAAAACTTGTCTATATTATTCAATGAAACCTGCATTAATGAAAAAATGCTGCCAAAATACACACAATTTAAATTACATGATCCAGCAGCCCAACACACCATCACCACCTTGAAATAATAGCTTAAATGTTCTATGTTTACTGTGTGTTATTATTTACTCTTTGATAATGGCTTATGTGAGCCGAAAGCTTAGACCTGATAAAAAATTCAACAAATACTGTGATTTTTTGTTGTCTTTTAACGACATCACCATCAAGTATATCAGACGGTATGAACGGATCCTACACAAAATTAATAGACAAAACTTGTCTATATTATTCAATGAAACCTGCATTAATGAAAAAATGCTGCCAAAATACACACAATATATATATATATATACATATTATATGTATACACATTTTACACACACACATATATATATATATTTTTTTTTCTAAACATATACTGTTAAATATAAGAGACAATGAATGTCTATTATGTTTAATCATAAGCCGTTCTAAACGTCGTATTTCAATAAAAGTTATCCAAATGTTGGAGAATTTTTGTCTTTATTTTCAACTGAAATTAAAACCAAAATACGACGTTTAGAACGGCTCATGATTAAGCATAATAGACATTCATATATATATATATATATATATATATATATATATATATATATATATATATATAAAGGAAAACTCAACACGTCATTTAAATTGGTTATAAATTATCATTCATTTCAATGAGCTAAGCATGAGCTAGTTTAGCTCATTGAAATGAATGATAATTTGTAGATTAGATATAGATACAGGACTTAATATTTTATATTAAGTTGATCTTGTTGGATTATCCTCGCTGTTTACGGACTAGACATCTATACCTATATATATATACTGCATATGTCTACTTTTAAATCTTAAAAATTGCCAAAAAATATATGAGAAATAGGGGTTCGTCTAATGCTGATGTTACAAAAGGCTAACATTAAATCCCCTGTGGTGTATCAGTGCAGGTAAGTAGGCGATTATACTTGCGCTATAGAACGAGACGCAAGAATGAAATAGTTATTGTTATTTTCATAAAAATTCATATATTATTTCATTCTTCATTATGATAGGCCCAACTGCTTCTAAAAGCCTAGACTATCCTACGTTTTCGGTCGTCTTATACAACGGATATTCGATAAAAATCCTGAAAATTTACCTAGATTTTGGCGTGTATGTTGTCTGTTCTTCCAAGTCACCGAAATACAAAAAAAAAAAAAAAAAAACATTTTACCACTGAATTTTCGCCCTTTTCTTTCACTGAAATGGAAAATACTAGAAAAGCTTGTTCCGTATTCTCATTCAAGTATTTGTCAAAATTAATTAGGATAGTATGCAAGGCAACAACTCAGTTTTTTGGCAACTTCTGAATATTTTTCCATGTCTGAAGTAAAAATGTTGCTGCAAGCCATTCCCGTCTCGCACAGATTCTAACAGCGCAGATGTACAACGCGAATTAATTAACAGACAAAAACCAAAAAAAAAAACAAAAAAACAATATTCCAAGTTGCAGCAAGTAAACAAATTGGATTTGCTAAGCAAATATTTCCTTTCTATCTACTCACTTTCATTTAGGGAGAAAGTTATGGTCATTACGTTTGTAATATTGAAAAATGCAAACATTTGCTTTTTATGTCAGTAAAAAGAGGAAAAATGTTTTGATAAAAAATTATTTTCAGTATCAAGAAAAATGTGAACTGACAGTTTGTGACATTTATTGTTAATTGCTATAAAGATGAAAATGATAATCTGATAAGATATTGTTATAAAAATGGAAAATGAAGATATTGTAGAAAAAGAAGAAGAAGAAGAAGAAAGAGAGGTAGAAGGAGAACAGCAACAAGAAAAAGAAGGAAAGAAGAACAACAATAAGAAGAAGGAGGAGGAGGAAAAGAAGAAGAAAAAGAAGAAGAAACAGAAGAAAAAGGAGGAGGAGAAAAGACAAAGAAGAAAAAGAAAAAGGAGGTGGTGAAGAAATAGAAGAAGGAAAACAACGAAGAAGAAGAAGAAAGAGTGATAGAAGGAGAACAGCAATAAGAAAAAGATGAAGGAAAGAAGAACAAGAAGAAGAAGGAGTAGGAGGAGGAAAAGAAGAAGAAAAAGAAAAAAAGAAAAAAGAAGAAAGAGTGAGTAGGAGAATAGACAAAGAAGAAGAAGAAAAGGGAGGTGGTGAAGAAAAAGAAGAAGAGGAAGAAGAAGAAGAAGAAGGATCAAGAGAAAGAAAAGAAGCAGAAGGGAAGAAAAAGAAACAGAATGAGACGAAGAAGAAGGGGAAGAAGAATGATATAAAAATGATGAAGAAAGAAAAGGAGGGGAAGAAAAAGACGAAGGAAAAGATGAAAAAGAATGAAGAGAAGGAGGAGAAAAAGAAGAAGGAAAAAGAGAAGAAGAAAGAGGTGGAGGAAAAAGGAAACAAAAAAGAAGAAACAAAATGCAAAAGAAATCGTAAAAAAATAAAAGAAAGTAAATTATGAAAAAAAAGAAATTGTAAAAGAAGAAAAAGAAAAGAAAGTGAAAAAAGAAAAAGAAAAAGAAAAAAAACCTAAAACTAAATTGACATTGAAAAAGAACATCGTAAACCGAAGAAGAACAAAGTGAAGACAAAGAAGAGAAGGAAGAAGAAAAAGAAGGAGAAAAAGAAGAAGAAAAAGAAGAAGGAGAAAAAGAAGAAGAAGAAAGAGAAGGAGAAAAAAAAGAAGAAAAAGAAGAAGGAGAAAAAGAAGAAGAAGAAAAAGAAGGAGAAAAAGAAGAAGAAAAAGAAGAAGGAGAAAAAGAATAGGAGAAAAAGAAGGAGAAAAAGAAGGAGAAAAAGAAGAAGAAAAAGAAGAAGAAGGAGAAAAAGAAGAAGAAAAAGAAGAAGAAAAAAGAAAAAGAAGAAGAAAAAGAAGAAGAAGAAAAAGAAGGAGAAAAAGAAGAAGGAGAAAAAGAAGAAGGTGAAAAAGAACAAGAAAAAGAACAAGAAAAAGAACAAGAAGAAAAAGAAGAAAAAGAAAAAGAACAAGAAGAAAAAAAGAAGGAAATCGTAATTGTAAAGGAGTAAAATCTTAAAAAGAAAAAAGTTAAGAGTAAAAAAGCAGTAGACTCTACGGAAGAAGAACAACAACAAATTGTAAAAAATGGTGGGGGTCTGTAAAGTTCGAAGGAATTATAAAAGAAAATGGTCTGAAGTAGATGAGTGATTTTCTAAGCGTCGCTTAGATGTGGCACAAGCCCAAAAGTATGGGACCCTCAATGAGAATCGAACTCACTTGTAACTGGTTCTAGCGAGGCAAGCTTACCAACCATTACACCATGTCGGGGTACCGATGGCCTATTGTAGATAAAAGTGAGCAAAAAACTGTAGAAGAACGAATCAGTCAGTTAAGTGCCATGCCCGATACACGCTTGGGCGATCATGTCTCGAAAGAGACATGACTGACTGGGCAGAAGATTATCCCGCAGTAGGTTGCCATTGCTTTCTGCGGTAGACTAGTTGCCTGCCAAGGCTATAGAACCCAATCTGTCCTGTTATTTAACCCATAACTGGAAAGGAAGAGACGGATTAATACCTTTCCCAAATACCTTTCCCAAGGGTATTTGCGCGTAAGTGAATACAATGAATTCAACTGGAATTCGAACTCGGCTCCTCGATTTTTCGTTCCGAGCCGATATCCACTGCACTACAACGCATATCCTAAAAGAAGGAATAGAAATCATAAAAACAAAATATGAAAATGAAACCTTAAAAGAAAAGCCAAGGAAAGAATGAAAGAAGTATATGAAGAAAAAAATGAACCAAAGAAGTTACTTTTAAAGAAGAAATTCACCATATAAAGAAGAAAAACAAAAAAGAAATATATGTAGAAACTGTAAACAACTAATAACAGCAATAATAATAATAATAATAATAATAATAATAATAATAATAATAATAATTTGAGAATGCAATGCACTCACGCTCATTAATAAATGTACAGAGAAGAAAGGAATTTTACGATTTGCTGTCTTAAATTACATAAAATTGTTGTTATTGAGTGTGTGTGTGAGAGAGAGAGAGAGAGAGAGAGAGAGAGAGAGAGAATGAGAGAGAGAAGACAGAGAGAATGAGATAGAGAGAGAGAGAGAGAGAGAGAGAGAGAGAGAGAAAGTGATTAATTGTATATGTATTCGCATGTTCCGCGTTCTATTTAACGGTGTCTTTATTGATTTCACAAGGAGCTAATTAATTTTATCTTTCAACCTTTTTTCATTACCTCACTCATTGTATTTGTAGTTCTCTATTGATGACTATCCGTTAATATAGGAGGTCTACTCGGAGACTGTACAGCCATTTTGCATATCCCGAGAAACGGTTGCGCGACCTTGATGCAACTTGAAAAAAAAACAGTAAGAAAGGGAATTGCGTCGAACTCAAAAGCTGACACTCTCTTGTAAGTTTACTCAGTCAGAAAACAGTGAAGCGGCTCCTATAGTGTGCCGCCATATTCATAATGAGCGTGCATATAGATATTTGTTGGGGTGGGGAATGATATCATTCTGACGTAAACATGAAGATGACTACCTGAAAATACTTTTTTTTTCCAAATCTAAAATCACATTGGAAACTCAATGGACGAGATTAAGGAGAACGAAATAAAAAACAGATGATGATCTCAAAAGAGGTTGTGATCAATAGTGGAAGAAATGATTGATATATTTGTTAAAAAATAATGGCATACAACATTCCGAATGTCTTCTTATCGATCTATGTATTGCTTTTCTAATTTATGCATATATACATCAATTCTCAGACCAACTCTATCTATCTATCTATCTATCTATCTATCGCGGTCTTTTTCTCTATCTATCTATCTATCTATCTATCTCAGTCTTTTTCTTTATCTATCTATCTATCTATCTATCTATCTATCTATCTATCTATCTATCTATCTATCTATCTATCTATCTATCTATCTATCTCAGTCTTATCTTATCTATCTATCTATCTATCTATCTATCTATCTATCTATCTATCTATCTCAGCTCTCTTTCTTATCTATCTATCTATCTATCTATCTATCTATCTATCTATCTATCCCAGTCTCTTTCTTATCTATCTATCTATCTATCTATCTATCTATCTATATATATATATATATATATATATGTGTGTGTGTGTGTGTGTGTGTGTGTGTGTGTAAGCAGAAGAAACAATATCCCTGAAGTGTAAGGGCATCACAATAATGCTTTCCCGAAACTTCGACATCAGCATAACTCTGCTCAGTTACGTGATAATCTCAACATTAACAACAACAACAACAACAATATAATAATAATAATAATAATAATATATATATATATATATATATATATATATATATATATATATATATATCGTCCAATGGCTGCCTAAGTTAATAAATGTACTTTTTTACCAACATTTATCACTGAACGAACTGCCGTCGCAATAAAATATATGGCACCCTCAAAGCAGACCCCATTCGAATGAATAATAGGTACAAATATACAAAAACAAATAAAAGATTCCCACTCGTTCTTTCTCCTTATTCTCTCTCTCTCCCTCTCTCTCTCTCTCTCTCTCTCTCCCTTTCTCTCTCTCTCTCTCTTTCTCTCTCTCTCTCTCTCTCTTTCTCTCTCTCTCTCTCTCCCTTTCTCTCTCTCTCTCTCTCGAATATGATTTCAAAAACGTTCCGTAAAATAACGCTAGGTTAATAATATTTATATCCATAGGGAATATAGGATTTTGGAAGTCTGTAAATGTACATGCTGGTTTATGTGAACAGAAAGTTTCGCTGCTGTTTTGCAATGCCTGGGAATTAGAACGTCCTTCTGTGTTTAATGGTGTGAAATAATTTCGAGCTCTAAAATTGTGATTTGTTTTCTGCTAAATGGAAAGTGCGACACAGAGAACTGAAGGCGAATCGGAATGGCGAAGGACGTGTTCCTAAAGCTGAGTAAAATACTAAGACACAGGAAAATTTCACTAGAAATAAAAAAGAGAATGCTAGATTGCTACTTGATGTCAGTTCTTTAATACGGCAGTGAATGTTGGACAATTTGATCGAAGATGAAGGAAGCAGCGGAAATGTGTTTCTACGGAAGGATGCTGCGGATATCATGAACCGAGCATGTGAACAATGATGAGGTGTTAGAAGGCATGGAAACGAAAAGGAAATTAATATTGAGCATCAAGAAGAAACAGCTTAAGTTCCTGGGACATGCAATGAGGAAGGACGTCTTGAAGAACCTGATACTGACAGGCCAGATAGAGGGGAAAAAGAGACAGAGGAAGGCAACGGTTAACGTATTTGAAGGGCCTGAGCAGGTGGATGACGGAACAGCGGTTTCCTGGTGTAAGAGGAGAAAACGTACTAAGAGCCATCAGGGATAGATAAACGTGGAAAGCCATGATCGCCTACGTACTGAAAGAACAGGACACATAGAAGACGAAAGTTTATAGTGAGCCGAGTTAGTTTTGTGTCAGAAACGCTGTCACAAGAAACAAATTATTAACGTGCCACATCTATAGAAAGTTTGATTTCTCATGAGAAACCATTGAATGGCTTGATATGATAGTGGTTTTGGCACCTATTAGTGGACGTGAGAAATCTATTGTCATAAAAAATTGTTTTATTAGAAATATTTCATAAATTTTAGCCGTCAGGAACAGTCTGTTTGGCCAGTAATTGCCGTAAGATTTCAGCTGATATTACAACTATCGTTAAGGAATTCTTTCTCGTTAAAAAGGTTTGTTAGACTAAAGTTTGTTAGTGAATACTAAATACTTCAAATACTTCAGGGTATGGATCAGTAATAACAAATTTAGTATAGGACGAAAGGAAATTGAACATAGAATAAGTTTCGTTAAGGGTAGTTTCACCCAATACCGCAAATTGACACAAAACCAAAACACTAACGAAAAGTTAATGTCATATTCATAAATATCATCGTCTGATTAAGACTTTCATTTCGATGCCATGCATATTGCAAAATTTTGCAGAAAAATTTAAAATCTCAACTGTTTACAAAAGAATTCTCACATCAATGATTCAAAATGGCTTTGAATAAACGAAGTCTGTAGGTTTTAGCGAGGATATTTCTTTATAAAGATTTATACCAAATAACGAAAACCAGCTCATTTGTGAAATTCCAACAGCAGCAACAACTAAAGTGGATAGCGCTCGACATGATGAAATAAACAAGATGTTGCCGTTACACACAATTTTAAACAAAATTTAGGTAGAAAATCCTCATCAGTACTGGAAAGAGCGATAACAGATACTTGACAAATTTATTTCCCTGAAAAATTGTTTTTATAGAAATATTTTACTGGCCTTTTTGGTCAGCGAATTCTGTAATGTTTCCTTATCTTGAAATAGCTGATATTATCTTTAGGATTAAAGTTGGAATTCGTTTTCATAAAAAGTGTTTGTTTGGATTACTTTGTTAATGCGTGGGCACTGGCGACACTCCTAATGAATTCTAATATTGTTACTTAGTTGTCGATAAAATGTTGAACAGTTTTAAATATGAACTTTGATGCCTGTAAATTCATAATATCAATATTCAATTATCAAATTAATCTCTTTAGTTTTCTATATTGACATTCTACTGACCTGAATATTAATCACAAGAGGCTGATACGATATTACCCCAGCATTTTTTATAGTTTGGGGCTTGTTGGTTGTCTCGATTAGGATTGTAGACAGTGTGCATTAATTCCTATTCAAACTTACGCCTTTGAGCAAATTAATTGAAACAAAATGAACAATGTCTTCCTAGGATCATTCACATTTTCCATGATCACGTATACGACGTCTCTTGGCGTTGTTTTTTCTCTTCCGACCGCATTTTCCTTTACATTTTGAATGTATGGAACTAATTTGTTTCTTCACCTTGATGGCACAACTGGCAGTTGAAAGGCTGACACCAACAATATCCACGATCTCTCTGTTAGGCTCGACAGTGTGTTCGTGCACTGATACAATTTTCGTCCGCTTCCTTTAAGTAACCTTTATCCCAACAATGGCCGTTGGACAAATAATCGACAGTCGAAACAATAGATTCTGGGCGTGATAAAAGTGTGTTACAATCACGGATAACGCAGTATTTTTCAAGGCGAAACAAATTTTATCATGGATCCAAAAAAATAGATTCATATTTGTTATGTCGTGAGTAAGAATAAATAACTCAACAACAGGAATAGGTTAATTGTTGTATTCCGTGAAAATAGTATTTACAAAGGTTATTAGTATCCAATACAAGAATAAAGGTTAATCGTCTCAACCGTCGTAAGACGTAGTATGAGCAATGGGTACTTCCGGGTCGTCACCGGAAGTCTACGACTGACTTGTCGATCGGCTGCTCAGCACACTCTCCTACGTAGATGCCACCATTACTTTACATAGTAATGGAATAGTCCATTATAGCCGAATAGGCGCGGGCGTCCCAACAATATTGCTGCACACCACTGAAAATTAATAAACCTGAATATAAACTAGAAATAGATTACACCCTGTCACTCCAGTGGGTCTAAAACTGAGCAGATAGTGAAAATAGAAGCAGCAGAAATATGGTTCTACAGAAGGATGCTGCGGATATCGTGGACCGAGCATGTGAGCAATGACGAGGTGTTGGAAAGAATGGAAACGAAAAGGAAATTTATATTGATCATCAGGAAGAGACAACTGAAGTTCCTGGGACATGCACTGAGGAAGGAGGGCTTGGAGAACCTGATACTAACAAGCCAGATAGAGAGGAAAACGAGACAGAGGAAAACAGCGGATAACATATTTGAAAGGTCTGGTCAGGTGGATGACAGAACGGGGGCTGCAAGACGTTGCAGGAGAAAGCGTGCTAAGAGCCACTAGGGATAGAGAGACGTTAAAGACCATGATCGCCTACGTCCTGAAAGGACAAGGCACATAGAAGAAGAAGAACCTTGCGGTATGTTGAAAGAAAGGAAACTACAGCTGTTGTTTCAATTAATTTGCAAAATCGTTTATGACATCTACTTATCTGTAGATGTGTTTTGTTTATACATATCGATAATAATGTTTAAATTATATTCTTACAACCTCGACATACACTTTTCTCATATAAAACCATGTATTTTTAATGGAACTATTAAAATACACGTTTTTAGATTAATAAAACTGTGTTCTGAGGTTAGAAAGAAAGCATAAACTGTCAGTTAAAAATTGCAACGGAATCAGTTTACAGTTTCTCTACGGCTTATCTTAATTGTCAGCATCAACTTTGTGACCCTTATGAATTAAAACTCAAAATTTGCTTATTTTCAGGTTTAACACCAAACAATCCAATTGTATATAAATACACACACACGCACACACAGTTGTACTATAAGCGTCTGCGACTGTTCTTAGCTAGGTTTTGTGTCGAGGTACCTCCGATAAATATCGAAAATCGATAATCGAAAAAATCAGGTTATAGAAGGAATGGTCCGATTTAAACAAATTTCATACACTCATAGACGAAGACATAAGAAACGATATTCAGAAGTTTCAAGGTTGCAGTTATTACAATAATGCAGAAAATCGATAATATATATATATATATATATATATATATATATATAGTAAATAACTAACCTAGAGAGCCAACGAACCTACCAAGGTTTCACCAAATAGGATCTTCAGGGAAAGTTGGCGTATTGAGCGCTTTTTGTTTTAGGTTACTCGTCTCGGTTTTTTATTTTTTGGAGCCGCGTACTTTGACTGATGTTCAAGTGCTTAGCTCGTTCTTTTTTATCATCATTTTTTCCTTCCGCGTATGTGCTCGGATGGTTTTTCGAAACGAGTATAACGAAAAGTTTACATTTATATATATATATATATATATATATATATATATATATATATATATATATAAATGGCAGTCTGTGTATGACTGTAACCTATGCACGCCTACATTTTTAAGCTAGGCCATTCAAACTTTCTAGGAACACATATCTACAGGGAAACCAGGTCAACACATACTTTTTGAGTTTAAGTTCAGCCATTTTCCCTTTCGCACTTATTGCCAATGGAGCCGATTGTCTACATTTGCTCCGTAAAACATCTAAGATCTAAGATGGTTGTGGAATTACGTCACAGAAATCAAATCACACGTGTCAAACGTGACTAAAATATTTTTTATTAAAAAAAATGAGCCTTTATATTTGATATTTATTCCGACGTTTTAAAAATTTCATTTGGTCAACAAACAAAAGGGAATATTTTTCCCCGTAATTTTGAAACAAAAAATATTTTTTTAAAAAATTGTTTTTTCAAACAAAAACAAAATATGTAAAAAAACAAGTGCCAATGACTAATTTACTTAGTTAAGCCTTCTTTTTTTTTTTCAGATTTAATATTTCAGACCCATATGTAAAATAAAATATATCTATTCATCGCATTGGCATCTTCTCCTACTTCTAAAATATTCTGAGTTGCACGGGCAACGCCGGGCTATGATGCTAGTATATATATATGCGAAAAGACATTACTTACTGTTAGTGTAAAATATTTATCCAATCCTTTTGAAGATCTCAGATTCTGATGGCATCGTAGGTTGACATTTCTTACAAATGGTGCTTCCGTCAAATGAAAGCCTGTAAAAGATGAGCAATTCATTGAATCAAAGAATTAAATTTATTAAATTATCGGATATGGAGGAATACAGATATAGCCAAGTGAATAAGGAACGAAGAAAATATTAACAACGTTCAAAACAATAATTTAAAACAGTGCTCAATATATAAATAGAGCTATGAATATCAAAGTCTGTATATGACCATACTTTATTTTCTACTGTTAAACCTGGCTGAACCCTTTCACAATATCTTCTTTACTTCTCTCTTTCTCCCCCGTTTTCCTTTTTTTTTTTTTGTTTAATGTCTCTTTTACTATCCCCGATTCTGATTTCTCATTTTCTCTACCCACTTTACCTCGCACGCAAAAGTTTACCAATATAAGGAAGTGAATTTTCCATTTTCCTTCAAAAATAGCGATTACTACCTCATGAAACATTTTCTTGTGATTGTCGAAACAAAATGTACACATTGTAGTAGATAGTAATTTGTCAGTCAGTCAGTTAAGTGCCATACGTGATACACGCTTGGGCGATCATGTCTCGAAAGAGACATGACTGACTGGGCAGAAGATTATCCCGCAGTAGGTTGCCATTGCTTTCTGCGGTAGACTGGTTGCTGACCAAGGCTATAGAACCCAATCTGTCCTGCTATTTAACCCATAACTGGAAGGAAGAGGCGGATTAATACCTTTCCCAAGGGTATTTGTGCGTAAGTGAATACAATGGATTCAACTGGAATTCGAACTCGGCTCCCCGGTTTCTCGTTCCGAGCCAATATCCACTGTACTAAACTATATAGATATAGATATATTCGTCAGAGCGAAGGAGCTGGCGCCTCTCCTGCTTCTCATTTATACAAATGTTTGAGTGAGGCCGACTTGAACATCGGAATCAACTGCGTGCAAATATTAAAGAAAATTGGCAGAGTATGCTGCTGCTCTCAGTGATAGCCTTTTACCAACCATTGTGGCTTTTTCACAAGCTCTAAAGCAAGTCTTTCTGTCCAGTTGCAAAAAAAAATGTGTCAATTGTTGCTTGACTACTCGAGCAAAATGGCTCAACCCCATGATCCATTTGTCTAAAAGTTCTCTCGGGAGAAATATACGAATAAATGGAATTTGAGCAACTCTTTATTTTATTGGGCCCTCATTTGTCGTCCGTGACGAGATAAGTCCCCCATCTCTTTATGGTATCTGTATATAGTTGAATAATATATATATATATATATATATATATATATATATATATATATATATATTAGAACATGTAAAGTTGAATAATAAATATTTATTGCTCATTTTTTTATATTGGGCCCTGTTTTAAATTAATGTTTTGAACGTTAATATTTTATTCTTCGTCCTTTTACATTTGAATGTCTGTGTGTGTGTGTGTGCATATAGTCATCCGCAGACAGATCTGTTTCGCTGAGTCACAGCTCATCAGTACGGTTAGATATCCGATTGCTTTTTACCCAGGATTGAAACCCCACCGAATTGGCGTCAGTCTGCGATTCTACCTCTGAACTACGGGCGCTCGGTAGAAGGAGGCATACTTTTTTAGAGTGTATATTATCATTATACACGCCCAATAGCCCAGAGTGTTCTAATTCATTGTTGAATGATCGATACGTAGATGCTAGAGTAGCTACTGTTTTTCAAAGTCTACCATTCTTTCAGAATGCTCAATCAGGGTGTGAGAGCGTAAATAGTCTATATATATATATATATATATATATATATATATATATATATAGTCATCTTTGAAACCCGACCGAATTGGTGTTTTTTAAACCCGACCGAATTGGCGTTTTTTAAACCCGACCGAATTGGCGTTTATATATATATATATATATATATATATATATATATATATATATTGTTCTACGTCTATGGCACGACTTGTAATTTCATGCGTTATGCAATCATCACGTGTATTTTTCAAACACACGATTTAATAGACATAAATTTAAGTTTACTCCATGTTAGTAGGAGTTAAATAAATCTTTTAAAGTTATGTTACTGCTTTTTTGATAACAAGAGTAAAAATTTAAATATTCTAAAGTTACATGTAGATAAACAAAAAGCAATATAAAAATTTTGATTGAAATTAAAATCTAAAATTAAAAAAATTAAAAGATATTAAAATGCAGGGAAAAGAAATCAAAGGGAGTAATTCATAATTATTAGTAGTAATATTTGCTGCGTGAAAGAAAGAAAGAAAGAAAGAAAGAAAGAAAGAAAGAAAGAAAAGTGGATTTAAAAGAAAGGAAGGTGCATGGCATAGATATAAGAAGAGAAAAGGGAATTGGGAAAGAAAGAAAGAAAGAAAGAACGAAAGAAAGAAAGAAAGAAAGAAAGAAAAGTGGGTTTAAAAGAAAGGAATGTGTATAGCATAGCTATAAGAAGAGAAAAGTGAAGAAAGAAAGAAAGTAAGAAAGAAAGAAAAAAGAAAGAAAGAAAGAAAGAAAGAAAGAAAGAAAGAAAGAAAAGTGGATTTAAAAGAAAGGAAGGTGTGTGGCATAGATATAAGAAGAGAAAAGGGAATAGAGAAAGAAAGAAAGAAAGAAAGAAAGAAAGAAAGAAAGAAAGAAAAGTGGATTTAAAAGAAAGGAAGGTGTATAGCATAGCTATAAGAAGAGAAAAGTGAAGAAAGAAAGAAAGAAAGAAAGAAATAGAGGGTGGACAGTAATAGAAATATTTGCGGGGGAAAGTAAATGAGGGAGAAAGAAAGGGGCCAACGTATAGAGGGAATGTATATTGGTCGGGGTTTAAGGAATTTAACTAAGTATTTTTTTTTCTTACGATAGCATGTGGTTCTTAGATTGCTTGTTTGTTAAGTAGATTAGGGTTATTTATATTGTTAAAAAGTTTTTCTAAAAGTCATCAGTTACAACCAGCCTTTAAGATTTCACTCGCCCGATCGACTCAGTCGATTAAAAATTTAATTGGGCGATTAAAGTTTATTGCTTTACTTGCCCGCGGTCGATTAAAAATAAAAGGAAATTTGATTCCTTTTACAGCCCAAAAGTATCCCATTGAAGATTCACAAGTTACTTAGAATTACCTTTAATGACATTATTCAACTCTTGGCTTTTATCGTCCCGCTTACTGTAAACATTCGTTTAATTAACGCTTCCAGAGTGGAGCCAAAATGTCTCTGTTACCCAACGCTAACAGATTTTAGAAAAAAATTGAAAAAATATTATCCTATATTTCCTCCCCGCTTACGAAAAGTAATAACGAACATTTGAAAGAAAGAAAACAAAAATACACATACTTCTTTCAATCACACACCGAAAAAAATTATACAAGTCAGTAATTTTTATAGAAAATCGTTGAGAAAATCAGATTTGTTATTTTTTATCATCTATTAAATGGAAGTTGCAAACAGAAGAAAGAAACTACGAATTTAGGTACCTCCACTCAATTGCAAAAAAAAACCCCAAAAAACTGCATATAATGATGTTAATAGGGCTCAAATTTAAAAAAACAAAGTCTTATCATCAAAATGTTTGTGCTATTTTTAAGAAGGAAGATCTAATTTTGTTGTTATCATTTTTAAAAATATAAATCTTTTCTATTTTTTATATTTTAATTAAAATTGCATATTTTGTTTTTCATGCTATGTTTATGTAAGGCGACTATTAAGAAAATGGAGTCGGTCGAGTAAACTGATTTTGGGTCGAGTAAATTTTCCCTCGCTCTCGACCGCCGGCCAAGGTATTTCTTTTTCAAGTCTCAACGACTGGTTACAACTATCTCATTTTCCATTGTAAGATTTGGATTTAGCGACGATTTTCCAGATAATAATCGAATTCTTGTTATTGTTTTTTAATTTACAATAATATATGGACAATGCAGAAACAAACTGGATCTGTCAGTCCAAAAATTAAAGGAAAATGCGGTCGGAACAGAAAAACAATGCTAAGAGACGTCGTATAAGTGATCAAGGAAAATGTGAAAGATCCTACGAAGACGTTATTCATTTTATTTCTGCGTCTGCTATCAACACTGTTTCATCGGCGTACCTTATATTGTTTAAATTGTGGCCTCTCATGAGGAATCCTGGCATAACTTCTAGGGTTCTCAAAATAAGGAAGAAAATGTATGTCTGAGTGTAAAGATTTCTTCATTGCATGTCCAAGGAACTTCAGTTGTCTGTTCCTGATGATCACTATAAATTTCCTTTTCGTTTCCATTCTTTCCAACACCTCATCATTGCTTACATGCTCGGTCCACTATATCCGCAGCATCCTTCTGTAGAACCATATTTCTGCTGCTTCTATTTTCACTATACGCTCAGTTTTAGACCCGCTGAAGTGCAGGGTGTAATCTATTTCTAGTTTATATTCAGGTTTATTAATTTTCAGTGGTGTGCAGCAATATGAATCTATTTTTTTGATCCATGATAAAATTTGTTTCGCCTTGAAAAATACTGCGTTATCCGTGATTGTAACACACTTTTATCACGCCCAGAATCTATTGTTTCGACTGTCGATTATTTGTCCAACGGCCATTGTCTGGGATAAAGGTTACTTAAAGGAAGCGTACGAAAATTGTATCAGTGCACGAACACACTGTCGAGCCTAACAGAGAGATCGTGGATATTGTTGGTGTCAACCTTTCAACTGCCAGTCGTGCCATCAAGGTGAAGAAACAAATTAGTTCCATACATTCAAAATGTAAAGGAAACTGCGGTCGGAAGAGAAAAAACAACGCTAAGAGACGTCGTATACGTGATCATGGAAAATGTGAATGATCCTAGGAAGACATTGTTCATTTTGTTTCAATTAATTTGCTCAAGGGCGTAAGTTTGAATAAGAATTAATCGCAGACTTAATGAATGAAATTTCCAAAAAAGCCATCTGCACACTGTCTACAATCTTAATCATGGCAAACAACCGGCTCCAAACTGTTCAAAATGCCGGGGTAATAATAAACTTCATGTGCTTAGGAGTCAGGTCAGTAGAATGTCAAAATAAAATTTTACAAAATCAAAGAGATTAATTTGATAATTGAATATTGATTTTATAAATTTACAGCCATCAAAGATAATATTAAAAACTGTTGAACATTTTATAAACAAATTAATTACAATATTAGAATTCGCCGAGAATTTTGCCAAAACTTCCTAGTCAGAAAAGTAATCCAACGAACATCTATCTAAACTTATTTATAAATGGAAATTTGTCTCTGTGTGTGTGTGTCTCTCCGTGTGTGTGTGTGTGTGTGTGTGTGTGTGTGTGTGTGTGTGTCCCCGTTATCTATAGACTCCAAAATGGCTGAACCGATTTTCTTGCAATTTACACAGTTGTACTATACGCGTCTGCGAGTGGTCTTAGTTAGGTTTTGTGTCGAGGTACCCCCGATAAATATCGAAAATCGATAATCGAAAAAATCACGTTATAGAAGGAATGGTCTGATTTTAATCAAATTTGATACACTCATAGACAAAGACACAAGAAACGATATTCAGAAGTCTCAAGGTTGCAGTTCTTACAATAATGCAGAAAAACGACAATATATATATATATATATATATATGTGTGTGTGTGTGTGTGTGTGTGTGTGTGTACATAGAAGGCAAGATGTTTGTGTGAGTGTTTGTTTATCTGCCTGTATGTCTATATTTTTTCAGCCCTTTTATTTTAGTTTTTGCTTCGAGTTTGGCTATAAGTAGGTATAATTGTAGGTCTTAGTCTCAGCCATGATACCATTTACTCAGAGGACTTATCTAGCCTTCAAAATTCAGTTTACGACGAAAAGAACTTATTCGATATCGATATTAGACTTACATCTATTCATTTTTCTTTCAGTCTACGGTTTCGCTTTAACTGGAAACAACTATTGTTTTTTAGTCTTTCGTGCCAACGTCCAAAGAGTCTGAGCTCCAGGACCATGGATTAGTTTTAAAGCTTTCATTACACCCAAGCAACGCCGGGCTATACTGCTAGTTTTCTATCAGAATGGATCCGATATTTAACCTCCATGGTAATATCAGTGTTTCCTTAAAAAGAGACATTACAACATTTACTGGCCGAAAAGCGAGTAAAATATTTCTGTAAAAACAATTTTTCAGGAAAATAAATTTGTCAAGTCCACTAGCTGTTATCGCTCTTTCCAGTACTGATGAGGATTTTATTCCTAAATTTTGATTATTTCATCATGTCGAGTTATATGTGCTTTCAATTTCATTTGTTGCTGCTGTTGGAATTTCTCAAATGAGCTGGTTTTCGTTATATGTCAACATCTTGATTATTTCGTCATGTCGAGCGCTATCCACTTTAGTTGTTGCTGCTTTTGGAATTTCTCAAATGAGGTGGCTTTGAATATTTGGTTCAAATCTTTTCTAAGAAAGAATATCCTCGCTAAGACCTACAGGCTTCGTTTATTTAAAGCCGTTTTTCATCATTGATCTCAGATTTTTTTGTAAATAGCTGAGAGTTTTAATTTTTCTGAATAAATTTTGTAACATGCATGGCATCGAAATGAAAGTCTTAAACTAACGATGATATTTATGAATATGACATTAACTTTTTATTAGTGTTTTGGTTTTGTGTCAACTTGCGGTATTGGGTGAAACTACCCTTAACGAAACCTATTCTGTGTTTAATTTCCTTCTCTTCTGTACTAAATTTGTTATTAATAATCTATACCCTGAATTATTAGAAGTACAGTGTAACCCTGATATAAGAGAGTCGTCGGGAGCGGATAAAAGTTCTCTTATATCCGGATTCATCTTATATCCGGGTTTGGTCTATTTTATATACATTACCACAGGCTCTAATTTGGGGCCAGGTAAAATCTCTCTTATACCCTACTTTCTCTTATATCAGGGTCTCTTATATCAGGGTTATACTGTATTTACTTATTCCACCTCCTGATTTTTTTTAAATGATGAATTCAGAGTAGTTCCAATTATTGCTTTCATTCCAATTACAAATCATAATTTCTGTTTTGGAAATGTTTATCTGGAATACTGTTTCTTGAAACACTTGATAGAAGAGGGTAATTTTTTTCGTTCATCCTAACTTTGAATACCTATCTCATTATCAGTATATTCGCATAGGAAAGGAAAACAGGATTGTTGTCTTCTATCATTTGATTCGTTTGGAATTCGTATGGAATGTTGAAATGATCAGTTCATATCTCTTTACATCCATTCTGGTAAATGCATTGAGCATAGTTTAAGAAATGTAAATTGTTTAACCTGAGCACATGCTCGGCATGGAACCTAATCCAGTTGATCACCAAACCTTTAACCAGTTAGTTAACCGGCGGATAACTTAAAAGATGAGCTCGTGGTTAGGGGTTAGAATTTTCGATTTCTGACCATGAAGTCTGGGTTCGAATCACATCATGGTCAATTTGTTAAGAAGGTGACTTCTTAATGTTATCGGTCCAGAAGAGGCGATCCCAGAGTTTTGGAAAGTGCCTAAAAACCATACCACGGGTTGATTCTATCTTTGCGAATGAAATTGGTAAACCCTTTGGGAGACATCGATGGTTGAGCTAGCATGAAGTCAAAAGTCATCATGACGGAGGCTTTCAGCGTCTTGGCCAGATGACGCGCTTTCACCCCAAAACCGTAACTAAGGTCCGCTCAGCATGCAGTATGGAGTGGGCTCTGTGGATGTTAACAACTGTTTGTTAAAAATTCACAAAGCCCACTCCATACTGGATGCAGAGCGGACCTTAGTTACGGTTTTGGGGTAAAAGCGTGTTTGTAATGGGGATAGTTATCCGCTTTTGTAGGTAAGCATTCTCGGATCCTTGAGTGGCCAGCTTCACAAAATAATCCACCCTCTTCTAAAGCTGAGGTTTTGGTTGGGATTGGATAGGAAATATGGGAGAAGTTTCCAAAAGTTTGTATTTTTGTACGTATTACCCGACTATCTCAATTTCATTAATTGGTCTCTTTGTATCGGTAAAAATCAATTCTCAGTTATTAGTTTAATTGCTTTAAACTTGTTAACTATATTCGAATTGGAGAAATCGATAAATTTTATTATTTTCTTTTTGCCCAAACATTTTAGCACTTGAGTAACTTAACCTCAATGGAAAAGATTCTTATATAAATATTCCAGAATAAAATTGTTGCTGTGGTTGTTATTCTACTTGTTCGTGTTGTGACTATTCGGGACGTTGGCGATACTGGCTCACCGCTGTCCTTTTTAGCTTTTAATAAATGTTGTGTATTTTGTTATCTCTCCTAAACCTTGATCCGTCATTCATTTGCTCAAGCTCATTTTTCTTGTTCTATTTTTCGTGCGCATGTGTAGTCATGTCAACATATCAAATACATATCGAAAGAAAACTTTTTACACTCAGACATACATTTTCTTCCTTATTCTGAGAACCTTAGAAGTTATGCCAGGATTCGTCATCGGAGGCCACAATTTAAACAATATAAGGTACGCCGATGATACAGTGCTGATAGCAGACACAGAAAGAAAACTACAAGACCTCCTACAGAAGGTAGCTGAAGAGAGTGACAAGAAAGACTACAAATAAACTGCAAAAAAAAAAACAGAATGCATGGTCACCAGCAAAAAGAGCAACCCAAAATGTCAAATACAGGTGGGAGTGGGGTACTAAAATCAAGCAGGTACAAAAATTTAAATACCTAGGAAGTGTTCTAACAGAAGACGGAAAGTGCGACACAGAGATCCGAAGGCGAATTGGCATGGCGAAAGAAGCATTCCAGAAGTTGAGTAAAGTATTAAGAAACAGGAAAATTTCGCTAGAAACAAAGAGGAGAGTACTGGATTGCTATGTGGTGTCAGTTCTTCAATATGGCAGTGAATGTTGGACAATATCTTCGAAGATGAAGGAAAAATTCGAAGCAGTTGAAATGTGGTTCTACAGAAGGATGCTGCGGATATCATGGACCGAGCAATGATAAGGTTTTGGAAAGGATGGAGACGAAAAGGAAATTAACACTGAACGTCAGAAAGAGACAACTAAAGTTCCTGGGATATGCAATGAGGAAATAGGGCTTGGCGAACCTGATACTAATAGGCCAGATAGAGGGGAAAAGAGACAGGTGAAAGCAACGGATAATATATTTGAAGGACCTGATCAGGTGGATGACGGAACAAGGGTTGCATGGTGCAACAGGAGAAAGCGTGCTAAGAGCAACCAGGGACAGGGAGATGTGGAAAGCCATGATCGCCTAAGTCCTGAAAGGACATGGCACATAAAAGAAGAATATAAATAATATACTGAAGTCATAAGCAGACTTTTGATGTGTAAATGAAAATAGCATTGAGCTAAGTTCTTTTAAAAAGTGAAGACACTTTTGGTGCACCATTTGGTTCTAGAAATTAAGTTTTGATTAAGCATAATGGTCGTTGATAAATGAACTAGTGACAAAAACGGTGCGGACACTGGAGCAAGAAACGTGATATTTATGTTTCGGATGTTATCCTAAAGAGCAATACAAATGAAAAAGGACGTGTATCTGTGCTTTATAGACTACGCAAATGCATTCGACAAAATACATCACAAAGACTTGATAAAAATTATCAGCAACCTAGACATACAGTACTGTGCAAAAGTATTAGGACAAGAACTGTTTTATCTTTTATGAGTCATCAAAATAATTGCGACAATTTACCAATCGCACCTAGTGTATATACAGCACTGTGCAAAAGTATTAGGACAAGAACGATTTTATCTTTCCTGAGGCATCAAAATAAAGTTTAAGATCACCCCTGTCCTAACACTTGCACACTACGGGTAGTGTGCAAAAGTATTAGAACAGAGCTGATTTTCCGAAAAAACCGCACTGAAATTCAAATACACGGTGAAAAGCCAAGTAAATTGCTAATAAATATTGATTATTTAAAAACTAGGTTTTTTTTTTTTTTTTTTAATCATATCACCCCAAGCAAGGCGGTAACGCCACTGATGCGCAGGGGGCTACGTAAGGGTAAAAAGAATGGAAAAGAGAAAGCCGGAAACCACATCCTAAACAGGAAACAAGGGATGAGCCTCTTCACCTGTTCAATAAATGTGGGTGGAGTGTGAACCGGGCGATAGTTTAGTCTGGTGTAAAAGAAATGTATTTAAAAAAAAGTTATATTTAATTTTTCCTATTTTCTATGAAACAAGTTATTTTTAAACTACTCATTATATTATTATCCTTGGATATGACTGACTTTTTTCTTATTCCCCCCCCCCTCTCGAACTGACAAATCTACTGTTACTTTGCAAGACACACTTTGAGTACAAATACAAGAGCTGCTTGATAGGAGATACCATTAGATTCATTGAAGAAACTTGTGATGTCAATCCCTGACAGAATGAAGGCTGTGATCAAAGCAAAAGACTATTATACTAAATATTAAATTTATTTTGTAACAAGAATTTTTTCTTGTTAAAGCATTTGTTGAGTGAATTAAATAAAATTACTTTAATTGAATTGTTTATTTTCTGTCAATATGCCTTATAAAAGATAAAATAGTTCTTGTCCTAATACTTTTGCACAGGACTGTATTTGAAAAAAAAAAACATTAGAGAAATCAAGAATATTTACGCCTGCATACGGACAAGAAACAATTT
This sequence comes from Ascarosepion bandense, assembly GCA_037127315.1. Taxonomy (NCBI): domain Eukaryota; kingdom Metazoa; phylum Mollusca; class Cephalopoda; order Sepiida; family Sepiidae; genus Ascarosepion; species Ascarosepion bandense. Next base: position 749,874 of record JBBBDQ010000656.1, read on the forward strand.
CAGCAGATATACAAAAATAGAAAGGAGTGTAAGACAAGGATGTGCCTTCTCACCGGATCTATTCAACTTGGATAGCTAGACTATTCTGAAAGTCCTAGAAGTGATGGGAGGATTCATGCTCGGTAGCCTTAATCTTAACAATATTAGATACGCAGATGATGCAGTGCTGGTATCAGACATAGAAAGGAACCTACAAGACCTCCTACAGAATGTAGCTGAAGAAAGCGGAAAGAAAAAACTAGAAATAAACTACAAAAAAAAAAAGCCGAATGATTGGTCATCAGCAAAAAGAAACAAAGAGACAGACATAGATAGATAGATAGATAGATAGATAAAGAAAGGAAGAGACTGAGATAGATAGATAGATAGATAGATAGATAGATAGATAGATAAAGAAAGAAAGAAAGAAAGACTGAGATAGATAGATAGATAGATAGATAGATAGATAGATAAAGAAAGAAAGAAACGGAGATAGATAGATAGATAGATAGATAGATAGATAGATAAAGAAAGAAAGAGACTAGATAGATAGATAGATAGATAGATAGATAGATAGATAGAAATAGACTGAGATAAAGAAAGAAAGAGACTGAGATAGATAGATAGATAGATAGATAAAGAAAGGAAGAGACTGAGATAGATAGATAGATAGATAGATAGATAGATAAAGAAAGAAAGAAAGAAAGAAACTGAGATAGATAGATAGATAGATAGATAGATAGATAGATAGATAGATAAAGAAAGATAGAAAGAAATAGAGATAGATAGATAGATAGATAGATAGATAGATAGATAGATAGATAAAGAAAGAAAGAAAGAAAGAGACTGAGATAGATAGATAGATAGATAGATAGATAGATAGATAGATAGATAGATAGATAGATCTGAGGGAAAAACTGGGGTAATTTAAACAATATAAGATACGCAGATGATGCAGTGCTGGTATCAGACATAGAAAGGAACCTACATGACCTCCTACAGAATGTAGCTGAATAAAGCAGAAAGAAAAGACTACAAATAAACAATAAAACTGAATGCATGTTCATTGGTAAAAAGAGGAGCCTAAAATGAGAAATACGCGCAGGGGATACTAAAATCAAGCACGTACAGAAATTTAATTCTCCAGGAATTCTTCTAACAGAAGTCGGGAAGTGTGACGCTGAGATCCGAAGGCGAATTGACATGGCCAAGCATGTATTCCAGAAGCTGAGTAAAGTATCAAGAGACAGGAAAATTTCGCTAGAAACAGAGAAGAGAGTACTGGATTGTTATGTGATGTCTATCCTTCAATATGGCAGCGAATGCTGGACAATCTCATCAAAGATGAAGGAAAGACTTGAAGCAAACGAAATTTGGTTCTACAGAGCATACTGGATATAAAGTGGGGGATCGATTCCATATTACAATAATTATATAAACTGACCCCTCACTTTGTGCTCAAAGCAGTTTCTATAGATCTATATTCCTGAGATCCAAAAGCACAAGGATGCATTCCAGAAGCTGATTAAAGTATTAAGAAACAGGAAAATTTCGTCAGAAACAAAGAGAGTACTGGATTGCTATGTGATGTCTGTTCTTCAATGTGGCAATGAATGCTGGACATGACTGAATTTTTGAAATGAATGCTGGACATGACTAATGAGAGACTTGAAGCAACTGAAAGAGACCAATTAATGAAATTGAGATAGTCGGGTAATACGTACAAAAATACAAACTTTGTCAACCAAAACCTCAGCTTTAGAAGAGGGTGGATTATTTTGTGAAGCTGGCCACTCAAGGAGCCGATGATGCTTACCTACTAGGGTGGATAACTATCCCCATTGCAGACGGGCTTTTAACCCAAAACCGTAAATAAGGTCCGCTTAGCATGCAGTATGGAGTGGGCTTTGTGAAATTACAAGTAGTAATAACCAAAACTTTTACTGCAAATCAACTTTAACACAAGTGCGAACACCACTGTCCTTCTTCTTCTTCTATGTGCCCTATCCTTTCAGGACGTAGACGATCATGGCTTTCCACGTCTACCTTTCCCTGGTGGCTCTTACTATGTTTTCTTCTGTTACAGCGCGCAACCCCCGTTCCGTCATCCACCTGATCAGGCCCTGCAAATATGTTATCCACTGCCTTCCTCTGTCTCTTTTTCCTTCTATCTGGCCAGTTAGTATCAGGTTCTCCAAGCCCTCCTTCCTCAGTGCATGTCCCAGAAACTTCAGTTGTCTCTTCCTGATGCTCACTATTAGTTTTCTTTTCGTTGACATTCTTTCCAAAACCTCATCATTGCTCACATGCTTGATCCATGATATCCGTAGCATCCTTCTGTAAAACCACATTTCCACTGCTTCAAGTTTCATCCTCGTCTTCGATGATATTGTCCAACATTCACTGCCGAATTGAAGAACTAACATCACATAGCAATCCAGCACTCTTTTCTTTGTTTCTAGTGAAATTTTCCTGTTCCTTAATACTCTACTTAGCCCATGGAATGCATCCTTGTGCTTTTGGATCTGAGGAATATAAATGTATAGAAACTGCAGTGACCACAAAGTGAGGGGTCAGTTTATATATTGGTTGTAATATGGAATTGATCCCCCACTTTATATCCAGTATGTTTCTGCAGAACCACATTTCCGCTGCTTCAAGTTTCATGAAATTTTCCTGTGTCTTAATACTTTACTTAGCTTCTGGAACGCGTTCTTCGCCATGCCAATTCGCCTTCGGATCTCTGTGTCGCACTTTCCATCTGCTATTAGAATAGTTCCTAGGTATTTAAATTTTTGTACTTGCTTGATTCTAGTATCCCCCACTGTATTTGACATTTTGGGTTGCTCTTTTTACTGATGACCATCGTTCAGTCAGTCAGTTAAGTGCCATACGTGAAACACGCTTGGGCGATCATGTCTCGAAAGAGACATGACTGACTGGGCAGAAGATTATCCCGCAGTAGGTTGCCATTGCTTTCTGCAGTAGATTGGTTGCCAGCCAAGGCTATAGAACCCAATCTGTCTTGTTATTTATCCCATAACTGGAAGGAAGAGACGGATTAATACCTTTCCCAAGGGTATTTGCGCGTAAGTGAATGCAATGAATTCAACTGGAATTCGAACTTGGCTCCCCGATTTCTCGTTCCGAGCCGATATTCACTGCACCACAACGCACATCTGATCGTTACACAAGTCAAAAATGTGTTATCCACAGGGCAGGTCTATGGTAGTTATTACGAGGTCAAAGGAGGTTAAAAGAGATCGTTTAGCGCCAAGAAAACGTGTCACTGATATCCTCGTTTTTACATTGAAAACTAACCATTGAGTTTTGTTCTATGTAAGCAAATCTCTCACACAAAGTGGACAGATTCATTTAGACTGTTAGCACGATTCAAAGAATAAACCGCAATTTTGTCAGTCACTTTCCCACTTCATTCTGCTTTTCTATACAGGTTTTCATCGTATTTATTCTGATGTGTTTTTTCTCTTTGATAACTCGACTTCACGAATTTAACTGTAGTACTAGGTTGGCAGATAGGTCACATCATTTGACTTTCTCGCTTTTGGAACTCTCTTCCAGCCTCTTGCTTCCATGTCAACTAGGATCTTCAAAACGTTAAATGCAACGTCAATCATCTTCTCTTTCCTTGAATCCAGTTCCCTTATTTTCGTCAATTTCTCCTCGATAACGTTTTATCAGTTTCTTGTTCTCTGAGAAACCCCTGGAGTTTTGATGGTGATATCTCTTTACTTTGGATGGCATATTTTTAAATAAAGATAATTTTCGTGTTTCTATTTATTTTATTTTATTTTTTTTTTTTAGTGTGATGGCATCAAGATGCTTGAACTACCCGGAACATTGTCCTTAAATCAAGGACTGGCACCGACTAATCTATTTTTAATTACTACGCATTCACTTTTCTTTTGCGTTTTGCCATATTTCAAGAATAGTATGTTCGAGTCCCACTTGTCCTAAAGTGGGTCTTTAAGAAGCAGACACACTATTTACTAGTGCACTTAAGCGCTGATCCAACAATTTTTATTGAGAGATTTATGAAGACTGAAAACCCAGTATCCTGATTAGAGAATGTCTAACCCTTGACAGATGGAGAGAGAAAGACTAAATGGACAAAGGTGCTTCCATTACTTCAAGGAATAAATCACAAGAAATTTTGTATATATCCCCCGCCTCTGGCTTGCTGGGTTCAAATTCCAACCGACGTTGCTGCGTTCACTTTACATTAATGGGAGAAATTTCGCTGGCCCAGCCAAGTTGGGAGAGAGATGAAACTTAATATTATGTGCTCGAGCGCCGGGGGTCGTATCCACCAGATATTAGCTCTCGTTTTCGAGAGGGTTATGGTCATTACTATAGTTTACATATTCAATTCATTTTCTATCTCTATGTAAGCTGTTAACAGTAAATGGCCTGAATGTTTTGTTGTTTGTTTGTTTTTTTGTTTTTTGTTTTTTGTTTTTTTTTTTGTGAGGAGTATACATTTTCCGACTAAGTCAAATTTTCCTAAAAATTTAAAGAGAATCGTACCAATCAAATGAGTTTTGCGTTTAGAGTTTTCAAACCAGGCATAGGCGGCTCGGTTACTCTTTTGTTGCGGACCAATAAGTAGATTGTTTTACAGGTGTACTCTTAAAATACTGCCCCACGGTTTCCATGCAGTCAAAGAAAAGGTTAGATTAGAATTTAGAACATTCAACGGAGAATCTGTAATGTGATCGATCCCGACTTGACAATTCAAATACAGTCACTTTCGCACCAGCGCAATGTGGCTTCCTTGTGTCTCTTCTACAAATACTTTCACGGATTCTGCTCCGATGAAAACTCTTTGGTGACCCCTTTATATAAATTTACTCGAGCCACAAAATTAGCAACTGGGCCCCACTTTTTTTACTGTGAAACCAATAAAATGTAAACGCAAATTTTACTTCAGCAGCTTATTTTCTCGCACTTCCCGCTTGTGGAATTCCCTTCCGTTTACTTGCTTCCCTGTCAGCTACAACCTCTAAGAATTTAAATGTAAAGTCAATAGTCATCTCCTATCTCACTAACTCGCATCCATCCTCTCAAGCTCTTTTTCATCTACTCCAGCCCCATCCTCGGTATCCTCATCCGTCTATTACCCTCCTCCTGACATTTCCTATAACTAACACCTCTTTCTCATCACTTTCCGCTATGTAACCCCCTGCGCAACAGTGGCAGTAGAATGCCTTGCTTGGGGTGACAATCTCTAGGAATTTAAATGTAAGGTCAATAGACATCTATCTCACTAACTCGCATCCATTCTCTCAAGCTCTTTTTCATCTACTCCACCCCCATCCTTGGTATTCTCGTCCGTCTATTACCCTCCTAACAAAGAATTCGGTTCGAAATTCCTAGCACCTGAAGAAGGCCGGAACGTACAACGGCCGAAACGTCGTACAAATGGCCACAACAATAAGGACAATAGTCTGCATAATGTAAATACATTGTCCAGTTCTCCACAAACATATACTTCTGGAAAATTGGGTTACTGAAGAGCTTTCTTTCGAGAGCTGGACACAATATTCTACCATCAACACTAACCCTACCAGCATTACATGTTTGCATACTATCTACGATTATTTCGACCCCTTTTTAAAGCAATCGATTTACACACTTACCTAAAACTCATCATATCTATCTATGTCTATTCATATCTATCATAACTCGTCATATCTATCTATCTATCTATCTATCTATCTATCTATCTATCTATCTATCTATCTATCTGTGTCTGTTTATATCTATCTATCTATCTATCTATCTATCTATCTCATTTTTATTCATATCTATCTATCTATCTATCTATCTATCTATCTATCTATCTATCTGTGTCTGTTCATATCTATCTATCTATCTATCTATCTATCTATCTATCTATCTATCTGCCTCAGTCAGGTCATATCTATCTATCTATCTATCTATCTATCTATCTATCTATCTATCTATTTATCTATCTGCCTCAGTCAGGTCATCTATCTATCTATCTATCTATCTATCTATCTATCTATCTGCCTTAGTCAGGTCATATCTATCTATCTATCTATCTATCTATCTATCTATCTATCTCATTTTGTTCATATCTATCTATCTATCTATCTATCTATCTGTGTCTGTTCATATCTATCTATCTATCTATCTATCTATCTATCTATCTATCTATCTATCTGAGTCTATTCATATCTATCTCTCACAATCTCTTCCCCTCTATCTACAGTGTTGCATCGTTAGTTAAATCTGTCTGTTTTATACTTTCCCTTCTTTTCTCTCTCTCTAGTAAAATTATCAACAATACGTTTTATCTACAAAATATCAATCTAAAAACATAGTTTTTCCCCGAAAGTATAAAATTATAGACAATATATCAGTAGTTGAAGTTAGAAAACTCCGTACAAATATTTATATTTCGGCATTAGATAACCCAAACAAAATATACAACCAACGTAAAAAATAACTCTTTCATGATATTAGTGCATACAATATCGTACAATTTCTTAAATGAACATAAAGCACACACATATAACCGCTTCTAGTAAATATGTTTACACAAACATGTATATGCATAAAAGCTGAGTGCTATCTACCATGTATTCAACTGTGGAAGCAGAATAACTTATATAATATTTTATTACTTGAAAGCTCCCAATAAATTTAAATTTCCTCATTAAATGACCCATAACGAGTTGATATGCCGCTAAACAAACAAATTAGTGAATTCTTAAGGTACTATCTAGAGTGGCTCTTTGAACATCATTGTAAAAAGGTTTTAATGTAATTCTAAGAAGAGCGAAGATTTATATAAATGTTCAAATATACTAGTTAGCTGTGACTCTCTTAAAATTAGTGTGTGTGTCTACGCGTTTGTGTGTGTGTCTATTTCTGCGTGAGTCTGTCTGTGTGTCTCACATTTGTTTCAGCTGCGTCATTTCATTATCTTGGCCAATTTTAGACTTCCTTAAGTTAAATTACCGAAACTAGAGGGCGACGCTCGAAGCCTAAAAAGCCGCCACGAACAGTCAGAGGTCAAACCTGCCACATATGGCTGTCAGTCAAACCAAACAGAAAGGTACGCTATTTTGGATTTTGTACGCGAATGATAATCGCAAACTCCGTGTTCCCATCCCCACACACCCATATGGCAAACAATATAAAACATGTACATAAAGTGACACATGTTTATTAATTTCCCCCCATACACATACATACACAGACAGACAGACACCTACATATATATTTAATATATATTTAGGCTGCAGAAATTTTGTGAAACTTTTTCATATAGTCATATATATATTTTATATACTATATAATAAATTTCTCGAATATTCAGGCTGGCAAACGTAATTAAATGGATATAATGTTAAAAAAAATAAATGGTGAGCTTACTCAAATAAGTGTATCAACTAAAAATAATATTTACAATGGTAATATATACACACACACACACACACACACACACACACACACACACACACACACACACACATATATATATATATATATATATATATATATATAATATTAACTCTAGCAACAACAATACCAATAGTAAGAGAACTGACTCTACCAAAACTAGTATTAATCAAGCTATAATTTAAATCGTCTTGTATAACCCACCGAGAACAAACTCGTAGGGAAAAAAGGGGAAGCAAAAAAAGAATCAAACGAAGTACATGAACAAAAAGTCAAGCACTCGTAAGAAAGAAAAAAAAAACAAGACGAAAACACTAACAAAGCACTCAATACGAAAGTAGATCAAACAAAGACAGAAAATCTAAGCAAGAGTCAACAACCGACCACGGTTTCGCCTAACGGCTCCTCAGGGAAATTGGCTCTGACGAGCCGTTAGGCGAAACCGTGGTCGGTTGTTGGCTCTTGCTTAGATTTTCTGTCTCTCTCTCTCTATATATATATATAGTCATCCGCAGACAGATCTGTTTCGTTCTATCACAGCTCATCAGTACGGTTAGACATCCGATTGCGTTTTACCCCTGATTGAAACTCAACCGAATTAGCATCAGTCGGCGATTCTACCTCTGAGCTATGGGCTATATATATACATATATATATATATATATATATATATATATATATATATATATATATATATATGAAGAGAATTAACCCTAATTCCGAGGTTCTCCGGTATTTACTTATTTACATTATTACATGTTTAATAATGGGTGGTGGATGGTTAGATCTTGGGTGGATATATAAAGGATCTGTATTTAGCTTTTTATATGGTTGGTTTATATTTTCAAAATCTAAAGTCACATTGAGGAAATCAAATTTTTATATTTGTATTAACGCTTATAATTCTCTATAGATATATTCTATGTATATTAACTTTCGAATTTTATCTATATTAAATGTTGTGAAATTCCTCACTATTATAAGGTCATGATCCCTGTATAAACTAATATATTCTGTATTAATATCATTATGGGTCGTAAGATTATATAGCAAAAATAAGCCAACCTGATTTGAAGACAAATCAGAGTCTAAAGATCCCATTGTTATATCAAAATTTTCCTTGGAATTATTTTTTGTTCATACATAATAAGGAATAGTGGAGAAAAAAATTCCAAGGAAAATAGAAACCGGAATATAACACACACACACACACACACACACACACACACACACACACACACATATATATATATATATATATATATAACCCTATTTCTACGTAAATATACTTTTTGGTTTAATACAACGAAGTAAGGGAAATTATTAGTAATAGTATTGTTAGTTGTTCTTTATTGTAATTCGCGATATGAGTTCTGTTTAAAAAAATATATATTTAATACTTATGTACTTGCAAAATCCGAAAAATAGAGAAATTAGCTGGCAATTGGAAAAAAAGAAAAACAAATATTGAACACCGAGCTGAAGATGTAAAGAAATGTAGAAAAGCCTGCCGCCGATCGACTTAAAAGAGTTAAAATCGAATACTGCGCCTCCAATAGAGTCCTAGCTGAGGATGTATAGAAACAGAATGAGCTGAGAAAGAGTTAAACTAGCTGAAAAGAGTTTGTTTTTTATTGCCGAGTGAAGGAGACAAGAAAAATCTATTATCACCAAAACACCTTATTTCGGCAGTTTCCGTGAAGCTTCGGAAAGAGCCAAGTATTTTTTCAGAGCTGTCGAGCGACAGAGACCAAACGACTCCACCGCCGCCGTCGTAGCAACCGTTCGCTCCCATTCGGCCGTTTCCGTAAAGATTCGATAAAGAACTGTAAAAAGACTTGTTTTTATTTGGGAAATTGAAAGCTCTGATTATTCTGAACGAAAACTTCACTCCGTTATGAAAAGAATTTCTTATTTGGAAAGTCGAAAGCTCTGATTGCTTAAAAAATCCTTCTCTTCGTTGTAAACTTTGAAATTCGGCGATTGTATATTCTGCTTTTATTATTAATTATATATATATATATATATATATATATATATATATATATATATATAAAGATTTTTTTTTTCGTAACTCAGCCAGGCGTCTTCGAACTTATTCATTTACTTATTTATTTTTTTGGTGCCGTGTTCTTTTTTTTTTTTTTTTTTTTAACACAAGTGTACATGTGTGTCCGATCTGGTTTGAGGTGGTAGAGAAACGGCTACCGGGTTTTAACATGACTTCCCTGAGATCAAAGAACACAGCGTAGGCAGAAAAGTTCACCGTTGTAATAGACGTCTTGAAGACCAGCTACTATGACGAGGTCATCATAAGGCCATCGTCACGATTAGCGACCCGAGAGCGTCGTCATAATTAGTGCCGTTTTGATAGCATATTGTTACATATTGTTATGGAGAAACACACTTATTCCTCGGTGGACTCTCCCTCCTATATTAATAAGAGTTAGCGGAAAGTTCATAGGATATCGTTAGACTTCTATTGGAGTTCAGTAGAACCACTAGGCAGTTGATATTAGTCGGCAGTTAGCCGAATACTAAGGAGTCAGCTTTCAGTAGAAGATTACCAAGTTTCTAACATTTTGGGTACGTTAAGTCGATTAGCAACCGACATAGCACGATTATAACCTTCAGTACGAAAACTACTTCACAACACACACACACACACACACACACACACACACACACACACACATATATATATATATATATATATATATATATATATATATGATAATATGTACATATAGGGTATGGTATATTTAGGTAAGTTTATTAATATCAGATATAGAATGTGTGTAAATATAAGAATGGACAGTGACATCAACGCTGTTATAAAATCATAGAATTTTATTTTTGAGGAAAGATAGCGTGTCTACCAAAATTTTTGAAATTATGGTATAACATTTTTTATAAAAGAACACGTATCTAACAAATATTATGAAATGATACTATGAAATTAATGAGGAAAAATGCTTGTCTATCAAATTTTTAGAAATGATGGTATGATATTTTTAAGGAAAAAAGTGTGACTGTCAAATGTTATAAAATGATGGCATAATATTTTTGAGGAAAGAAAGCATGTCTATCAATTATTTTGAAATTATGGTATAATAGTTTTCAGGAAAGAACGAGGGTATATCAAATATTGCGAAATGGTGATCAGATATTTTGAGAAAAGGACGAGGGTATATCAAATATTGCGAAATGGTGATCAGATGTTTTTGAGAAAAGTACGTGTGTTTATCGAATGTTATGTAATGATTGTATCATAATTTTAAGAAAAAAACGCGCGTCCATTTAATATTAAAATGATAACATGATGTTTTTTGTAGAAAAAAGGTGTCTATCAAAATTTATGAGCCGATGATATTTTAATGAAAAGAATGCGTGTCCTTCAAATGTTTTGAAATTATGGCCTTATATTTTTGTGGAAAAAACCTGTATCTATGCAAATTTATGAAATGATGGGGTGATATTTTTGAGAAACTAAAGCGTGTCTATCAAATTTTATGATATGAAGTTTTGATATTTTTTAAGAAAAACGCGTGTTCATATATTATTTTGAAATGAATGTATGATATTTTTTAGGAAAAAACTCGTGTTCATTTAATGTTATAAAATGATGACAATATTTTTGAGGAGAACGCGCCTTCATTTAATGTTATGAAATGATGTTATAATATTTTTGACGAAATATCTTGTGTTTATCAAGTTATATAAAACGATAGTATGATATTATATGGAAAGAACGTGTGTCTATAAAATGTTATGAAATGTTGGTATGGCATTTTTGCGAAAAGATTGCTACTCTACCTATTTGTATTAAATATTGATCATATAGCCTTGGTTCGCAACTCATGTAGGAGAAAGAGAACACTGAATTTAGACCAGCCTGGAGAGAGAGTTGTGATCGGACGGGCTGTCTTGCACAAGACTTCTGCAAATCATGTGCTGCACTTTTGAACCTTAAGGGGCTGCAGTTACCGTGATATCGTAGTAAACATATAAGTAGATAGTCAAACTAATTATGGACAACTATGTCATGGGGAGAAAATTAATAATCTCCACATCTCACATATTTAGATTAAAGTACTTCATTTTATCAAAAAAAAAAAAAAAATCCAAGAAAAATCACGCTTCATGTGTGGCTAACACTACATCATTTATGTTTGTTTAAAATTAAACTTCAATTTAACCACGCAAACATTCATGGCAATAACTCAGCAAGACCAGCATGTTCCAACCAAGCTAAGTAGCTGTCAATTAATTTAATATTTATCGATTTACGAAAACTTATATCGATTTGTTCTGACATCGATCAGTTTGCATATTATCCACGATTATTTCGACCCATTTTTAAAGCAATCGATTTACACTCTTATCTAAAACTCAACATATCAATCTATGTCTATTCATATCTATCACAACCCTTCATATCTATCTATCTATCTATCTATCTATCTATCTATCTCAGTCTGTTCATATCTATCTATCTATCTATCTATCTATCTATCTATCTATCTATCTATCTATCTCAGCCTCTTCATAACTATCTATTTATCGATCTATCTGTGTATATTTATATCTATTATACCCATTTTTAAAGCAATCGATTTACACACTTGCCTAAAACTCATCATATCTATGTCTGTTCATATCTATCATGACTCGTCATATCTATCTATCTATCTATCTATCTATCTATCTATCTATCTATCTATCTATCTATCTATCTGTGTCTATTCATATCTATCTCTCACAATCTCTTCCCCTCTATCTACAGTGTTGCATCGTTAGTTAAATCTGTCAGTTTTATACTTTCCCTTCTTTTCTCTCTCTCTCTCTTTCTCTCTTACACACACACATACACACAGGTAGCTCTTATAATTTTTTTCACCATTTTATGTTTGTATCACATTCTTACAATTGATAAGAAATCGGTTGTACATCTCATGCCGAAAGAAATCGGTAAACACAATGGTTATCACAAAACGAGAAGCCAGGACCAACGCTCAACCAGGACGCCATTCTCAAAAGTCCCTGCTTTATGTTTGGTGAGATATGAAATGTTTCGTTTATTACGAGCTACGTTAGAAATGGAAAGGGTCATCAATTTAATTATTTATTGCCACAAATTCCAGAAAGTAGTGTTTAGGGAATTTGAGAAACCATTTTTGTAAAAAAATTGTTTTA
>JBBBDQ010000656.1:767500-785000 GCA_037127315.1 Ascarosepion bandense
TGTACTGAAGAAGAAAACTGCAAAGAAGACAACGCTGAAAAAAATAAAATCAACGAAGAAGAACAGTAAAATAAGAATACGAATCCAACTAAAATAAAGAAAGAAAAGGAAGAAGAAAAAGATGATGATGATGATGAATGACAAAAAGAAAGATTTTGAAAAAGAAAATACCAAAGAAGAAACACACAGAAGAAGAACATAAATAATTAAATATGGAAAGGTGAAGGAGTATAAGAAAAAGAAAAGATATATATTGATTAAAGGAAGAAAGAATGAAAAAAAAAATGAAAGTGGTGCAGAAAAACGAGAAGAAAAGAAAGTAGAAAAAAGGAACGATAAAATAGAATGAAAAAAAGGAACAAGGAAAACAGAATGAGAAATGAAAAAATAAAAGCAGAAGGAGGTGAAAAATGAAGAAACATAAGAAAGAAAAAATACAATGGCGGAAGGATCTATCGCAAACAAAGAAGGAAAATGGCAAAGAAAAGATAATGAATAATATAGAGAAAGAAAAGAAAGAAAGAAAGAATAATGAAAAGAAAGAAGGAACCAAACAAACAAAGAGAATAAGATGAAAAAAGACAAAAAAAAGAAGGAAAATTTGAGAAGGAAAGATGGAAAACACGAGATGATAAGAAGGAGAAAAAGAAAAACAAAAGAAAAAAAGATGACTGAGAAAAAATGAAACGATACATGTAAGAAAGACGAAACAGAAAGAAAAATGAAGAAAATGAAGAAGAGAGAGAAAAGAAATAAATAATAAAAAAGAAGAGATTAAAACAAAGATAGTAAAAAACAAAAACACAGAAAGAAAAAAGAAAAAAATTGAAATTAAAACAAAAGAAGGAAAGAAGGAAAATACAAACGAAAGAAAGAAAGAAAAAAACAAACAAACAAACAAACAAAAATGGACAAGAAACAAAAAATACAAGAAACAGATATCAATAAAAATTTACAGTTAAAAAACAGGCAGAAAGAAAATGAAAAATAAGAAAGAAATTAAAAAAACATAGAAATAAATAAAAAAATAAATAATGAACCAGGAACAAAAAAGAATAAAAAGAAACGGACAACAAATAACTCAAAGGGGGGAATACAAAAAGAAATAAAGAAAGAAAGCAAATGGGAAAATGAAGAAATAAACAAAGAAGGAAAGAAAGGAAGAAATTAGACAAGAAACAAAAAACGAATTAAAAAAAGAAAGAAAGAAAGAAAGAAATGGAGAAGGAAAAGGCATAAAGCAAACGGACAACGAAGAATTAAAAGCGAAAAAGCAGAATGAAAGAAAGAAAGAAAGAAAGAAAGAAAGAAAGAAAGAATAGTTTGGAACATAGTCATAAGAAAGAAAGAAAGAAAGAAAGAAAGAAAGAAAGAAAGAAAGAAAGAAAGAAAGAAAGGTTGGAACGTAGTCATAAGAATAGAAAGAAAGAAAGAAAGAAAGAAAGAAAGAATAGTTTGGAACATAGTCATAAGAAAGAAAGAAAGAAAGAAAGAAAGAAAGAAAGAAAGAAAGAAAGAAAGAAAAAGGCATAAAACGAACGGGCAACAAAGAATTAAAAGTGAAAAAGCAGACAGAAAAAAAAGAAAGAAAGAAAGCTATTGACCAGAAAAAATAAAAAAATAAAAATAAACGGACAACAAATAATTCAAATTGAAAAAATGAAAGAAAGAAATCGGAAAAATAAGAAAGAAATGAAAAAAAAGAAAGAAAGCAGTGACCAGAAAAAAAAATGTAAAAAGAATTCATAACAAAAACTAATAATAAAGACACACAAGAAAAAAAAGTCATTTTATCTGACACTTTGGTTTTTTTTAATGTATATGAAACGAATGCCACAGACGGTATCTCACGGTGTGTGGGTGATGAGGGTAGGATTCGAAGTGTGAATCGGGGTGATCACCGGATACACGAAAAGCATTGTTCGTGATTTCCTTGTTCTTTGAGTCTTAACGAAACAGTCACGACTTTCGTTTCGCCTAAGAATTTCCATCGTAAATAATTTCAAGTAGAATTTTTAAGTGGAATTAGTTTGTATAGAATGACTTCTTCAATTTTTTACCCTGATTTGTTTAGTTTCATTTTCTCTTTAGATAAACAGGAACGGGACACACTTGGGTTGGGGAATTCTTTTTAGCATTAGTTCATTTGATTTGTAAGATCCACTTTTAAAATAATGTCACCGCTTTTACACAGGCACGAAAATGTGTATGCCCGACTGAACCAATTGTAAGTAACTTGATTTTGATGAGGGGATCAACAACATTGATATAAAATGTAGAAAGAAAATTTCATACAGGCTGAATAATCCATTCACTGTTTTGTTAGATATAAAAACATTTGCATCATGCTACTCCATCAGCTTCTTTTCTCGCACTTCCCGTCTGTGGAATTCCTTTTCGTTTACTTGCTTCCCCGACAGCTACAATCTCTAAGAATTTAAATGTAAAGTCAATAGTCATCTCCTATCTCACTGAGTTGTATCCTCTCTCTAATGCTCCTTTCTCTGTCCCCTCTATTCTCATCATTATGCTCATCCTTCTCTTACCCACTTCCTGACACCCTCTATAACCTGCCACTTTTTCTCATAACTTTCCTCCTATGTAACCCCCTGCAAAACAGTGGCAGTAAAATGCCTTGCTTGGGGCGATACGATTATAAAAAAAAATCTATAAATTTATATTCCAGAGAATGTAAATAAATCTAAAAGACATGCATGTGTAGCTAATCAGTATTTCATTGACTGATTGATTCGTTTTCTACGGTTTATCAGCAGACAAGAAATTATTATGTAAATATAAAGTGGGGGATCATTTTTATGTTACAATCAATATATAAATTGATCCCTCACTTTATAGCCACATTCATACTTCTCTTACCCTCTTCCTGGCACCCCATGTAACCTGTCACTCTTTCTCATAACTTTCCTCCTGTGTAACCCCCTGCACAACAGTGGTAGTAAAATGCCTTGCTTGGGACGATACGATTATTAAAAAAAAATTCTATGCATTTATATTCCAGAGAATGTAAATAAACCTAAAAGACATGCATGTGTAGCTAATCAGTATTTCATTGATTGATTGATTGATTCGTTTTCTACGGCTTATCAACAGACAAGAAATTATTATGTCAGTATAAAGTGGGGGATCAATTTTATATTACAATCAGTATATAAATTTATCCCTCACTTTATGACCACATTCATCCTTCTCTTGCCCACTTCCTGGCATCCCCTATAACCTGTCACTCTTTCTCATAACTTTCCTCCTATCTAGCTCCCTGCACAACAGTGGCAGTAAAATGCCTTGCTTGGGGCGATAAGATTATATAAAACAAATTAATGTTTTTGCCTTCTGTTGAGGAACGTGTAAATCAGCTCGGACTGAGGAAACGGAGAGACGAGTTCAAATTCTAGTTGAATTCATTGAATACGCTTACGTGCAAATATCCTTGGGAAAAGTATGAATCCATCTCTTCTTCCACCATCTATGGGTTATTTCGTAAATAATGATTACCTTCAAAATATGCTTCCAATAAAGTGACATAGGCTGGGGTGGATAGAGATAAACAAAGATAGGCCGAAAGAACAAGAGAAAGTTGAAGACTTCCTAAGAGATAGATAAGGCGACAGATAAAAAGACAGATAGAGAGATTTTTGTTTAACGACATATAAACACCTCTATGAGTTATTTAATGCCAAAAAGGTGGGGTTTAAGGAGTTTTTTTTTAATGTTCGGTTATAGTGAGAAGGTTGATTTAGTTTTGTTTAACAGCATATCAACTTCAGTGGGTTATTTAATACCAAAAAGTGGTGTTTTAAAGTATTTTTAATGTTCGGTTATAGTGAGAAGGTTGATTTAGTTTTGTTTAACAGCATATCAACTTCAGTGGGTTATTTAATACCAAAAAGTGGTGTTTTAAAGTATTTTTAATGTTCGGTTACAGTGAGAAGGTTGATTTAGTTAGATTTTAATGAATTTTTTTGTTTTTATTCTTTTTTATTTTAGAAAAGTGAAAATGTCTTCCAGTTTTGTATTCAAAAATGTTTTGCTGAGAATATTTTTTTTCCTTCAAAAATATGTTATGGTAATAATATTTTCTTCAAAAATGTATTGTTGGTAATATTTTGCCTTAATTTGTTTTTTTCTATAAAAATCTATTTTTATGTATATATTTTTATGTATATATTTCTATAAAAGTGTATTTTTATACTTTCATAGTGTTTTGGCCCCAGTTCGGAGCTAGAAATCTACAGGTGCTACCTTTCCGTGTCAGGGTAGACCTAAGAACAAAAGCAAGAGGTAGTTCCATTCTTCTCACAACCTCCCAATAAGAGGCCTTTCTGCCGGATGCAGTCTACCGTCATGCCCAGGACCACAGAGAGATAGAAAGGCCTCTATAGCCTTGGTCGGTAGTCTACAAGAAGGAAAAATCTGAATTCAAACCACCTGCGGCCTTGTAAGTCCTGCATCTTTAGGTAAAGAGTAGATAAAGTAAATTCCGAAACAAATCTACCTCACATGTCGTCTCGAGGAAAAAAAACTGGCCCTCTCCTACTTCCAGCCGCCATAGAAAATAATGGCGGTTTCGAGGATACGTTGGATACGGAATTGGGATATGGAACGGCGCCAAGGGCCTCTGTGATTTCGGACAATTCGCCCATTTGTGTCCCACCTACGCAATTTAGATTATTATTAAAAACAGTATGACACAAAATAGTATTACACAAAAGAGTATTACACAAAAGAGTATTACACAAAATAGTATTACACAAAAGAGTATTACACAAAAAAGACATCATTAATAATAATCTAACGAATGCATTAGTGATTCACAGAAATAAATTCGACCACAATTTCAATTTAAAAAATGCCACACTAATAAAAAGAGATAGCAATTTGTTCAGAAGGAAAGTTGTAGAGAGCATCGCCACGCTGTACTACCAAAATATCAATTTAAGCCCCTGTATTTTTCCCAATCTTACCTTTTCCTATATATATATATATATATATATATATATATCCGAGTGAATACAGAACGAAGAATTCGAAGAATTCTTACAACGTCCAAAACATTAATTTAAAACAGTGCTCGATATATAATGTATAGAGCTGTGAATATTTATTATAAATTATATTTTAGAACATGTACATAATTTCTATATATAATCTCTACGAAGGTACGTTCATTTCAGCATTCAGCATATATATATATATATATATATATATATATATATATATATATATATATATATTTAATTTGGAAATGAGTTATTTCCTCGACCCAAAAAGTTAGAACCTAGGTTGCGGAAAAAACTCATTTCCAAATAAAACATTCAAAGTTCTACAATAAAAACGTATTGAACAATTTTTAATATAACTTTTACAAATATTTTAGTACTGCTCTAATTTTATTACGCCCAAAAACTAAATAATTATATATATATATTGTAATTTTGTTATTACAATGGTTTATAAAATCATAATATCACTATGTTAAAATGTTGTTATTTTAACATATCACCTGAAGAAGAATGGTTTTGTTCTGAAACATGAGAATTTTTGTGTAGTGATATTATGCTTTTATAAACTATTGTAATAACAAAATTACTATACTAAGCTCTACTCTGTATTGAACACTCTTTATAAAAGTAAATACTTGAACAGTGGGTTTTTAATTTACGTGTTCTTTCACTTTTTTGTAAGTATATATACAGGGTGTCCATAAAGTTCGTATGCACTTTAAAAAATTATAACTTTTCTTTTCTATTTGCGATAGAAATAATTTGTAAAAAGGATTAGAAAGAAGTAAATCTATATTTTTTAAGGTTTTAGTGAAATTTTATTTAAGTTTCACATGTCCTCCATCATTAGCAATACAAAGGGTAAAACGATTTTGCAGTTCACGGAAAACATTTGCTAAGTGATTTACAGTAATGCCTGAAATCACATTAGTTATTTTAGCTTTTAAATCCTCTAATGAACTAGGTTTGGCTGCATACACAATTGTTTTCACATGGCAACCGTGAAAAAAAATCTAATGGAGTCAAATCTGGCGAACGTGGAGGCCAATAAAATGGTCCACCCCTTCCGATCAATCTGTTCGGAAATTCCTGATTTAGAAACTGTCTAACACGCAGAGCAAAGTGACAAAGAGCTCCATCTTGTTGAAACACTGTATTATCTTTCAAGTTTAATTGTTCAAGATGCGGAATAAATGTAAACTTTTTAAAGTGCACACGGATATATATATATATATATATATATATATATATATATATATATATATATATATGCTGAATGCTGAAACGAACGTACCTTCATAGCGATTATATATAGAAATTATGTACATGTTCTAAAATATAATTTATAATAAATATTCACAGCTCTATATATTATATATCGAGCACTGTTTTAAATTAATGTTTTGGACGTTGTAAGAATTGTTCGTTCTGTATTCACTCGGATATATATATATATATATATATATATATATATATATATTAATAGAAATATATTAAGCAGTTTAAGATTGCACATATGAAAAAGGGCTGTATGCCATATCAAATGTCTGTGTGGGCATAATATAGACATACCGGCTACACTCTTACCATCTTGGATTTGCCTGAAAGTATAAGTATTTTGACTCGCTACAGTTACAATCACCTGATTATTGCGTGAAACCGCTTGAAACTGGCAGTCGTGGCCGGTCGCTGTGCACTTGAAATTTGATTTCTATAAATAGGTTTAATACGGAGAAGTTTTTCACTTATCTGAGCAGAGTCATGCCGACTTCCAAGTTTTGTGAAGGCGCCACTATGCATCTTGGCTCTAAGCATCAGAAAAAAAGAAACTCTATACTAAATATATTTCGGGTTTTGTGCGTGCGCGTGCGTATGTGTGAGTGTCTGTGTATGCCTGTGAGTATTTGTTTCACTATGTGAACTTATGTCTGTAACTCTATGTTTCTGTGTGTATGTGTATGCTTGCGTAAGTGTGCTTCGATAGATGTGTATGTTTCTTTGCACATGTATGTTTGCGTGTGTATTTTTGCATACGTGATTCTGATTCTGCGGATGAATTTACGGATATGTTTGTGTTTGTATTTCTGTGCAAGTATTTATATTTGTGTGTGTGTGTGTGTGTGTGTGTGTGTGTGTGTGTGTGTGTGTACAATTTTATGTGTTATTGTGTTTCTGTTTGTCTGCGTGTGTGCGTGTGCGTGTGTGTGATCAGAAGTATATACATGTTTATGGATATATTTCTATGCATGTATACGTATTTCTGCGTCTGCTTGTGTGTGTGTGTGTGTGTGTGTGTGAGTTTATGTTTGTGTCTGCATGTGTGTGCGGGTGTGTGTTTCTTTGTGTGTCTGTACCTTTCTGTTTCTTTATGGGTCCGTGTTTATGCGTGTGCACGTTTGTGCGTGGACGTATATGTATCTGTGGCTATTTGTATATGCGTAAGTGTCTTTGTATTTTCTGCTTGTGTGGATGCTGGTTGGTTGGTTGGCTGTTTTGTTTTTATGGCATATCAACCTCGGTGGGTCATTTATTACCGACTAAATTTTATTTATTTATTGCTGGTAATACCTTTTTCTTTCAACAATTTATTGCTGTTTTTATATAAGTTTTGTATCTAGTAATACATTTTTCTTTTCAAGTATGGGGATTTGTTTTTTTAAGAGCAGGGTCCCCAAGTCCTAACCTTGTTATTTAACCCATAACTGGAGAGAAGAGACGGATTAATACCTTTCCCAAGGGAACCAGTGCTTAAGTGAATGCAGGATATTCAACTGGAATTCGAACTCTGCTCACCGATTTCTCTTCCCGAGCCGATATCCACTGCACCACAACGCACATCCGTCGCTAAACGCTTACATCACCTGGTATTCCCAAGTGGTCACCCATCTAAGGCTCAACATTGCTTAACTTCGGTGATCAAGCGAGAACCGGTGTATTCAACGTGAACCTTGTGTAGATGTGTGCGTGTATTTGCATGTGCGTGCTTCCCTGATTATGCCTCCATATGTGTGTTTATACATTTTTTTCCGTATGTATAAATAAATTCGTGTAAGTGTTTTGGTCGACCGATGGCCAAAAAGTTTTTTCATTTGTCCTCCAAGTAGAATCCGTTTCTTCAATATCTTCATCGTCACTTTTATGGATCAGGTTAAGGTCCGAAAAGAACAACACGACCACAAGGGTAGAAATAACAAATATATATCAACAAGAAATAACAATACAAAATGTGGAAGGTGTTAGTATGACTGTCAGTCTGTTTGGAGTGAACTACTACCAACTCGACCCTCTCTCTATTGAGAGGCATAGTATATATAGTGTTAGGAAGAGTTCATTCTGGAGTTATAGGTAAGGACCCATGACAGTAAGTAAGTGTGTTTTTTGTATTTGTGTGTTTATTTTTGTGTTTTTCTACGCGTGTGCTTTTGCGTGTGGATTTTGGTGCGTATATATGCATTAGCTGTGTATCTATTTACGTGTATACTCTTGTGTGTCTTATCTACCGATGTTTGCGTGCGTGTATTTGTGTAAGGATTTCTCTGTGTGTATGTGTATTTGTGTGCCTTTGGATATATTTGTGTTTATGTCTGTACGTCTCTCTATGCGTGCGTTTTTGTAAGTGCTTGAATTTCTTTGCTTGCATATGGATTTGTGTGTGTGCGTGTGTTTTTTGCATTTCTGTTTACATATATGTGTGTGTTTGCGCGTGTATCGCTGTGCGTGCATATATATTTATGCGTGTGTATATTTTTATATGTGCGTTTGCGTTTTTCTTGTAAGTGTATGCCTCTGTATATATTTGAATGCGTATTTATTCATTTGTGAGTGCGTGTATTTGTGTGTTTGGAGGTTTCATATATCTGCGTATTTCTGCATGTGTGCATGTATATGTGTATATTTATATGAGTGAAAGTGTATTATGTTTGTGTATTGTGTGTGTGTGTGTGTGTGTGCCTTTGCCTGTGCATTTGCATATTAGCTTTGTGTTTCTCCGTCTGTATGTGTGTTTTTGTGCGTATTTCTACGCTTGTTTGTGCATTTGTGTGTTTTAGGATATAACGCATATGTGTATGTATTTTTGCATCTATGTGTATACATTTGTATGCATGTGTGTATGTGTGTGTGTGTATGTGTGTGTGTACAATCATCACATAATCTAAAAGAAAAGAAAACTTATAGTCAAGGCAGAACAAGACCAACAAATCGAACGGAGAATTCAAAACCTCAACTGAATGATTAAATAATTCGATCTATCGATATATAGGCCTATATCTTTGAAATAAATATAAAAATCGATGTGTTGAACAGCTTCAATGGGCAAAGCTCATTATTCCTTGTGCTTATGTTACGGTAGAATTACTATCAGACAAAAAACAAAAAACAAACAATCGCAAATTTCGCTCATGAATTATTAATTCGATCAGCTTAAGACGTTCATTTTTGCAAATCCTTTTCCAAACAAACGTAATCGTTAATCGCTGTACTACCACAAGCCATAAACTGTGAACTTAATCTTTAAAGGCTTTGAATGACACTGGAGAGGCGAAGTTAAAAAAAAGTCATTCGAATCTTAAGGTCGAATAAGAGATTCTTACGAGAAGAAAGGAACATGTGGAACCATATAAATTGGTTCGAGGTTCGAATACTATAAGTTTGGTAAAATAATTTTTTTGCAGTTCTGAAAGAAAATAAGAAATTCAGAACTCCCATATAGTTTTCGCGTATAAGACGACCTTTAAAATCTCAAAAATCAACCTTAGAAATTAAGAATTGGCTTATGCTACAATTCTAAAAAAAAGAAACGTTACATTTTGAGTAAGATTCTAACCTCGGCCTAGATCCGATAAACACAAAAAAATCCAGATTGTCAAATAAAGTGATAATACAAGTAATAAAACCAGTTTTATCTTAAACTAGCAGTATAGCCCGGCGTTGCTCGAGTGTAATGAAAGCTTTAAAACTAATCCATGGTCCTGGAGCTCAGACTCTTTGGACGTTGGCACGAAAGACTAAAAAGCAAGAGTTGTTTCCAGTTAAATCGAAACCGTAGACTGAAAGAAAAATGAATGGATGTAAGTCAAATTTTGATGTATCGATATCAAATAAGTTTTTTTCATCGTAAACTGAATTTTGAAGGCTAAATAAGTCCTCTGAGTAAATGGTATCATGGCTGAGACTAAGAACTACAATTATACCTACTTAGAGCCGAACCCGAAGTAAAAACTAAAATAAAAGGGCTGAAAAAAAATGCAGACATACAGGCAGATAAACAGACACAAACACAAACATCTTGCCTTATATATATATATATATATATATATATATATATATTATCGATTTTCTGCACTATTGTAAGAACTGCAACTTTGAAACTTCTAAATATCGTTTCTTATTTCTTTGTCTATGGGTGTATCAAATTTGATTAAAATCGGACCACTCCTTCTATAACCCGATTTTTTCGATTATCGATTTTCGATATTTATCGTGGGTACCTCGACACAAAACCTAGCTAAGAACACTCACAGACGCTTATAGTACAACTGTGTAAATTTTCAAGTAATCGGTTCAGCCGTTTCGGAGTCTATAAGTAACGGACACACACACACACACAGAGTCACGCACACACAGACAGACAAAGTTCCGTTTATTATATAAGTTTAGATATTACTGAAATAACATGATAATAAATTACTTATCCGTAGATTAATTTCATATAAATGAAATCGACTTGTATCTATGCAAGCTCAGCAAAGAAAATGCAAACATCGTGTCATGATTGCGTACACAGCAATGAAACTTACTATTATCGTACTCTTATTAGCGGTATTTTGTGATAAAAGAAATATATATATATATATATATATATATATAAGGCAATCTGTGACTCTTTGTGTGACTGTTCCCTATGCACGACTACAATTTTTAAACTACGCCATTCAAACTTTCTAGGGACACATATCTTCAGGGAAGCCAGGTCGACACATACATTTTGAGTTTAAGTTCAGCAATTTTCCCTTTCGCACTTTTTGGGCAATGGAGCCGATTGTTTACATTTGCTCCGTAAAACGTCTAAGATCTAAGATGGTTGCTAAATTACGTCACAGAAATCAAATCACACGTGTCAAACGCGACAAAAATATTTTTTTATTAAAAAAAAAAATGAGCCTTTATATCCGACGTTTTAAGAATTCATTTGGTCAATAAAATATGTGAATATTTTCCCATAATTTTGAAACCAACTTTCAATAAATGATTTCCAACTACTCCTCTCATGGGTTCTTCTCCTACTTCTAAAATGTTCTGAGTTGCACGGGCAACGCCGGGCTATGATGCTAGTTACTATATAAGCTACTTGACAAAACTTGCTTGCACAAGGACTTTTAGCTTGGTTGATTTGGTTAAATAGCATATGGGTTATTTGTGAAGCCGTGCTGGAATTAGTATATCCGTGTAATATTATTCTGGCTGAGTGGAGCTCAGAGCTACTATGACTATTGACGCGGTATTCTCTCTGTAACTTACGGACACTTGCGGTACTCTTACTGTAATTGACGTATCTCATTATGGCAGGAGTATATGTATACTCAAGTCGAGTTCATTATCATAGAAAAAGGGGAGATCCCACAATATATAAATACATAATGATTGCGATTAAAATGAAACTCTGATCAGGCGCCCCTGACGTTCATCTCAGAGTTCTCGACAGGCTCCATAGGAAAATTTGTAATGTGATCGGCCCAGACCTGGCAGCTCGACTTCAGTCACTTTCTCGCCGGCGGAATTTGGCTTCCCTCTGACTGTCTCTTCTATATTTTCATGGCTTCTGTTCTGATGAACTTAGGCCACTGGTACCCACTACACAAGAGCAACAAGACTGGCAACAAAGTCCCACCCTTTTACAGTTAAATCTACCAAATGCAGCCGACAATTCTACCCCATCAGATTTTTTTCTAGCACTTCCCGCCTGTGGAACTCCCTTTCATATACTTGCTTTCCTGGCGGCTACAACCTCCAGGAATTTAAATGCAATATCAATTCCCATGCCTTATCCAACTGACTTCCTTCCTTCCTTCCTTCGTCCTTTCCACATTACCCCGTGTATCTTGTTCTTTTCCATTATCACTCCACCTTCGCAACTGTCATCACACCTGTGTTCCCATCCTTCTCTTGCCCTTTCTCTGACATTCCTTGTAACTGGTTCGTCTTTCTCTTCACTCTCCTCCTGCCTAAACTTTTACTCTCTTATGTAGCCCCCTACGCATCAGTGGCGGTACCGCTTTGCTTGGGGGAAAACGCTTAAAAAACAAAAAAACAATATATCGCCGCCGGGTTTTCAAAAAAGCCTGCCTTCTTCTACTGGACGCTTGTAGCGTATGGGTAGAATCGCCGACTGACGCCGATTCGGTCGGAGTTCAATCCTGGGCTTAGGAAGCGATCGGAGTCTAAGCCGTACTGATGAGCTGTAACACAGCGAAACAAATCTGTCTGCGGATGACTATATATATATAATTATTTAGCTTTTGTTCATAATTAAATTAGACAAGTACACAGTCGTATTAAAAAGTGTTCACTGCAATTATATTGTAGAACTATTGAATATTTTTCATTTGTGAACGAGTTATTACGCAACCTAGGTTTCTACGCTTCGGTATCTTCAGGCGGTTTGCAATAACTGGTTTTACCGTTCTTTTTAAACGCAATTTTCAGAATTATGTGAAGTCAGGACATTTTCATCCATGATTTTATGATCCTATAACCCATTAGGATCATAGGAAGGAAAGGAAAAAGCGAGTAAGAATTCTAATTTGAAGCTCTCAAACCGCTATAGTTAATTAGTCTGTTTATCTTTCACGTATAACTAAAACGCTAGCAGGTATAATCAACGATAGGTGTATATTTCTTATATAATATAACTGAATTTTCCCCTTCCAGTATAGCTTCCGGTAGCTAAAATGGTAAATCCTACTTAGCATAAAAGTGACTTTTGTTATTGTTTCGATACTGGTTCGATTTTTGTCCACAGGTTTTTTATTCTTTTGACTAGAAATTTTTGCACCAATAGACATTAATTACACTGTTTAAAAAAATATGTCACTCAAATATACACTACCGGCCATAATTATTAAGCCACCCCAGTGTTTAAAAAATTATGTATTTCATACTATTTTTTAGTATTTATTGCCAAGTGAATAATTGTAAATGAAAATAGAATGGTTCTTTTGTCAATATTGCACAATAAGATATGTATCAAATAAATTTATAAATATTTAATAATTACCTATATTGCAGTTTTATCAATAAAAGAATGAAAACAAATTTAGGTTGATTCGGATGAGTTCATCTTTGCTTCCTTGCCTTGTAACATTTTGCAAAGTAATAATAACAAAAGAACCATTCTATTTTCATTTACGATTATTCACTTGGCAATAAATACTAGAAATAGTACGAAATACATCATTTCTTTTCAAAAAGCTGAGGTGACCTAATAATTATGGCCGGTAGTATATATATATATCAAATCTACAGCGTGCGATGAATAAACTGTCGCTATTTGCCTTGTAAAAATTTTGCAAAGTAATAATAACAAAAGAACCATTCTATTTTCATTTAGAATTATCCACTTGGCAATAAATTATAAAAATAGTATGAAATACATCATTTCTTTTCAAAACATTGGGGTGCCCTAATAAATATCACCGGTAGTGTATGTACCCACTAAATATAAATTTTTACAGAAATAAGATACTGCCAAGTAAATGATCTCGCCAAATGTCACGAATATCTTCTCTTTTTTATTTACAGTGTCCCTTCAAGACGTGGGCGATCATGGCCCTCCGCATCTTTTTGTCCTGTTATTTATTCCAAACCCTGATCTGCCACCCATTCGTTTATGCCTATCAAGTAAATCAAGCGCTATTTTCCCCCGTCTCTTTTTCCCTCTATTCTCCCTATAAGTATCAGATTCTCCAAGTCCTCTTTTCTCATTGTGTGTCACAGAAACTTCACCTGTCTCTTCCGTATATTAAATATAAGTTTCCTTTTCGTTTCCATTCTCTCCAAAATCTTGTCGTTGCTCACATGTTCAATCCACGGTATCCTCAGAAATTTTCATGCCTCTTAATACTCTACTTAGCTTCTGGAATGAGTCCTTGACCACGCCAATACGTCATCAGATCTCAGCGTCACACTTTCCGTCCTCTGTTAGAACATTTCACAGCTATCTAAATTTCTGTACCTTCTTGATTTTGTATATCTTCGACTTGAAATTAGCATTTTGGGCCCTTCTTTTTTTCTGATGGTCATGATCTATATTCCTTTAACCAGCGAAGATTTTTTATATTTCTAAATTCCCTTTATCTATCCATTCATCTATTTGTCGGTCTGTTTGTCTGCCTACCACGATCTGGACAAATATATCTGTTTAAATCAGTTCCGGTCTGTCTATTTATATACCAGGATTATTCGCATCTATAATGTTTACCAGCGGCACCTGAGGCCGGGTGTTGGTGGTATGGCAGCAGCAGAAGAGGAACCTTCCTCCGAATAATTTACTTCTTAGAAATAACCTTTGACAAACTCATCATCTAACAGGAAATCGCGTACAAAACAAAGGTGTATTATTGAATTCATCCTTGCGGTAAAAACACTCAGTAATATTTGTCGAAGTTTACTAAAGATTTAAAGAGACGAAACAGCGGCTGTGAGAACAGTTAAGCCGTCGATAAAGCATTTTGATAGTGGCGACAACAAACGCTGTTACAAGATAACGAGATAGGCATAACTGGGAGGAAGAGACGGATTAATACCTTTCTTAAGGGTATTTGCGCGCAAGTGACTGTAATGAATTCCACTGGAATTCGAACTCGGCTCCCCGATTCGAATTACTTTTCTATAAATATTTTACTGATAATTTTCCTGGTATTTTTTCTGCCGATTTTCTGATCTGTGATATCTAGATTTTATGAATTTTGAGTTTTGTTTAGCGGCATATCAATCTCTATGGTTATTTAATGCCAAAAAAAGTAAGTTTTTAAGGGGCTTTTTTTTTTTGCTTGATTATAGTGAGAAGGTTGATTTAATCAGATTTTGATAAAATATTTTTGTTTTTATTCTTTTTATTTTAGAAAACTGAAAATGTCTTCTAGTTTTTCCTTCAAAAATGTATTGTTGGTTATATATATATATATTTTTCAAAAACGTATATTTTTCTATAAAAGTTTATTTTTATGTATATATTTCTATAAAATTTATTTTTATACTTTCATAGTGTTTTGACGACAGTTTGGGGGTTAACTATTTGCCCATAGCTGGGACCCTAACAGGTGCTACCACTCTGGGTCAGGGTGGACCTGGGAGCAACAACAATCAGGAGGTACTTCCATGCTCATCACAACCTCTTAATGAGAGGCCTTGCTGCCGGATGAAGTTTATCGTCATGCCCAGGACCAACTTTATGAATTTAAGCACGGTATTAATTTAAGTATACAGTGGAAAGATTATATTGAAAACTTCAGCTCGAAAAGTTGATCCACTATGTCACACTAAACAATTTTTCTCGCCCAAATCTGTCGTCAGTCAGTTAAGTGCCATACGTGATACATGCGTGATACATGCTTTGGGCGATCATGTCTCGAAAGAGACATGACTGACTGGGCAGAAGATTATACCGAAGTAGGTTGTCATTATTTTCCGCGGTAGATTGGTTGTCATCCAAGACTATAGAACCCTACTGTTCTGTTATTTAACCCATAACTGGGGGGAAGGGACTAAATGATACCTTTCCCAAGGCATTCAACTGGAATGTTCCGAGTTGATACCCACTGCACCACAACGCACATCCTAACTATCTATCTTACATATTTATAAATCTACCATTCGTTCTTGCTTTGAATATTTCTGCCACATCTGATCTGGTTTCACTGTTATATATTTAGAGATTCTTGATAACATCCAGAAGAATCTGCAATGTTACTGGTCATGCAATGTCATCTCGGTTTCAGCCACTTTCCCACCTCCGTAACGTAGTTTCCCTGTGCCTTTCCTACAAATATTTTCATGATAATTGTTCTGATGAACTTTTCGCAATTCTACGTAGACTTAAGCGCAGTATTACATTGGCGGAAAGGTCTCATCATTTTACATTCGAAATGGCTAGATATAATCGGGAGTTTTAGGCTAACTCTCTTACGGCTCCTTGCTTCCCAGTCAATTTTGATCTTCGAAAATATAAATGCAATGTCAATCGTTATCTTCTGTTTTCATAATTATTGTTCTTTTATTGTCTTTCCTTAATAGTAGTTTTCCTTATATTATCTAACACTCAGTAACCCCCTTGCGTCTTAGTTACTTTATTGCCTTCCTTGGAGTGAAAGGATTAAAGATGAAATAATCAGCAATATCATATAGACATCTATTTTTAAACGTCCGTTATGCTAGATTTACTTTTATTTTCTTCTGTAGACATAGACCTGAACACGAGAGAAACATTTGAATAATTTTCCAATGTTTATATTAATATTATTATTTATTTATTAAACTAGTGGTCCCGTGCCGTCGAAAATCACGGCAAAATATTGATATCGATATGCCGTCTAAAATAACGGCAGCATATATATTGATGTACCTACTATTGAGCATCTTACACTAAAACGTAAGAAAAGAAAATAATCCGAACCATGTCATTGGCATATATATATATGTATATACAAATAAATATACAATGGTCTTTATTGTAAGATATTTTTTCGCTACACGATGACATAATTATTGCAAAAGATTAAAACAATAAGGCACTGTTAAAAAACAAACACGCAGCAAGAGCTTTCATAACCAATAGTAAAGAGTATGAACTGACAGGAGGGATATATATATATATATATATATATATATATATATATATATATATCCTAACCCACTTTCTATACGTTTCAAATCTACGGGTCAGCAGTCTAACTGACATGCTGAATGTATCTTTAAATTTTAGTTGACATCCGATCTTACCCGTGCTCTTTGATTATATGTTGCGTATATATATGCTTATGTATGAATATGTGTGTGTGTTCGCATAAATGATGTAACGATGTACCTTTTCTTAAATTTTCTCTTTTAAGGAAGCGACCTTTATTTTTATTCGTTTTTTTTTAGGTCTTTGTGAATTTCATTCGTATAAAATCTTTTGTACAATAAAGACGGAAACTGATGATGGTTCACCTGAAATAAGCCATGCTTCCGATTTACCATGAAATAACGCGTCTGCCTTAATGTTTCTTATATATATATATATATATATATATATATATATATATATATATATATATATATTATAATCGTATCCCCCCCAAGTAAGGCATTTTACTGCCACTGTTTTGCAGGGGGGTACATAGGAGGAAAGTTATGATAGGTTATCGGGAGTGTCAGAAAATGGGCAAGAGAAGGATGAGAATTCTGATACAAGTGGAGTGGACGGAGAAAGGAGCATGAGA
>JBBBDQ010000656.1:787500-792500 GCA_037127315.1 Ascarosepion bandense
GGCCCATCTATAGATATAACCCGGATATAAGAGACCCTGATTAAGAGACCCTGGTATAAGAGCAACTCGGATATAAGATAGATTTTTTCTGGTCCAAAATTAGAGTCTGTCGTAATATATATACAATAAACCAAACCCGGATATAAAAGAAACCCGGATATAAGATAACTTTTATCCGGTCCCGACAACTCTCTTATGTTAGGGTTAAACGGTATAGTGCCTTTTTGTCATTGTTTGTTAAATGTTTATAAATATTTCAAAGTTATCTGGGAGGTATATAGTTTCTTTATATAATGTATTGAGTTTTCTTTGAATTTTTAACCAATGTTTACATTCCGATCTGTTAGTAATTTCTTTTAGTCTATTTAGAATTTAAGTTGTTCAGAATTGGTGGTTCTTTTTAATATGCTATGTATTTCATGTTTCCGTTTGTTGAGAGTTGTTAGGTTATCATTAGTTACTTCAATCTACCTTTACTCAAGGCTACGTTTAAATTGCCAGATTATGTTGTTATGAGCTGCTGGATTATATAATTTAAAATTTGTCTATTCAGGCAGCAAATTTTCTTTCAGACATGTCAAATTATATCAATTGCAAACATTGTATCTGCTTATTTTTGATAAAATCCGTTCATACTCACAAATGGTTATAGAAAGAACAGTTTTTTCATGCTTTGAAACGGGAATGGCCATGACATTACAACATTAAAAAAATCCATTTTGGATAATTTTCACGTTCTAATGAACGCTAAGCAATTTGTCAACCGTTATATTTGAAGCAAGAAAAAATTTACAGTATTTTTAGCAACACAGTTTTGCGGCTATTTTTTTTTTTTTTTACTACAACTCACATTCTTGAAGATGCTCACGGAAGAAGATTGAAAGTACTTGGGAACATCGAGAAATGAATAATAAAATCACTTGTCAAAGTTACAGCTCATTTATTGCATTTTTCAAAGATATTAACGGATTTTATTGAAAATATGCAGACACGATGTTTGCAATTTATTTAATCTGACACAAACACACACACACACACACATATATATATATGTGTGTGTGTGTGTGTGTGTGTGTGTGTGTGTGTGTGTGTGTGTGTGTGCGTATTTAGGCAGAAATTTTTCAAAACATGTCTGATTAGATAAAACAACAAACCAACAAAAGCAAACTACAGATTCTCGAGGCAATATTCATTAAAACACTTAAGCCGTCAATTAATAGAATCAGCTGTGAATACTGTAGTAATGTTCTAAAATGTTTGTAAAAAGAACAATTTTTTCATGCTTTAACACGTGCATGATCATGACCTTACAATATATATATATATATATATATATATAAATATATATATATTGTAACAATGTTATAGAACTCGTAGTGTTTTTTTACCTGCTGTTCATGCATTTACTTTTATAAAGAGTGCTCGATACAACGTAGAGCGTTATATTGTAATGGTTGTTACAATGGTTTATAAATTCATAGTATCACTACACAAAAAGTTTCGCGTTTTCACCATTTAATTTTCATTTCAACTTATCATCCAATGAGAAGCGCACATAGCAGCTTTGAAACGCGAAGATTTTTGTAGTGATACTATGAATTTATAAACCATTGTAACAACCATTACAATATATATATATATATATATATATATTATATTTTAGAACATGTACATAATTTTTCTATATATATCCACGACAAAAGTACGTTTGTTTCGACATTAAAACTTCAGTGTCTCATATGAGACATGTTCTAAAATATAATTTATAATAAATATTCACAGCTCTATATATTATATATCGAGCACTGTTTTA
The DNA here is from genome assembly GCA_037127315.1 of Ascarosepion bandense. Lineage (NCBI taxonomy): Eukaryota > Metazoa > Mollusca > Cephalopoda > Sepiida > Sepiidae > Ascarosepion > Ascarosepion bandense. Next base: position 789,314 of record JBBBDQ010000656.1, read on the forward strand.
AATTAATGTTTTTGACGTTGTAAGAATTCTTTCTTCGTTCTGTATTCACTCGGATATATACATATATATAGAGAGAGAGAGACAGAGAGAAAGAGAGACAGAGAGGGAGACAGAGAGAGAGAGAGGGAGAAAGAGAAAGTTGAATGATTTTTAAAATAAGAAGATGGTCACGAAATTTCCATTCTCGCCCGACACATGAGAGTTTGGAATGAAAGTTCTTTTTTCATAAACACAAGATAAATTTCGACATAACAGTCAAACATGAAGATAAAATAACAACAGCAGTGATATGATACCTTTTAAAAATAGCGGAAGAAGAGGCCGAAATCAATTGGGATAATAATCAAGGAAGATTTTTACATCCCTTATCTCTGGAACCACCTCTTAACTGCTGTTTTTACGAGTCTCTCCTGAAACGGGGTGGTAGTGCCTGTTAGGATCCCAGCTATGAGCAAATACTTAACCCCAAACTGAGGTCAAATCACTATAAAAGCATAAAAATACTTTTTATACTAAAAATAATGTTTATAGAATAAAGTTGACCAACAGTAGATATTTTATAGAAGAATGACCAATGATTTCTCTTTATAATGTACAAAATCCATTCGGAATAAAGGGTTTCAGAGTAAGAAGCACCACCTTAAACAAGAAAATAATGTCGCCAAAACAAAGGATGTCACGCAAAGTTGAAGGGCCGAATAACTCAATCCTAAAGAGGGAACAAGGGATAAAATTATTTTCCTATTCCAAAGATCAGAGGGGAATCTAATTCGTAGAAAGTTTTCCTGTTTTTAAAAGTTTTTTTTTAATTTTTATTATTACTCAAAGCCTTGTCTTTCCATGGTCTTAGCCAGTTGCTTACTATCGGCAACATCATTACTTTGAGTTTTACACAATTTGCTAAATGTTCAGGTGTTAGGCAACTTCGTTTTGGAATAAGTTGAACCAAAAGCCGAAAGAAGAGCAAAAGCATTTTTTTTTTCAAACAGATGAAATATCTCGAGAGAACTGTTAGGCCCTAAACAGTTCTTCAAGCGAAGAGTTGTAGAATTAATAAAAGATTCACGTTCGTAGAAAGTTTTCCTGTTTTTAAAAGTTTTTTTAAAATTTTTATTATTACTCAAAGCCTTGTCTTTCCATGGTCTTAGCCAGTTGCTTACTATCGGCAACATCATTACTTTGAGTTTTACACAATTTGCTAAATGTTCAGGTGTTAGGCAACTTCGTTTTGGACTTAATACCGCTTTCATGTGAGACAAAATTTGCTCGCAGGAATAAGTTGAACCAAAAGCCGAAAGAAGAGCAAAAGCATTTTTTTTTTCAAACAGATGAAATATCTCGGGAGAACTGTTAGGCCCTAAACAGTTCTTCAAGCGAAGAGTTGTAGAATTAATCAAAGATTCACGTTCGTAGAAAGTTTTCCTTGTCTATTAATTGGGGTCCTTATTAGCGGTGCTCTTAGAAGATGAATCAAGCAGGGAGTTCAAAGAGTGAGCAGTTTTGAAACAGCTAAATATCTTCGTTGCGTTGTAGTATTTAATGATTCGGACTTCGTCATGTCATTTGCAACAGCGTGACATTGGAAATTACTTGCCGTGCCACATATGGCATACGTACCGTCGATTGCCGACCCTTGGTTTAGAGTGGCAGGGAATAACATTATGATTTCAATTCTCATTATTTTATGGCAGTTAAACCCATTTCAGAAAGATATGCCAAATCCTATTCCTAACGGCCAGTAAACCTAAAAAAAACGATTAAAGATCTCAGGGAGGATGTCTAACAGCTGAGAACAGTAGAAGACTTTTTTCAACTTTCGTCTTCCATAGACTTCCTTAGTTAAACAAATCGATTGCAAATTGTTTTGCATTCCACGTGTGGCACACGTGCCATAGGTTCTTTAAGTATTTCAATCATCATCAAAAATAACAATTTACCCGCGAGATTCAAAATATAAAAACCGGTAAATTTTTGTTTTGTTCCCCGAAGGCCTTTACCCCTTCAAATCTTTCCAAAACATCCTTATTTCCGTGAAAATGCATATCCTGAACTCCAATCTATAATTATTTATTGAAGAAACCTACCCTTTTTAATGATATCGGCCAGAAATTCATCGGACTATATCTCAACCCTTACTACTCTTCTCATATCTGATTCACCGCTGAATGACATGATGCGTAGGATACTTATTTCGGCCGATTTACTCTCGTTGAACAATTACTCCGCGATTTGTTCGGTTTCAGAACTCATTTTTCGCGTACTAATTGGGAAATGGAAGTAAAAAGACCGAAAAAACGTAAAACTATGCGTGAATTCAGTCTGCATTGAATAACATTTTTGAACTCTGTTGGGATAAACAGCGACAAGAAGTTTTATATTTTTCTGCTCAATAAAATGAAAAAAAGGTAGGTTTCTTCAATAAACAATTACCGATTTGAGTTCTGCATTTACATTTGCACGGAAATAAGGATGTTTTTGAAAGATTTGAAGGGGTAAAGGGCTTCGGGGAACAAAACAAAAAATTACCCAAAAACCAATATTATTTACAAATTTACATGTCCCTTGAGGATCTGTGTTCTTGATCCTAGTTTCGAAAATAATTATATCGGGTAAACAACTACAAAACTGACCCGAAGATTCACGCTGCATCTCTCAGAACGGAGCTCAATTCGATCTCATTTAAACACACACGGAGGCCTACCAAACCCAATGCAAAATATATTTATTGACGAACCAAATATCATAGCATCATCCACAGGCAAAAAGACTAAAAATAACGGAGGCTTTATTGATTAAAAAAATCAATAATATCAACTACGAACATGCTAACAACGTTCTTACCGTGTTCAGCACATAACACACTCTACAACATACATAACACCACATGTTACAAGTAAAATAACATCCATCATGAATAAAAGTATATACGAAAGCGCTCAGTCCGAGTGAATAAGGAATGAAGAAAAATTATTAAAAATATTAATTTAAAAAATATTAATTAATATTAATATTAATATATTAATATTAATATTAATATATTAATATTATTTAATATATTAATATTAATTTTAAAAATATTTCTAAAATATTAATTTAAAAAGTGCTCGATATATGATACAGAGCTGTGCATATTTATTTTGAATTATATTTTAGAACATGTATAATTTTTTTTTAATCCACTACAAAG